>JAULJZ010000020.1:7576855-7624319 GCA_032270985.1 Heliamphora pulchella | reverse complement strand
ACGCTTTCAGTCGAAAATCGGTAGGTGCATTAAATTACCTAGTCGTGCGACAACAATTTTGTCTGGAAAGCACGAAATAAGAAGGGTTAACCAATCTTTGTGCGGCTCTCAGTGCGCAACCAACAATAATTGAAGAAGTAAAGCTCAGGCAAATGGAGGACGTTAAATTAAAGAAAATTTGGGATCAAATGGCAACGACTTTGAATCCTATCTTCTTTTGTGAGCATGATGTATTAAAATTTCGCAATTGACTTTGTGTACCTAATATTCCCGAGCTAAAGCAAAGAATCATGGAGGAAGGTCATCGGTCAAAGTTTGCAGTTCACCCTGGAATGATGAAAATGTATCAAGACATAAAGCAAAATTATTGGTGGATGAGTATGAAGAAAGACCTTAAGAACTATCTTAGTCGATGTCTACAATGTCAATAAATCAAAGCTTAACGACGGAAGCCAGCTGAACTTTTGCATCCTTTACCGATAGCAGAATGGAAATGGAAGCATATCACCATAGATTTCATCGTAGGGTTACCGTGAACGGTTAAGGGACACAATTTGGTTTGGGTGATCATTGACCGTTTAACGAAATTAGCTCATTTTCTACCGGTCAAAAACACTCATACGATAGACCAACTTGCTCGTCTCTACATTCAAGAAACCGTGCGCTTACACGGTGTACCTGTGTCAATCGTCTCCGATCGGGACCCAAAATTTGTCTCTAGGTTCTGGGAAAGCTTTCAAAAAGCAATGGGGACAGAACTACGGTTCAGCACAGCATTTCATCCTCAAACAAATGGCCAGTCAGAACGAACCATTCAAACTCTAGTAGATATGCTACGAGCATGCGCGATGGATTTCCAAGGTAGCTGGGAAGAACATTTTTCCTTGGCTGAATTCGCCTATAATAGCAGCTATCAAGCAAGCATTGGAATGGCACCTTATGAAGCTCTTTATGGAAAACAATGTAGATCTCCTGTATGTTGGACAAATGTAGGACAAGAACACCTCACGGGACAAGAGCTTGTGCACGAGACAACAAAAAAGATCAAACAAGTTCGAGAAAGACAGAAAATTGCTCAGGATTGGCAGAAAAGTTACGCATACGCCAATAGGAGGGAATTGGAGTTCAAAGAAGGCAATTGGGTGTTTCTAAAAATATCACCCATGAAGGGAGTAGTACGGTTTGGGAAGCGAGGAAAACTCAACCCACGTTATGTTAGACCCTTCGAAAATTATCGAAAGAATTGGACCTGTAGCCTATCGTTTAGCTCTGACACAGGAATTAGCAAATGTGCATGACGTTTTCCACGTTTTAATGTTACGAGGGTACATTGCAGACCCTACGCATATCCTGACACGGCCACCCGTCAGAATAGAGCCAAATCTTCATTACCAGGTACGATCTCTACGAATTCTAGATCGTCAAGAAAAGCAACTTCGCAATAAAGTAATACCCCTAGTGAAAGTTTGGTGGGATAATCACTCTGGAGGTGAAGCTACTTGGGAAAAAGAAAGCGACATGTGTCAACAATACCTCTAATTTTCAGTGAAGGTAATCTTTCCTAAAAAAAAAAGTCAGTTTGGAGGACCAAACTCCTTAAGGTGGGGAAAATGTAACAACCCGTATACATGGAAGTAGTTTTATAAAATACTTTTGATTAAAAGAATAATGATAATAATAAAAAAAATATTACAAATAAATAAAGTACATTTAAATAAGAATAATGAACAATAATAATAAAACAAATAAATAAATCATAAGACTAATACATACATATACTACAAATAGTACCCAAAAAAAAAAGTTTAACAGTAAAGTGAATTTTTCCGTACACCCCAAGCAAGAAAAAAACAAAAAAGGGGATAAGAATGAGCAAACAGGGCCATGCCCCACCGCATGCAAATGTCTCAAATCATTGTTTTCCAATGATTGGCTCTCCACCTGAGCTTCCTATATAAATGTGTGATGCTTGTAAGCTTGGGGAGAAAAAACAAAACAAAGGTATGGAGAAAAGCTTGGGAAGAAATCTAGTTCCAAAAAGAAAAGTTTCGGTTTAATTTGGCTCGACTGTATGGGCTATTCTTAATATAGGAGAGATACATATATTTAGATTACTTACTTTTATAAATTATTTTGTTTGAAAACATAATTAGCTTTCTTCAAAATTATTATTGTAGTAATTAAATATATACACCATGAATATCATTATAGCTGTATTATTTATCAAACTAATATTGTTAATGATGTACAGTTCGAACCAAATTTTTCGACCTGGGGGAAAAGAAAAATAAAGATACCAGGAGGTGAAGTAATAAGAGTGGGGTCATAGCCAGATGGTGACGGGATGATATCACACCCAAATGATTAAATTAAGGTCACTCCCTAACATACTGGCAGAAACCGTTGAATACAAAAAAGATCGGATATGATGATTATTTATTATTATTATTATTATTATTATTATTATTATTATTAAGATCGTGTTTTAAAGCGGCATCTATACTTGTCATATGGCATAATTTTAAAGACTGTGATATCTTCATAGTAAACTAGTAATCTTGTTATATGTGCACTCATACGAGCTATTATTTATGACGTTGATATTGAAATTTTTTTACAGGAAAATGAAGAAAATGTTGCGAAATTTTGCTCAAAAAGAAGGAAAAAATAAAAGAAGAGATAATATATATATATAACTAAGTTTTCACGATTTTTTAAAGTGTACATGTTGGTTACACTAATTTTGAAAGAAATTACTATTCCAATTATTAATATTGAAAACTTAGTTATAATTTCACTGACAGTAAAATTTATCTGTCAATAAAATTTCGTAGACAAATAATGTGAAGTAAAATTTCACTTAGTGTAAAGTGAAATTTATGTCTTTTTTTATAAAGAATTTGGTATTCATAATAATCTTATTTGTCAGATCTCAATGAGAGGATTACAAAACAGTTAATTTTACATAAAATGAATTTATAAAATAAAGGTTAAGACATTTTAAAATTTGTAGTTATAAAATTTATTATAATTGCTAGTTCGGGAGAATGTGTAACAGTTAGAGGCGTTTGTGTAAACTGTTAATCGCAAAGTGTTCTACGCTTTCACAGTGAAGATTTGACATTGCTAATATTAATTAGTTTATAGATTATAATTTATAGTAAAAACTGTTAATATTTTATAAATATATTAGTTTATAACTGAAATAGAAAAAAAAATAATCATAATGTATCAAGAACTATTAGTATTTAAAAAAAAATTGTAACTTATCGAAATGAGAAAAGTGCTACAAAATTTATGATTTAATTTTTAAACTTATTTTTATAATTAGATCTGTTCGTTATGTAGAACTCGTAGAATTTATTATCCACATAAAAAGTTAAGTTAATAAAAGTACCCATAATGATTAAATCACCTTTGCTTAACAATTTTTTCTCAAAATTATAATTTTTATTCTTTTGTTTATAAAACAATATTATTCGATCACTACTGCATGTATTGGACTAACTTAAAATTTTATGCGCATAACAAACTCAAAGAGCTCGAACCGATCAGATCATAAAAACAAGTTAAAAAATTAAACAATAAACTCTGCACAGCAGTGTTGTGCATTTGTTACACAGCACCTTCTCTATTCTCATAACTTATTACTAAAATTAGAAACAAAAAACTAAAAATTGACCCAAAAAGCTTAACCAAACAACCCCATAAGCACAAAGGGTAGAATTGTGGAGATGACCGCTCTGGAAATTCTTCTCACACTTCTTTGATTCTTAACAATGAATCGGTAAATGTGTCTTCCCAACTAAAATTATCATAACTTGGAGAAAATGCAACGCACTTTTCAATCTAGTGGAAAAAGGTGCTAGACAATTCTTTCTTTTTTGTTAATTGTTGATATAAAACGATATCCCACTCAATAAAAAATTCTTCAAAAGAGTATTATATATATATATATATATATATAGTATCCATTATTAGCTTAGGGCTCAAAACTTAAGATCTAGCATTTGAAATCAGCGTGGATATCATTTGAAAATGAGTAGTTTAAATAGAATCGAACTTTAGACTACTTCAGACACTTGGGATCCTATGGATGAAAGTAGAAAGCATGGTCTTTGGCGGGCAACATGCGGGTGGTTATCTCGCTTATGGGTGAAATCATTACGTTCTAATAAGAAAAACTTAAATAACAATCCCATCGATATCATTGATATCATAATCTATCAAAACTTGAACTGCACTCAGCACAAATAGGAATTAGCCATTGTTATGTTCCTTCAACAACCAAAATGAATGCCTGCAAAAACTGAGGGCATTTCTGTATTTCCCAAATGATTTTCCTTTCACAAATGTACAGAGAAATGAATCAAAAAAGAAAAGAAAAGAGCTTCCCTCGGCAATTCGCTACAGAATGTCTGCACATATCACATTGTTCGCAAAAATCCACGAACTTCAATAAGGAAATTGCGTAGATTCTTTCTGAATTTCTGATAATTTGTGCGATCAAGTGTAGTGGAAAGGTTATTCGAACTTGTGAGAGACTGCAGCGCATTTCCCAACCTTAATCGGAATGTTGGATTTGCCTGTCTTTCTATTAACTCATTGCCTAACATCTGGTAAGAAATAGCACCACACAGCAACATTCAGAAGATGGGCATTGAGAAAGAAAAGATCTTCTTAGAGTGCCAACTAGATAATTTGGCAAAAACAAATGATAGTATAGAAAATCTAATAGCCGTGTCACGTATGAAAGAACTCCCTAAAAGTTCTCTTTCGTCATACACTACTGACAAATGAAAATGGAGAAAAAGGATGAAGACCAATAAACTTGATTGATTGCCTTGTGTTAGCAATAATTGTTTTGTTCTGTTTTTTAGTTTTAGTTTCTTTGTTTATTACATATATATATATTCTTTGGTGGGGGGGGGGGGGGGGGGGGGGGGGGGGGGAATATGATCTAAGCAAGTTGCCCGATGATAATCTGCTTTTTATGGATGAATATACCCCAGAAATTGTGCACATAAAGTTATCAAGTTCAACAAGTTCTATCCATATATGTTCTCATTGCCAACTCATCAACCCGGTGGGAGTACCTTCAGGAATGAATGTAGGGCATATATTTAATGTTCACTCGGGCAATGACTCATTCCATACTAGAAACAATTGCAGAAAATTCTTTGATAATACGGATTCCTTTTCCTCAATGATATTCCACGATCAAGACAATTGGCCAAGATGCCTTGGATCTGACATGTCTCTTGGGACGAGTAAATGAAACTCAGAATTATGAGTGTATTACACTGTTTTGGAAACCCAAGGACTCAATCGTGTGGATGCGTGAAATATAAGATTTCCAATCCTAGAAGGAGATCACAAATAGTGCAGGTATAGCTGCCAGTTCTGCAGAACTCAGATCTACATCAAGTCACCAAGTTCTATATAATGCAGATTGCAGAACTTAGATCAGAAATTGTGCAGTGACCACAATTTCATGAAGACTGCAGAATAGATTTCAGGAAAAAAAGGTACCTGGAAAAGGCTTTGTTCACAGAGGATCAGTACAAGGAGAGCATCTGCTGCAGCGCTGATGAGATCAGTACTGGATCCGCAGACAAAATGAACTTTAGAATATGGGTTCAAATGAAGCAACAGATTGACAGTAAAGAAAACCCTTCAAACCAATTCAAGGAAAGTGATGTCCGGACGAGTTTTTCTATAGTTGCTTGTGGAAAGCAACTTAAAGGTACGTACGTATATATATATATGTGTGTATGTGTGTGTGTATATATATATATATATATACTAATTCAACTTGAAAGATAATGCCACATATTCAATATATCCTTGCATTGCACCTGTAATCTTCGAAGAGGAGTAATTGCAGCAGCAAACGGAGGAATCGGCCTAAAATGCCCTCTTGCAATCTTCCATCAGGATCTTTGTAACCGGTGGCATGTGAGCCTAACCCAACTTTACCAGCACCTATCTCCTTGTAGTGGTAAGAAGCAAGAGCTTTCAGAGCTCTCAGGCACATGTCAACAACTTCTATGTCCTGTATACCGCCAATGGAAGAAGCAACTCAAGCACCACAAATTATAGCAATGCATATAAAGCCACAAAGGCTACAATTGTTTACATAAATGAAAAAGACAGATACATCCATATAATGTCTAAAAACACACACCAACAGAGAAGTGTATGTATGTATCGGCACTAACAATTACCCGTGCCTAAAGGCTCTTTGAACATAATTTAATCATAAAACCAATTCTAAATAATGAACAAGTGTTTTAATAATTAAGAGTAACAACATCGTAAAACAATTCAGTAATCTCACAAAATTCATAACATCACTAATGGTTTTCATTAAGCTCACTTTTAATTCCAAATTTCCAAACCAACATAACAAATACATGTAAACCAAAAAAAATACAAAACCAACTATATTTTTCGGACAGCCATATATTAAATGTATACTTTTGATGGGAGATAAAGAGAAAGTTGAGTTTGAAATAAAGAAAAGGAAAAAAGATTGGGTTTAAAATCAAGAGAGGGAAAAAATTTAGATTTTAAATGAAGAGAAATAGGAGAGTAAGTAAGAGAGGAGAGAGAGGGAGAAGTGCCATATAGGACAAATGTCCCAACAAGGCCCTTCTCCCATGTAATATAGACAGTATAAAATGGATATAGATCAAATAGCCAGTGAATAGTCATTAACCTGTTGATGAAGACCAAAATCTAGCGTTCCTAATACATGATTAAAGGCTTCACCATTTAATTGTGCAACCATTTCAGGATAAACCTCCAGCATATGCGATAGCAGAGAAAAATACTGCAGAAGAGAAAAACTAGCATTAGCCTCATGACAACAATACAGCTTGTTAATGTTACCTTATGGTTGAGAAATAAATCTTACATCATGACAAAGCTTTGGGTACTTCAGCAAATCCAAAGAAATAAGAGGCGTAACTATGTGAAGACCCAGATATACCACCTGCAAGAGAATGAGTTAGTAAGCATTCGACAAAACTTTACACACACAACACAGAGGGTACCTGAGAAATGTTTGTGCCCTGCGTCTCAATGGAATCTGACGAGAAGTCAACCTGCAGATTTTGTCAATCTTCAATTGGACTAATGTAAATCTTAACATTAACAGACATAAAATCCTGTAATTGGGAAAAATATTTAAAAACAATACCAGATCCTTTGAGCAGAGATTAGAAAGGAGTTGCAGAAGAGCACGCAAATCTCTATATTTTTCTGTTCTTGCCTCAGTCAGTAGGCTGCTTGAGAGGCTAAGCGATATCTAGGGACAGTGAAAAGAGGCAGGAGTCAGGACACAGACATGACACGAACACAAGAAAAAAAACTGTTAAGTATGTATGCAACTATGCATACATTGTTGCTTCATACGAAATAAAAAACCCCATATTTGCTTTTTGTGCTTATATTTTGGATAAAAAGTCAGAAGCCCCAAGTACTCACAAATAACATAGAAGTTGATAGTGTTTTAAAGAACAATCCAAAATGCATAAATAAGTACGTTTTAATAGTGAAATTATGCAACACTTACAAAAAAAAATAATGAATAGTAATAAATAAATAAAATGAAAATAGTGAAACTATGCAAAATTTAAAGAGCACAAAGGATACCTATAGAATTTCGGAAAATGACAGAAAAAAGAAAAGGGAGGTTAAATGCCAAGGTAATTTCAAGTTTTCAACACACCTCAACTCAGTTAGCTAGGGTTGGTTCAACGAAGGCTAAACATCCATCAACAAAATCACAAAATACAAAACACCTATACATCCAACCTATTCCAAAAATCAACAAAATCACAAAAATTGGTTCAACGAAGGCTAAAGTCCACCCGCGAAACAGATATACAGGATGCCGAAAAGCTACACCATCAGAAGTCGTCCTATTGTGCTCCTTCCAAATAATCCACACAATTGCTGTAGACAAATATCCAAATCCTGCCATGACTTGGAAGGGCCTCTGAGGAAAATCCAAGGCATGTGGCTAAAGTCATGTCGTGTAACGATTCAAGAAGTTCAGAGGAACACTGGTTGATACAGTGGTGTTGCCCTCCTGGTTATTTGGTTCCAAATGTGAGTACTAATCTTCAGACTTGTAGAAAGTGATTTGGAACACGAGATTAATTTATTTATTTTTTATCTCCAAACATGACATGAACTCTTACTTTCTTCGTCAGCGCACCCCACCAAAAAAAGAATAAACAAGTAAATTTTGTTACATGCTAGTGCTATATACATCGACAGTCAATGATTAGATAATACTGGAAAAGTTAAAGCACTAACTTAAAGTACAAGAGTGATCAAACCATCCATATGCCAGAAAACAAAAAACAGTCTGATAAATCTAACAAACTTCAATCCAAGATTTTCACGTGAAGCTTGTCCAGTTATGAATTTTCCAAGTATGTCAACATGATTATCTTAGGCAGAAAACAGCAATATACATTCCAATCTTGGTCAAGCACAAGGCTATTGGACATTGTTGACATATAATTGTATGTGAACTACTTTACAACTTGTGGACGCATGCTGGAAAAGTAAAGCCTCCTTGAAGTATTCTTATCTTTGCAACAAGTGTCAGACTATAAACTAGAGTTGATTGCTTCATTCAACATGTTTCTCAAAAGGGACTTCAGGATACACACATCAAGGTACCTCTTGCAGGGATGATATTCCACAAAGAATTTTCTAAAGAGTTGTATTGGCTCTTAATGTGCAGTTCGTTAAGCTCTTGATTTTAAATTATTTTCCCACTGAACACACTTGCCACTAGCATATACATTCATGCTCAACAGATGCAACTTTAACACAACAATTTTCGAGGGAAAAGAGCAAAATAAATAACATCTGAAAAATCCATAACTTATTTTTTAAAAAAAGAGATAAAAATTACCTTGCCAATATTGTGATAAGAGTAAAGCTGAAGCAAACGCAGGCAAAAGTTAACAACCACCGCAGTTTCTTGAGCCTCTAGGTAGATAATTTGCCCGTCCACCCAGTCAACAACAAATTTCAGTAAAAGATAGACAACTGCAGACTAAATAATAGGTTAGATCAGCATACATTTATGAAGCCATGAGATTCAACATTTTATAGCTGTTTAAGGTCCCCTGCAATTCAGGTTAAATTCCAGAAATATTAAAATGTGATAGGCGGATGTTTGAAGTTATTGAGGCTGTGTTCAACAAAAACAAAAGGAAAAAGCAGATTTCCTTTTTTTATAAAAAAACATTAATAAGATAATCAATGATAATAAAATGGTTACCAAATAACTAACAAAAAGCAACTATAGAACTGACATCATGCAGAGAAAATGATACATAGCATGTTAACAAAGGAGACAGGCCTATAAGATTAACCGATGGAAAAAGAAGCAAGTAATATAGCTGTTTCTATAAGTATTTTAAGCTGGTCATTTCCAATTAACAAAGAAAACTAACATGAAACAGCAGGTAAATGTGTTACGGCACAGATAAAAAGTTATTTTATAAAATTTATAAAAAATACATAAATCTGACTACTTCCAGATAGAAATCAGGGATACATAGCTAGCCTTTATGATACCCAGTGGTAAAGGGGTTGGAAGTTGGAAGGCACCGCAGGGTTGGATCTTCAAAACTCAAGCTCACAATAGTTGAAAACCCAAGTTGGGCAAAAGCGACTCAATCTGAAATTATATAATGTCAAATCTGGGTTCTCTACAGACAAATCCCTTTTATGAGGAGTTTGAAACGTTTTTGCGAAGCCCAAAGAACACTTGCTCAACTCACCAATCTCAAAGAAAATAAAATGCAAAAAAAAAATTGATCTAACAGCCAAAAATTTAAATTCGACATAAAAAATGACCCAAAAGAATCAAGGCAGCGTGTGGACATTATTTTCTGTATTTTCTTTTGTTCTCTAGCCAAACTCTTCATCCCCACATCTATTGTACATTCTGATTTTATCAAAATATATTTCATTGTTATTGCTGATCAAGGGGAAAAAAAAACTAGAAATCAAAATCCAAAATGATGAAATTACTCTGCCCTAACTAACAATAGGAATACTTCAAAACATTAGTTATCACCATTTATACATATGCCTATTTTGTTATTTACTGTGCTAATTGAGTCGTATTGCACTGTTTGCTTTTTTTGTGGGGCTTTATGAAGGTTTGGATTAATTTAATCATTCAAGTTTCAAAGTTCTAAATTGAGGATTCCAAGCCTCATGAAGTAGAGACAATTAGGGACAACACATACACCTTCAATTGAAGGGACTTTTCTGGTAGTTATTGAAGCCTTTTACATGATTGGGACACAAACCTAAGGCTCTGAGGATGCCTAAAGGATTTCTTTACCCTTAGTTTCACCATTTTTATCATAACCAAAAAGGTTTTCTTTAGATTATTCGTGTAGAAAATCCTAATTTCTTTATCCTTTATCTCCCCTTACCTTTAATGCATTTACTTTCAAACTTCAAGTACATTATTAGTCACTTCTAGAATTCAAGCAATACATCTACAGCAGTTCCAGAAACATACAAGTTTTCTGGCTTATTATGCGCTCTTCCCATCAACTGAATCGTAAAATAAGGATTTAAAATTTAAAATAAACATTGGAGATCAAAAAAAAAAAGAGTACCTAGGGAGATGAACTCTGCTAGATACAAAACAACACATATTCAAACTTTTACCTAGGTTACGAAGGAGTCTATGCAGCCTCCTTCATTCACATATAATATTATTAGGTCAAAAACAAAGGCAGACTACCTGCCTAATTAGCATCACTAAACCTCGACAAAATCAAGGAATTGGAGGCTTGATATAGCAATCCACGTCCTGGACCATTGTCCAAATGGCGACAAAATTCAACATAACCTCGGAATGCAGTTGACGAGGAATATGCATATATTGACTCACAACACCAACAACATAAGTAAAATCGGGGCAAATAACAGTAAGATAAATTAATTTTCCAATAAGCCGCCTGTTATGGCCAACAATAAAGAATTCGTCCTGTTCAATATTAAGCTTAATAGTAGAGTCCATGGGTGTGCCAACCTGCTGAGCACTTAGAAGACTAGTTAAAGAAAAATGATCAAGCACATATTTGTGTTAAGATAGAAGAATACCTTGAGAAGATGAGGAACTTCATGCCTAAGAAAATAGCAAAAATCATCTACGTCCTTAGTATGAAATTGTTTATTCAAATGGTGTTTCAGATCAACAATCCCAACATTGTCATTAATAAAAATAAGAATATCATCAACATATACAACTAACACAATAATGGCCCCAGAAAGGTGACGAATAAAAATAAAGTGATCAGAGGTAGAATGCAGAATCCATAGGTAAGCACAATAGAAATAAACTGATCAAACTAGGCACGAGGTTTTCTTTAGACTATACAAAAACCTTACGCAAATTGCACACAAGATGCTCACTATCATCAACACCATAACCAAGTGGTGGTGCCATATACATCTCCTTTTGAAGATTACCATGAAGAAACACATCTTTAGTATCAAGTTGACACAATGACCAACAAAGAGAAAAATGCAAACAGAGTTGAGACGAGCCACTGGAGAAAAGGTCCCTAAATAATCAACACGGTCTGAGTGTATCCCTTAGCAACCAAGCGTGTGTTGGTGACCTACTCATTTCTTAGAAAAGCAAGAAACAGTTGGTCATTGCACATTAAATTGTTGAAGCTAAATATTGTGGCATGGCTCGTGCTACCACATAGATGTTTGGCTTAGATAACTACTCTCTAATTTTGGTGTTTCCATCTCTTCTCCTACTTCTCTCTATTGTAATAAGAAGATTGCCATATGGATTGCTCATAATTCTTCTTTTTATGAGCGTATGAAGTATATAAAAATTAATTGTCACTTTGTTTGACAACATCCCATTAATCTACCTTTCGTCTCCTCCCCGTTGCAACTTGTCAATTTCTTCACCAAGATCGACACTTCTGTGCGGAAATTCTCACTGCTCACTAGGCTCACATTATGAGTTCGAGGGGGAGGGGGTGTGTGAAAGTATGCACGTGTATTTTTAGGATTTTAGTTTTTTGTGTTTTATCTCGAGGGTAGTTTAATCTTTAGGTTATTAGGGTTGGCCTATATAATCCTTGCTTTAGTCTTTTTTTAATCATTCAATGTAGCATAATTATTTAGTCTTCCACTGAATAAACGATCAGGGATAACTTATCACGACTTGGATAAAAAAATATGCACAAAGACAGTACAACCAACAACTAAGGAATAAAATCTCGTTTCGTTTCCATCGAAACGATCAAAATGTTTCTGTTTCCTAGGAAACTAAAACGAAACACATGTAAAATATAAAAATTTTAAATTTCCACCCAAGCACACCAAAACAAATCGAAACACACTGAAACAAGCTGAAACACATTGAAACAAATCATTGCTTCGACACTTAAGAGGAATAACTAACAATGCGTGTTTTTGTTTTCCTTTTTCACTAAAGAGAGATTTGAGAATACCACAAATATCATAAAATTATTGGAGAATCTAAAAATTAAGAAGGGAGAGAGAGAAAGAGAAAATAAGCATGATTACATTATCTTTTCCTTTATTACCACAAAGTACTCCTTTTTAAAGAGTGTCAATACATTTTTTGTTTCCTTTGCCATTACTATTATAATTTTTCATTCACTTGTACTTGTTTTCTTTTAATCCGTACATGGTTTTGTGTAGAAAAAACATATTTGATGCTATTTTTACTTAGTACTAACTATTACATTCCAACTCTAGTGTTGTTTTCTATAATCTAACTCTTTAAAAAGGATAGATAGCTCTTAAACGTGTTAAATTGTTGATTTGCTAGTCTTAAAATGCATAAAAATACGGTTTAATTTGGAAAAATGTTAATATTTTTTCCCGTTTCTATCATGTTTCCGAAACGTTTCCATTTTAGAAATAACCGAAACAATCCACCAAAATAGAATTTTGATCCTTGCCAACAATCCAAGTGAGCGAAAAAGGTGAGGAATTCAAATATAACAAGGAAACAGGAGACTGACCACCACTCCAAAACTATTTTGGCACTTTGGTGTGAAACAACAAGGTACAAGCAACATCTAACAAGTGACGGCGCTTGTCTTCAGCAACACTGATTTGTTGATATATATAAACACAACTAGTATGATGAATAATACCATGATCAATACAAAAAAAATCAACAGTAGATTGTAGATATTCAAGATTATTATCAGACCAAATAACCTTCATACGCTTGCCACATTATGTAAAAAATTCATTACAGAATCGAGAAGGAACAAAAAGTAACTCATATCTAGTTTCAATAGAAACAACGAAGTCATGCGAGAGCAATTATTTGACAAAAAAAACAAAATAATATCCAACTTCTAATTCGAGAGGGACCCCAAATGTGTGGACTGCATCAGATGACTTTGATTGACAACTACAACTATTACTAGGAAAATAACTATAGTGATGATTTTCTAACAGACAAGCTTCACAATTAAAACTAAACACCTGTCTCAAACTCGTAATAGGCAACTTGACCCAAGCAACGATGACTAGCCTAATCGAAAATGCCACTGAAAAAGAAAAATCGTAACACTCAAAGCAGATGAAGTGTTAAAGGCAGTATCAACATCAAGATAATAGAGTTTATCCTTCTCATTCCCCAAACCAATCATTGGTCTAAAGGTCCTGAAAGAGACAAGAAGTAGGAGAGATGGTTATAGAGCAATGTAAAGCTTTATTTAATTGATTAACATAGAGTAAATTAAATGAGAAATTAGGAACAGAAAGAATATAAGGTAAGGCTAAAGATGAAGATTGATGAAGAACACCTTTCCCTTGAATAGATTGAGATAAACCATCAGCTAAAATGATATCATGTTTAATAGGAATCAAATTTGATAAAAGAGATTGATTATCAAACATATGAGGGCTATTGCCAGAATGAAGGACTTAAGAAGGAGGTGTAATATCTACACACGCAATATTACATAAATTAGATAAAATAACAGTGGAAGATAGAGGTCTGAACAATCTAGTTTGCCATACTTAGCGCAACAATAATGTTTAATATGATTAGTACCATCACATTGATCACATTTCCTATCACCATTGCTACTGGTTCAACCACCACCTCGAGGGAAACCACATAAATTACAACTACCGTGATTACCTCATCCATTACCACAGGAATTACCATGACCCCCACTGTTGGACAATAAGGCAAAAGACTCTAGAGTAGGACTACGCATATCAAAAAACTGGCCTAAGGATGGACGTAACAATCGACAATATGCATTAGTTGCAGTTGGTAAGGTCTCACTAGCAAGAATTTGATCTTTAAACCCGTGAAGATTTGAATCTAAACCAAAGAGTAAATAAGCAATCGTGAAATCCTCCTATTGAAGTTTTTGTTACTGTAAAATGGTAGTGAAAGGGAAATGTTGTAAGAATTGATCCCCTAAACTCTTAAGCATAGTTAATATTTAGACAAGGGCTTTCCAGCTTGTTTGGTTGCAAAAATTTGCTCGTACAACACATGAACACAAGTAACATTGCTCCGATTTGAGAAAGAGTTGCAAGAGAGTCCCAAATCTACTTAGAATTATCTCAAAACTCCATGGTAGTAGCAATATGAGGCATCAAACTATGCTACAACCAACCTATAACAATAAAATCTACAGTCTCCCAATTGGAAAGAGCAGAATCCCCTTTGGGTGAGGAGAATTGGTTTTGTATTTCAACCTCTGTTTCCTTTTAAGAAAAACCTTAAAAGCATGTGCCAAGACAAAATAATTAACACTATTCAACTAACACCATTCAACTACTTAGAAGTGACACATCTCGGCAAGTCCTCATCCTTGAGATCAAATGTCTTTGTCTCAATCATATCAACTCAAACCAGTTTGAATTATAAAAAAAATCTAACTACTAACTAGAATTGAAAACAAACCCAATATTTATATGAACCAAATCAATGCCAAAAGCGTTGGATCAAACGATCAATGCCAAAAGCTAAGCCAGCACAACACTTGGTGAACCAAGCAAAAGTTGCAGAAGCAAGCCCAAACAAAAATCAACCCTAAACTCAAAAAACAAAAAACAGGAAATGCCAACAATAAATGAATTAAGATTCGGCTAGAAACCTTCCACAGTCACCAAAGCATGCACAAATTTGACTCAAACATGGAGTGTCGGTACATATAGGATGGGATTCAACCATAAAAAATAGTGGCCAGTGGCATGATTTCCAGATCGAGATCTAGAGTTTTGAAATTGATAAAGCATGCGAAAAATCAAAAGAAGCACCAAAAAATTTTATAAAATTACGAAAAAATTCACCATAATTACTGGGAGCCTAAGACGAGTCGATCCATGGTCGATGATTGTTGTTCGAACAACCTATTGACATCACGTTAACATCATTGTACAGAAGATGGCATTAGCACATCATTTTTTCCTCGCGGTGAGTTCCAAAATTTTATGACTCATTTTAGGAATGGATCGTTTTGCTTTGATAGCATAAAATATAGATTTAGAGTTTAAAATGGGAAGAATAAGAGAAATAGAAAAGATAGAAGAGAGAAAAGCAAAAAGAGTTCAGGAGTCTATGCAGCCACCTTCACTCACATGAACTTATAATATTATTACATCAAAGACAACTACAAAAATACCCTTAGAAATATAAGATAAATATAGGAACACTCATCATCTAAGAAACCACATACCTTTTGGCACTTGTCAACACAAGATGTATATTAATTTATAACACCAAATAACTATATAAAATGCATATATGTCGTCTTACATTAGTCATATACTTTCAATTAAAGGTTTGGGTTTGGATATTAATGCAATGAATGTATGTGCTAAAGGTTTAATGGCTTCAATGTTATCTCGTTCCCCGGCCTGGGCGACAGTTTCGGATGTTACTTGGATTACCATAGGTGAGTTCCAGCACACCTCGCCCTAGATCTACTTGAGTTCTACCAAAGTAGCGCCATACCCCACTCGATGAAGTTTTGCTCACCCTTGGAGAGTTGGTGCGGACATCAGCGTCCACACTCCAGTTACATGGGTTTATCGACGTAGGTGCAGGAGAGTGGCACATCCAGTGTGTCTATGGATTGATGATGGCTGTGCACTTTAATTTTAGTACACTTATTTGGTATTATCTTGTTTTAGTTAGCATTATTTTAGGATTTGTGTTTATTATGAGTTATTTCAGAAGATTTGTTTTGATATAGATAGGATTGTTTATCTTTTGTTATTCTTATCTTTTATTTCAATGGTCTATTTATAGGCTCTCATCTTGTAGGTTAGATCATTGAAAGATTGAATAAAAATATTTTCTTTAGAATTGGTGTGGATTCTAATTCAACTCTAAGTGCAGATTCCTATCCTTTAGGTGTGAATTCCCAAAGGCTTGTTCACGATCGTCTTGCATCAAGAATTCTCATTGCAAAGAAAGTAGAGACTTCTCAAAAGAAAATTACTGATTAGTTCTACTTCAGGTTTAAATATAAAAATAGGTAAATCATAAACATTGATGGATCATCCAATGAATTATTTCATACTTTAATTTTATCAGGAAATCAATCACCAGTTTAGACTACAACATAAGCAAAATAAGTGGGGTTCAATGAAGTTTAAAAATTATGCTCCCAAAATAGGTTTGTTATGAAAATATGATGTTCAGATAAAATAAATAAAATAGTCAAATACTGAATACATTTAGTACCTCGTGTTTATACACTTCCAGAAAAATCAGAACAGGGTTCATTACAGAGAATCCCATCTCATAGATTGCCTCCTGTGTTCGAGGTTCCGAAGCACTGGCAGTTCCACGTAGCCGCTCCAACAAGCAACTTACCTACCGGATGTCCATTACATTGAAGAACTGTTCGTGAAAACCAACTTCATGCATAGAAATTGAACATGATTTTATAATACTGGAATTCAGTCCTTACCGAAAGCATAACATCCGGCTGCTGGGCAACATTTTTAAGATCATTCTTGCTAGATATTTCCACTAGATAAGCAGTCATGTAACCAGTGAGGCTCCGTACATACCTTTTCCAATTTGTAACTGGACATCAGGTCTTATAGGAATATTTAATTTATTTATTATTCTCTCTTTGGCAGAAGCTGAAAGAGAGAAACCTAAAAAAACATAAAATTAGACTCACTGATTTGATGCATCCGAGTTGCTCATGGCAGAAGCAGAAAGAGTGAGGGTTTGAGCCAGAGAACGCTGCAAGAATAAAGGACAATTTTGTAGTTACTGAACACTGAAAGGTGCATCCGGTCATTGGAACTAAGTGTCTATAATTCTTACTTGGTGAACAGAATTTAACGAAAACAAAGTTCTTTCATTTGCAAAAGCATTTGTTAAGTCATGCCATGAGTCCTGCACAATAAATAGAAGCAAATTGGGTCAAGTGGCATTCCTTACATAAATGTGAAATTGATAACGGATTCAGATTTCATTAAGTAACCAGTAAAGATATTCCATTAGTAGAAAGATGCAAATTTCCAGATCTTAGCAGTTTTAAAAAAATCAAGTTTAAATGGGAAATCTGGTGAACTTGGAACTCAGAGCATGTCTTGAAGGATATATGATGTCAAGCCATATATTGCCGCCATGCCTGACCATCTCAAAGAAGAGTACTATACTCAGCTAAGCTATCGAAAACTCTATCTGGAAAGCAGTATTTTTTTTGTCAAGAATGTGTTAAAATCGCACCAGTAAACTAATGACATACCAACTTATTGAAAACCCCGTGTTAGTTTCTACATGACAAATTGTAAGGCATTTACAGTCATTCTATTTGTTGCTTGCTTGACAAGAAAGAAATCTCATTACAAATCTCAATAATGCCTCGCCTCAACCATCTGAGGCTAATCAAATGAATTCATTTTCTCCGTATTTCGGAATTTTGCATTAACAGTTAAACTTGTGTAAAGCTCATATCCTTGGACGAGGAATCTGAAGCAGAATATAAACTTGGTGATACTATTATTCATTTATGCATCATAAAGAGAGTAAAAAGACAAAAAGATATGATAATAGCAGTCAAAGCATGTACTTTCACATGACAGAAAAATTACGCACGAATCCTATTATGTTTCATTTAAACCCAAACGTAAGTGCAAATACAACTTACCAAGGCAACAAGGTGTGTGCAAATGTTCTTTCTTCGAACCAGTCCATAAAGTAGCTGGTAACATGTTAGTGCCTGTCAAATACAAGAAGAGTATAAGACCTGCAAACATTTGACGTTTGACATAGGAGACTTCAAGTCATTTTATAAATAAACGTGCACTTCTACGGAGGAGGTGTATCGTATCTGACATGGGACACTGGTACTCTTTTAACACTCTTGAAAGCATATCCGACACTTTTTAAATGTGTTTTAACTAAAAAATTAAATTTATAATATCACACACTTACCTGACACTTTGACGACACTTCGTCAACCCTCCAAATATGTCCTATGCGATGAATCTCTCCACAATAATAATGTTTTGTATTTTTCGAAAATATGCTTTGAAATATTTATAAGATAAAATATATGAAATTTTAATTTAATTAGTAATATAATGAATATTTTTCATAACATTTGAATAAATTATTCATATATTTGACATATAATAAATATATTAAAAATTAAATTTTAACGTGTCCTAAACGTGTCGTGTCCTGCATTTTTTTGAAAGTTAACATGTTGGCATGTCTATGTTTTGTCCGTGTCGTGTATCCGTGTCTATGCTAAGATTAAATATGTTGAATATGTGACAACATGAAACAAGACAATCTCAATTTTAGAAAGGCTGCACCTTGCACAAGCATAAGATCATCTCTAGGCTATCGAAATCAGATTGCGATAGATAGTGAGATAACGATATGGTTGGAATTCAAGTATCTAGGAGGCATGGGAGTCCGTTCCATGAAGTAAAGCAAATATAAAATTTGGGTACCATCGTAATATTTGTTTATCAATTAGTGTTAAAATTATCCCAAACAAGTGAGGTGGGTCATGTGAATAAACGGACACAACATTGATTGATTTATTTTTTGCCTTATCCGGATTCAAATAGTATTTTACCAGGGATTTGGGAGCCTTCTCTTTATTCACGTTCTGGGCAAAGGAAGCCTACAGAGTGTTAACTACATACATCTTCTAGGAAAATGGGCATGGACATGGCACCTAAACCTCTGATTTGCCTCTCCCAATCCTCTATCAAAGGAAGCCTCTTCAAGGGTGAAAGAGGTGGCTAATTGACTTCATTGACTCTTTACTCAACTCATCTAATTGTGGAATCCAGTAAAAACGGAATTCGATTTTTTCCCACCTCACGGAAACAAGAAATTATACTATGATAGGCATCTACGCGGAACTCACAAGAGAAGAGAAAAGCACGTAAAGACCAACGAGACAAGAAAAAAAAAGTCTACGTCATATACCTGCAAATCCGTCTCCCCCGGGTATGATACAAGTGTTATCTTGGAGATTCGAACAATAATGTCAAGCACGAGTTTACCCTGATTACCTACTTCAAAAAAGGTAAGCCAAGCTTTTCTGGAGTAGTTTGATTGAAGATGGTGCAAATGATCACTACTTCCCGTAGTTTCTTCAGGTGACATTAGATAAGTGCAAGACCATCTTGCAATAAACCATATAACTGCCTGTCTAGAACATTACTCAAATAAGTCACTGAGGTGCTATGACTAGATTATTGATAGAGAACATTTTAACATTTTAACTAAAATAACTTAGGAAAAAACAGATGTTTATCCAGAACATAATTGTTTATCAGATTTGTGTCATCCTTAACTGCTCAACACTTGTAAGATAGCAATTAAATATTCAAGTGGATAAAAACGAACCTGGGAGTATCTAGCTAAATTGTGATCATGATGGTATATAACATCATGTGCAACAATTGGAATGCAAATGACAAAAAGTTAAGGCCCACCAGAAAACGAGTACAAAAACCAGATAAAGTAAAACCGATTGTGAGTCCTGTGCAATTGGCGGCTTCAAATAAGAACAAAACAATGTGATTAAGCCACTAGATCCAGGTCCGACCCATAAGTCACATGCAAAACGAGCAAAGTGTAATACCCTATGAATCACTTTCCGTAACATATGTGCATATTCATCATTTTTCTTTTTGTGTGGCAATGCATTATGCTATACTTGTGTCTAAGTGACTTGAATTTGCAATGTTAGACCTAAACCAAGTTTATATTGTACTAGAATGCGGAAATTTAAGAAGAATTCTAATGCTTCACTGATATTTTGTAGTTTGTATGTATATAAATGATATCTTGATTTTCAATTTCTTAATCCATGAGCTTAATTGTCTCAAGTTAATGTTTTTAGTATTCTACACTTAGCATGAAAATTTAATCGTGATTCCTTATAATTAAGCATAATTAAATTTGACTAATCTTGACTAATTAAGGCCATGTGATTAACCAATATAAATGAGATTAGGCAAACTAATCATAGTTAATTAGAGGTGATAATAATTAATTAAGGTCTTAATCAAGAAGATTAGCGAGTAGTGAAGCATTCACCACATTTGGAAGGATGGCACCTCCTATTTGAGATGTCAAGCTTTTAAGGGAAGAGGATAGATCTCTCTTGGTAATTCAAGAAAAAAGAAGGATACAAGAGAGAAGAGGGAGCTACTGCCACAGATTTTAGGTGTGTGGTTCCGGAAAAATTGAGGAAAATAAAAAAATGAAAAAAATAAAGAGGAAGAAGAAGAAAAGAAGAGAAAACTCAAAGTAGGTTCATCCAAAGCTTATTTTAAGGCAAAAAAACAAAAAAAAAAGTCTCTGCTTTGATTTTTAGGAATAATCACTAAAACCCTTTTCTATAACAATTAAATATTGAGAATTGGTGATTCAAACCTACAACTCTACTTATACTATGTAGGAAAACCCTAAGTTTGTATCTTGATGACATGCATAAGCTGAAACTTTTTGGGCAAGTTATTAAGATCATTTCTTAGAATTTTTATGTGAGAATTATGCATGTTGGAGCTTTATATGCCTACTTTATAGTCCAAAAATAGGAATTGAGTTTTGAGTTGCCTAGACAAAGTTATGGTTAAAATTGCAAAAGAGTGCCAATGCTGGAACAGATTTTTAGAAGCTAAAAATAGGGTTGTCCATGCTTAAATCTGATTTTATTCCGTAATTTTAATCTACATTGGCATCCATGGTTTGAAATATAAATAAGTCTAGTTTTATTCCCAACAAATGGATTCTGATTCCAAGATTTACAAAAAAAAAAATTACAGCAAAGATATTAAAGTATAATTTGATAATAAGTGTGGTTTTCAACTTCCCACAACTTGTAGGAACTAAATGGGGAATTTAGGATGATTAAAGTACTAATTGTAAAGGCCCAATTTCTAGAACACCAAGTGATGAAGAAAACAATAGGAATTAAGTTAAAGGACTCAAGTTGAGGTTACAAAGAGACACAACCGAAACACGAAATTCTAGGACCGAGCCTCCTCAAGAAACACCAATTGGGCTGTTTAGGTCTTTTTGAGCCCAAATGTGGAATGGGCCAAGCCCAACACTATTTTAGTCAATGTTAAATAGGTAAGCCCAAGTCTAAGTCCAAGATTAAATTAAGCCCAAAAACACTAATCTCAAAGTTTAAGTCCAAAGCCTACAAGGATAAAGCCCACATTAGGAGTTTTTGTCATCTTTTCAAATAAAACAAAGGAATGAATTTTTGGAGATAATTGAAAAAAAAAAGAATAAAACAAAAAAGGGCCGGCCACCTTGGGAGTTGGGCATTGTTTGGCTACCACGACATGTTTTGTCTTGAAACTTGTGCCTTGTTTGGACCATAGTTGTCAACTCGTGTATCGAATCGAGAATCATTTTCTATTTTTACGTATCGTGTATAGTATTATATCGTGTATCGTAAATTTTTTAAAATAATTAAAAATAAATAAAAACAAAAGTTACAAGATGTGTATAAAGCATAAATATTGCAAAAATAGAACAAAAACATAGTCTTCTACAATAAAGATAGTTCAAATGGTTCAAGATCAACTTAACAGCAAACCAAACCGAAGAGTAAAAAGGTAAAAACCCTATTTGGCTGCTTCAATGCTTCTTATGAGGATATATAATGTGCTAAACTTAACACACTTTCAAGTCTAAGCATCACAGACAACTTATAAGGTGCCACGCGTACAAATTCTTTGAAATAAAAAGTAAAATAATGCATGGGTATCGACGACCAGATCGGGTTTTTCGGGTTCTCATCCAAATCCAACATCAAAAGCAATAATCATAAAAAACAATGGCCAATTTTGTTCCTAAGATGTGGATCGAAGCAAGAAGGTCAGGATCAATGCAAAATACAGATCAAAAATTGGAGATTCGATGCTACAGTGATTTCGAAAAAAGTCAAAGCAAGTATGGTTTTGGATTCCAAATTTTTCTTGTTAAATTGCATCAATCTAGGGTTATAGCTGAATTTTATTAAAAAGTAAATGTTAAAACTATTGCATTAAATAGAGTTTTTCAAAAAACAACGTTTAGAAGTTGTTTATGAGCCGCTCATAAGCGAAAAACACAAGATGATTCAAATGTTATCAACATCTTTCAAATTTCAATGTAAAAAATAACTGAAGTGGAAAAACTTTTCAAGGCCCTTGAGACCCACTCCTAATGAATAATCTCCAAATATTTGTAGTTACCCGCAAATACAAGTATCGATTAAGAGTTTGTTTGGCAATATGATTTTAAACTATTTTAAGCCAAAAAGTTAAAAAATTCGTTTTATTGAGAAAATAGTGACTTTTAAGTCACCAAAAAAGCCAAATAAGTTTAATGTGAAATTTCATAGTTGTCTTTCAGCCTAAATGAGCTGGGTATGATTGTTTGGTTGAAATTTGTTTAATTTTATACGTTGAAGGGTAAAACTAAAAATTATCAAACCATGTCAAACCATTGATTAGTAAGAAAATAGAAAAAAATGGATGAAATTTGCATTTTTCCCTCTTCGGGTATGTCGCAATCCGACCCGTTTGACATGAACTCTGTATCAAAACTAAACACGTAAATTGCGATTCGTTTCGTCACGTACGATACGAAGAAGGAATCAATCGAATCTTTGCATCGGCAATACAGTAGCACAATTCATATCATTTTGATCACCTAGCAATACGTATCGTACAATACATATCGCGTATCGTACGCTTTTAACAACTATGGTTTGGATTTTTTAGTTGCTTGCTTGCCAATTATGCTCTTTTTTGTTTCACATGCCAAGTACAACCCCCTAGGAGACTTAAACATCCTATAAATACTAGAGAACAGCCTTCCCTTACCCCCTATTGAAAAATTCGGCCAACGTGAGGAAGAAGAAGAAGAAGGAAAGGAAAGGTAAGGAAAGGAAGCAAGTCACTCCAGATTCTGTTCAAGGTTTTTCATTCAGTAAGGTCCGACTTCAAATAATTTTAATTAATTTTAGAAAAATCCCCTTGACCAGATTTTTGATTTCCTAGAAAGCACGGATACAGATACGGATACAGGATACGAATACGATACTATACTATACGGATACAGCAATACGACAAAATTAAAAAAAGTAGGATACGGATACGGTTAGAATACGTTTCTAAAAAAATTATTTTTTATAGTTTGTAGTATTATATAATTTATAAAACTAAACTAAAAGCAAGAGTTATTAATTTTATTCTTACTTTGAAGCATTCAATAACTATCAAAGTCAAGAATAACTGAATAAGAAATAAATAAAAAAGTCTCATTAAGCATAAAAATATCTAAATGATAGTACAATCATAACAATAAAATCAAAAGATCAACTAAATAAAAAAATAATATTAAAAAAATTGAAATGTATCCAAAAAGTATCCCACATGTATCCAAAACGTATCCCGTGCAAATCCCCCCGTATCCCGGGCGTATATAAAACGTATCCAAAATTGAAAAAATAAAAAAAAAATTTTGGATACTTCTCAGGCGTATCCGATACGTATCCCCGCGTATCGGGCAAGTATCGGTATCTGATACGTATCCGATACATGTACGGCACTATTTTTAAAGTATTCGTGCTTCATAGTTGATTTCAGAGTTAGATATGGGTGTTAGCTTTCATATAAATTTTATTTGAAGAGATTTGGTTGGGTGGTTTGAGAGAAAAATGATTTTTTCCAAAATCGTACACTTGCTGTCACAATCTGTTGCAGAGGTTAAAACTCTATTTTTGAGACTACTTTCGAAAATGGTTTCTTCATGAAAAAAGTTCCTAACATATTATTTTAGTTGTCTACAAAATTTGAGAGGTTTTGAATACTGTTTGATAGGTCAAAATGATTTTGAAATTAGATGGACAGAATCTCTCTCGGGACAGATTCGACCCACTTTCTTACAGAGGTCAAAACAGCTTTTTATGAAGGGTTTATGGCAAAGTGTTCCTCATGAAAAATGTCCCTAACATGTTATTTTAGTTGCCTGCAAAATTTGAGAAATTTTGAATACCAACTGATAGGTCAAAATGATTTTGAAAATGGACAGCCAGAATCTTCCCTCTGGACAGATCCGACCTACTTTCTTACAGAAGTCAAAACTCCTATTTTTGATAAGATCTTGGGATAACTTCTTTCATGAAAACGTTAGAGAACACATTGAACTAGCTTCTGTTCAAATTTCGTGAATTTTAGAATTGAATTACTATGTCAAAGTTAATTTACCCTGACTGTCATGAAATCTGGACAGCGTGTGTTGGGTGTGAAAAGTTGAGTTGTGTCTATGGGTCTTGGTTCTCTAGACTTTACAAGTGACGTATTGACTTCAAGGATTGGTGAGATGATATAAGAGATGGGTTTTCTTTAGCTTTAAAAAGAGTAGAGCTATAACCATCAACCGTAGAACCCGTCCGAAAACTCGAATTTTCTTTTACCGTTTGACGATAGGACTTGGCGCCCTACGTTTATGACACATGTTTGATTGTTTATTAGGCACCGAGTGATGGGGATATCTAGAGATTATTTACATTTGATCCGAGAGAATATTTGAATTTTAATTATTTAGATTCAAGATTAAATTTGTTTAGATAAGATTAGTTTAAATAAGATTTGGATAGATTGTTTAGATATGATTGCTATCTTTTTTACTCTTATTTTTGTATTTTAATGGTCTATTTATTGGTTCTCGGCATGTATTACATATTGCTGAATGATTGAATAAACAATTATTTCTTAGAATTAGTGCGGATTCCAATTCAACATTAGGTGCGGATTCCTAGGTGCCTTTAAGTGCAGATTCCTAAAGGCTTGTTCGTGTTTGTCCTGCATCACCGAGGTTTTGAGGAGGGTTGTGCTTTGCCTCCTTTGTAAGTGGGTCGTTTTTTGCCTAAATCAGGTTAGAGTGCTTAGATATTATTATGAACAAATGATTATGTGAGATATCTTCTAAAATGTTTCTACATCCATGTTTTGAATTATGAGGTTTTGGTGAACGATAGCACGAGACTCTTACTTTCAAATGTGTTGATAATTCAAATATGCTATCTATATTTTTTGGAAGAAACAGGTGGTTGAAGAATGAATGATGCTAATGAAATTATTTTATATGAAATGAAAAGTATGTTTTTATTTCAAAGTGTCAAGTTATTGCGGGTATCCAACCTGTTTATGGTTGCCCGATATGTGTTTTATATCCTGTTAGGGGAGTTGCCCAGTATGGGTTTAATATCCTAAAAAGAAGGTTCCCTATAAGGGTTTTTTTTTGCCTACAGCAACATTTCGAGCTGTGACTCGGATAATGCACATAACACTTGTCCTTAAAAGGCGGCCCTCATTCCCAATCATATGCATATTCGTGTGTTGAGAATTGAGATTACTGTACCGTTAGAACTCCCAGCCGTGAGGTAGACGACTACTTGGTCACTGTTAAAGGAGGTTGTGAGAGAAATGGATATAATGTGTTGGCTGTTAAGCCATAATTATACCATTTTGGAGAATACGAATTGTGGTTGTTAAGCCTTATTTGTACGTTTTTTAAAGAAGAAAGTTACTTATAACTTTTGAGACAAATGTATTAAGATGAATGCGGTGTTTCACATCTTTTGTTAAAAATTGGATGAATTATTTTTCAGAGATGTTTGGTTACTCTTCGGTGTTTGGTTTTATCTTGTTCATTAAAATACTAAGTGCATTCTCTTGTAACCTTTGTGGTTGCAGATAGCACGTTCTGCTAGAAGATTGGTCCACCACTATCGACGAAGTAGGCTTGAGCTCGAAACTTAGATGATGTTTTTGATTTTCGTTATGTGGGTTATAATTATAAAACATTTCATCTTGGAGACTATGTAATTTTGGTTTTGAGTTGTGTTGTAATATATGGGATAGAGTATCCCTGTTTTGATGTATGGGATGAAGTATTCCTTGAAAAACTTATGTTTCTTCAATGTCTATGAAAGAATGTTTTCGAATCAGACTTGTATGGATGTTTTTGTTCTTGACTATGTGAGAATATGTTGTTTTTTTTTGTGTGGATATTTTACCATTATTAAAATCTTGTTTCCTAGTTTAGTATTATTACCTTATTAGGGTTTTCTAGAGCTTATATATATGATGTATTCCTTCATTATTATTTAAGCTTTTGCAATATAGCGATAATACTTTCAGTTTTGCTATCATAGTATTATTGTTTAAGTTTTGCAATATAGCAATAATACTTTTAACTTTGCTATTAGGCCATTCCAATCCTTATTGTCTTTTTGAAGCCACTAAGATGTGGCGAGATCATGCCCCCATTGTATAGGTAGAGTACCTTGCGGGTGCAGAGTGTGACACTAATGACCACAAAGTTGTGGTCAAGTTCTTGAAAAGTACCATATTCAATCGTTTTGACTTCTACGAACAATTATTAGAGGTGAATGTGCCCATTTTGTCAACTACCATTTTGAGGCTTTAGTCTGCAAGTATTCTATCACTCACAAGGTGAGACCTTACCATCCAAAGATTAGTGACCAAGTGGTAGTGTCAAATAGGAAGATTAAGAATATTATCACGAAGACAAAGACACTTGGGCCCGACAGAAAGAATCAGTCCTTAAGGTTGGATGATGCTTTATGGGCCTATCGCAATACATATAAGGCCCCCATTAGCATGTCTCTCTATCAGTTGGTGTTTGGGAAGACGTGCCATTTACCATTGGAGCTCAGATTCAATGAGTTTAGGAGATTCGCAATGATGCTTATGAAAGAAGTAAGATATATAAAGCTAGGACTAAGGCATTTCATGACAAGCACATCCAACGTAATTCCATTGAGCCAAACCAAAGAGTGTGGCTCTGTAATTCTCTAAATTGCGTCACTTTCCCGGTAATCTCAGTTGTAGATGAGATGGCCCTCTCGTCAACGCTCATGTATTCCCTCATGGCGTGATTGAAATTCGGACTCCACGTAGAAAACGAACAGACATTTAAAACCATATGTAGGAGACTTTTAAGTTTTTAACTATGGTGGCATGCATAAGCTGAAATTTTGTCGCTCACTTCGATTATAATCATTTCTTAGAAGTTTCACTTGAGAATTGACTATGCTGGAGCTTTATAT
This sequence comes from Heliamphora pulchella, assembly GCA_032270985.1. Classification (NCBI taxonomy): domain Eukaryota; kingdom Viridiplantae; phylum Streptophyta; class Magnoliopsida; order Ericales; family Sarraceniaceae; genus Heliamphora; species Heliamphora pulchella. The sequence continues at coordinate 7,596,645 of JAULJZ010000020.1, read as the reverse complement.
GTCGACTTCATATCCTAAATATCAGAATTGAGTTTTGAGTAGCATAAAAAGAGTTACGGTTGAAATTGTAAAACGGTGTCAGTGCTGGAACAGTTTTTAGAAGCTAAAAGTAGGGTTGTTCATGCTTAAATCTGATTTTAATGGGTAACTTTGACCAAAATTGGCATACATGCTTTGAAAGATAAACAAGTGTAGTTTCACTGCTAACAAACGGACTACAATTCCGAGATTTACGAAGGTTTTACGGAAAAGATATTAAAGAGAGAACCTCTTGTAATGATTGAAGGATCAAATCTCATAATTTGATTATAAGTGCGGTGTTTAGCATTCGGCAACTTAATTGAGATGATTATATCTTAAAACTAGTTTAAAATAAAGTAATCCAAAACATCTAGGCTTTTGAATTAAACAAGTTAGTGAATGTAGCTATTTTATAAATTGATTAAGAATTACTAGTTCAAGATAATCAAATTTGTTTAAAGTTTTGAGGTGAGTAATGGGCATGCAAGAATATGATTTCAACCGAGACTGACTTAATGTTATATCTATCTTACAAATGTAATTCTGAAGTATTGAAATGAGATTTTGAGACTTAAGTAGTTTCCTCTGATGAATGAATCATAATCATGGAATGCACAACTACTTGCAAATACAGCAATTAGCTCATATTCTAAAATGTAACCAATAACAAGAGTATAACACTTCAGTTTTTAAAGGCAGCTATTGTTGCTTACTGGTAATGAACTTCAACCCTATTATTTAAGGGGGTTGAGGGTCGTGACATAAAGAGGGATACATAGATTATTAAGGTCAAGTTGATATAGCCCAAAACTCATTGAATTGTATAGTTCACCTCCATAAGTCGAGGACTGAAAAATGATGCCCTCATCTCTGGATCTAAGCTCTGCTCAGCGAATCTTATAATTGAGCTGCATCAATCAAGAAATGAGAAGTGAAATTAAAAGGCAACAAAAATTAATTACTGCATACTGCAAGTCATGAGTGGGGACCACAAGAGACTCAAGATAAACAACTGAATGAATGAATGACATAATGACATATTCATTTCTCCCCCTCCCTTCTCCCTGCTATCTTAGCAATGAATTTTCAGAAATTCAAGATAACTGAAATTTTTTGACAAGACATCAGTTGCTTGAGTCTCTCTCTCTCTCTCCCCCCCTTGTGCTAGCTAAGCAATGAATTTTCTTCAAATGCTAGTTACATTGATAGAATTATGAAGTTTTCTCCTTATTGTGCTTTTAACTTGAAGGTTGGAGTTAATTTATGGGTTTTCTTACATGCTTGAGCCTTCAAGTTAAATTCTCTAGAGTATGCCAACCAAGCATGCCACTTTACATTCTGTAAACTGAAAACGTATATTAAATGCCTTACTTGCTAACCCACATTTGTTGTGGTCTATGGGATAGTAGAAACACCAGGTTTATTCTTAGTTATGGAATTGTTGAAACACGATTAGGAAATATTAAAAAAATAAAAAGCAACAGAAGCATAATACTACAAATGATAAATTATATGGCTTCAGACAACAAGAAACTGGTTTTTTGCTCGCTCTCTTCAATACCAATGTTGCAAGACTAATTTTAAATAGACAACCCACTCCAAATATCAGATATACTGTTTTCAGCAAAAAATAGAATAAAAGAAAATAAAAGAGAGTTTAAACTTTACCTTGAAAGTACAATGACAGGATGTTTGTCTATTTCCACGTAGTCCCTAAAATGAGTCTGGATAGCTTTTGGGACCTGAATATGATACAACTTCTTCAACAATGAGAACGTTTTACATAAAGCACCGGATTTGCAGACAATAGGCTTACATTTCCAAATCACCACCAGATTCCGGTTAAAGCTGACATATAAACTCTTTAAGTAACAACAGAAAAGATGCAACTTACCAGAAGAGGGAAAAAATTAAAAACATAACTAAACCCAGCATGGACACTGATAGATAAATAGAGAGAGGCAAAACGATGACAATTTTTTTGATTGCCAAAGGCAAAAAACATAACATTCGATAACCAAAATAACAAAATCAACAAGAATAGATGCCTGCATATAATCTATTGGTTAATGTTTGTTAAACATTGCAAGCTAAAGAAATAATACATCCACACAATTGTGAATTTACACCAGTTAGATGCCTGTGGCATGTTAGTTGCTAGTTCATCAGTAGCTACCCACGATGAACTAGCAATATATGCAAAAGGTTAAGCATATTGAAGTGTATGCTCTGTTCATCATGAGCCGCAGAATATGAAGTTCTTGCGTTTGCTACACCAGAATGTCACACACATTAAATAGTGAAAAATCAAGATGAAATCTAAATTCCAATTAATACAGAGAGAGGAGTTATTGAAAAGTGGAATTAAACAATGCCTTCTAAGAGGTTAATCGCAAAAACAAATGTAGAAAGATGGCGATCAAAATAAATGTATTACCATGGGAACTTCTCCCTCCCCTTCATATGCAAGAATGTGCCCAGTCATTAGTAAGAGTGAGTAAAGCTCCTCCAAAGTTTGAGTGGGATCTATTGTGCCTCTTCCCTTAAAAAAATAAAAAAATGAATCAAAGATCAGCACCTCACTCATTGAACCAAAAAATATTAAAGAAGAAATATTCAGAAATATTCAAATCATGTGTATCACTGTACAACCACTGAGGAATTAAACTCTTTTTTTTTTTTTTCTTTCATCCACAACAAAGAAACTTTATTAAGATAAAGAAATATGGTACAAAGGACTACATGAAGTCCTCCATAAAAGAAATAAAAACAAAACAACGTCATATTTCACGCACAACCTTCCATCCCTACTAATCAAGGACAAGGGTATCTCCTTACAAGAAGCAAGAAAAAGAATAAGAGAGAGAGAGAGAAGGGGGGGGGAGGGGGAACCTAGAGGTTTTTCCATGTGTGCTTGGAGAATATACCTTGTTAGGCAGCCTACTAATGAAAGCATCGGATGCGAGTAGGGGGTGGGATGATTGGGCAGTCCACTAATGCAATCCCAACAGCTACTTTGCTAAAAGGATGGTGGATCGTAAATGGCAGGACGAGTCGATGTTGATATCTTTGATGGTGCAGGGGCATTCTATCTCTTTGTCTTTCCCTCTGAAATGGAGGCCTCCTGTATTCTGGAAGGGGGATGGGAGTTCGGAGGTCAATGTCTTCTTCTGGACTGGTGGTCGCCATTCGGGGGGTAATTACAGGGCAGGGATGGAACAATCAAAGAGCTGGGTGAGAGTTCTCTCTCTTCTGGATCATCATTGAGATTTGAGCATATTAGAAGCTATTGGAACAATTTGTGGTGGCTTAGTGGAGGTAGAGGCAGACACAGCTGGGAAAAACACTTTCAGTGGGCTCGGTTGAAGGTGAAAGGGTGGGGGAGGGAGATTCCTGCCTCGATGAGGATGGGGTGGGAGCTTACTGCTTCGAATGCTGCCTTTGGGATGAGTCTGGGACGACGTTGGAGTATAGGAGCAGTGGTCGGAGTAGCATGAACAAAGATGGTGGCTTGGAGAAGACGTCGGCGCGTAGGGGGTTTTTGACATAGAAAGGACAGTGGTATGTGGAGCATCGCAGTTTGTCAGGTGGCGTGGTACAATGGGGTTGGATCGTTCAAATAGGATTCCGGAGGCTTCTAGAGACTACGGAGGAGACCGTTAAAGGAGATTTCAGGCGCGATCTGTGGTGCGAAGGGTTCAAGGCCAATCGGGTCTCTCTAAGCCCCCAGAATGAACCCCTTGGCAGCCCAGAAGGTTTATAAGGGCCAAGCATTGAATTGGCCCAATAAAAGGATGGAGGCCTAGAAGGAGGGGTAGTTCCGGATGGGTAGGCAAAAGGGCCAAACAATTTCCTTTGGGCCTTTGAGGAGGGAGCCCAGCACAACGCAGAGGTTTTCTAAGGGTCAAGTGTTTTAAGTGGACTAATAAAAAAGAGGCCCGACCCAATTTGATGGGTACGTCGAAGTTTAGAGGAAATGGGGCATGAGATGAAGGGAGTTTGTCGGGTTATGGGTTCAGGGTTACGAGTCCAAAAGAGTCTAGAAAGCATGTGCTTGGAGGATGCACGACGACGACCAAGGAGGACTTGAAGATTGTGATCGACAGTAACCGGAGACTTCATTTAGCTAGAGGTTGACGGCAGTAGTGGATTAGGTTGGGCAGACATTGGTTTCAAATTGCTATTTCTCTCACTTCCCTGGACTTTGGTTTCAAATTACAAATAACACCCTTCCCCTCAACAGAACATATAGAATGGGAGAAAGGCCCTCCACATCGGTATGAACAAGAGAAAAAGATGATGAAGAAATACACGTATTTTTATTGAAAGGTAAAGCTAATATTTTAGCAAGTTTACAACTGCTGCACTCAGAAATGTCGCTCACAGACACTTGAACTAAACTACGTGACTGAACCAAAATTTTTAAGTGGTCACTAGACAAATGACCTAATCAAGAGTGCCACAGATAAGAAAGAGATGAATTCTAATCTAAAGAAAAAGACGACATTATAGCTAAAAGGAGCCATTGGATTGTGCAAATTCTCCAAAATATATAGGTCACCAACTCTACGCCTGATCCCAATCTGCATCTTGGAGGTTCGATCAAGAATAACACAACCAAAAGAAGAAAATAGAATAACATCAAAACCAGAATCAGATAGTTGACTAATAAATAGTAAACTAACAGACAACTAGGGGACATATAAAACATTAAGGCCATGTTTGGAGTCCTGGATTGGATTAGCTCAAATTAACAGTCTCAAGATTAATTGTCCTGTGATATCAAATCCTTTGAACTAATAGTCCCTTCTTTTGATTAGTGTAGTGTTTGTTTACTCCATAGAATAAATACTTATCCCATGCCTTTAATCAAATTCTTTGCTTGTTTTGATAAAGGATTAGATAAAGATAATAATATTATGACAAAAATGTCCTTAGACAAGAATGTCATAAAAACCAACTATTTTTGGGGATGCAAGATAGGGCGTTGGTTGTCCCTACACCACCATGTCCACCGCCACACTGGAGCAACCACCCCTGATCTCTCCGCCCATTTCTTAGCATGTATTCAACTTTTTAGCCCTCTCTCTTGCTCTTGTACGCCTAACCCATCTCTCGATCTTTCTTTTTTTCTTTTTTTCCCCTCATTTACTTGTGATATTTTGTTAGGATTTTCGTTGATTTTTGAAATTTATTTGTGCAAAAACCTAAGATGGATGGGTACAGTGAAATGGCTCTGATGGGGGAAAATTTTGACCCCATTCTTATGGGAAGGATCAAAGAAGACGCGCAAAAGAGTAGGTCTGAAAGTGATGAACTGGAAGCTGCATCAGGCGATGATCAGGATGCCACCGGAGTGGATTAGGGCTCCTGGTTACTCAATGTTGAGGGCAAAAATGTCAATTTTGATTTAATCCTAATCCCATGACTAACAATCCTTACCCTTCCCATCTAACTTAGTTATCCCTTATTTGCAGGATAACCAGTCCAACCGGACAAATAGTCCGAATGCATTTTTAGGGATCCAAACACGGGATTATGGTATGCTAGGGACTAATAATCCAATCCGACCACCTTGTCCTCCACTGCAAACAAGCCTTAAGAATAGACAAAGGGCATGAGAAGAATGGGACAACTGAGCCAATAAAAACATGCATGGGAGAGCCGTCGGCAGTGCAAACTATGATAAGAGAGGAAGGAGAAACACAATGACAAAGACGGGACAAATTAGATGTCATATGATGAGAAGAAATAGAGTTAAAAATCAAAGTCGAAAGAGAAATAGCTAAAAAATAAGAACTATGCAAACCTAAATGAGAAGTAATTATAGAAGCATGTGATTGAGTCCCAGATGATGTAAGCATAGACCGAAGTTGATCCAACAATAATTGAGACAAAGAGGAGGAAGTACCATTGGATGAAGGGGCTGCAAGCGATGTACGAGGTCGATAGGATTGAGCAGGTGGCCGTGAGGATGACGATGAAGAGGTGTGTCCCTTCTGGGCTAGTTTAGGAGATGCAATCTTCCAATGACCCATTAGGTGACAAAAACTACAATCATCCACAGCAATACGTGGTTTAGGCTTTCCTGTGACATGAATGTGTGGGAAGGAGACCGCAATAATGGAGAACAAGGATTGACTGCACACACTGATGGAGAGGGAGTGGCAAACACTGACAGAAAGGGCATAGCAATCCGAGCAACTTTAGGTCGGGTGTCTTCAACTATAAGCTCACGAACTACACCGTCAACTGATGGTAAAGGGAAACAAGGTAAAATAGTGCCACAAAGAGGCTCAAACTGATCACAGAGGGCCATAAAAAACTGCAGTAGTCTCTGCCTCTCTCTGTAATGGATATAGTTGTCCAATAGTTGCAAATCAGGCAGGTTACATAAGAGCCAATTTATCCCAATAATATGTCATCTCATTGCAAAACTCTTAAATGGATTTATCTTGTTGATTGACACTCTGAATCGACATTTCTAGTTCATACTAACCAAATCAAACCAAACTAAGCTCTTGTCCCAATCAGTTGAGGTCCGCTATATGAATCCTTTTATGCCATAATTTCTAGCTCATACTATTTAGCAAAATTAGGCTCAAGGTACATACTCTGCAAATAGTCTCATACCTTCATTGTTGTGTCGTACTTCGAAAAGTTCATACCAATACAGGACTTCACAGAATTGTGAAATCATGTGTGTATTTGTGCATTCTACATATCCCATGTAGCAAAAAATGTAGGATAACCTTCAACCTTTGTATTTGTTGGTCGAGTTAATAAACCTATCACATAACCCGAACGCCTTCTATCAAGGAAAAAGTTTTTCATCACATTAGACCAATAGGAATAGTTGTTGCCATTGAGTCGAATACTAATAGCCTGTAACTTATCCTTAGACATAATGAGTAGTTGGAAGAAACCTCCAAAGTAATGTGTTACAGGCTACAGACAAGATCTTGCAGATTGAAGTCAAAATCTCATATCATAATCAATATGTACCACATAGGCTCAATAATAACAAATGGAGGAAGCTAAAAACAGTGAGAAGACATGAGGTGACCAAAGATAGGTTTGGCGTAGATTGTAGGATTCAGGTGAAGGCTGACGAGATTGTTGGTGATAGAGGAGAGGGATGACAACGTTTGCAAGGGCAGAAACCGAAGTGGGTCGGTCACGGGGACCAAGAGCACAGACCAGATCAGGGAACGAGGGAGTGCTGGAGATTAGATCTGGTCACTAACGAAGTCGCTTGAGGTAGTCAAGTGGTTGCCGGAGGTTGGTTCAGGTAGAACGAACCAGAAACCCACGAGTCGAATCGCAAATCTAGGAACAAAAGACAACTTTGTGAAGAAGGTGTCAATGATGATCGACGATGTCAGAAAAGAGATCAGCGGTGGTCGACGACGTTTATGGAAAAATCCCCGACGAATGTCGGCGTTCATCGAAGGAGTTGGAGAAGAAAACCACATTCGTCGGCGGTGATTGATAATGATCGAGGCTATGCAATGGCGTTAGAGAAGAAGACTATGCAATGGTGATCAGTGACGCCAAATACGAGGTCTACGATGGTTGATGGCACCAAAGGAAAGGACACCGATATTGGTCAGCATTGATCGGAGGCGTCAAAGAAGAAGGCTGTGTCAATTGCAATGGCTTTGCAATGATTTATGGTTAGGATTGCTAAATCTGCTCTGATACCATAACACAAAATAAGAGAGAAAGAATAAACAACTACTATTGCAAGAATTGGGAAAATACCATACATCTAACTGATAAGAGTATCCAACCTATAAATAAATAACAAAACCCAAAATCCTAGGAAACCCTACTTAATAGCAAATACTAAAATACCCTATTAGCTATGTACCAAAAAATTAAATACTCTAAAATACTCTCACATCAGCACTTCTGGGAGCATGAGAATTTTAAGAGTTTGAATGCTTCTTTCATTGCTCTAATCCCCAAGAAGGGTAGCGCTAAATATGTCAAGATTTTAGACCTATCAGCTTGCTTAGAGGTGCCTAAAAGTTGCTAGCAAAAGTTTTAGCTGGGAGACTAAAAATGATTGTGGGAGGTATTGTCTTCGAGTTGCAGAATGCCTTTGCAGTAAGGAGACAAATCTTAAATGCGGTTATGGTGGCAAATGAAAGTATCTATTAAGTCACCAATCACACACAGTGCACAATAACAAATGTAACAAGAAAATACATCACGAGACATGAACCTAAGACCTCGTGGAACTAGTGCTCTGATACTATATTAAGTCACCAATTGTCCCCAAAGCTTAAGCTCTTAGGAAATGAGCATAACAATGTATATCAAGCTATCCAACAGTATTTATTCAAGGTTGAGGAGCGAGTCCCCAAGTGTGATGTGCAAATTAGACATTGAAAATGCTTATGACTATGTTAATTGGGACTTTCTACTCTATGCAATGGATAGAATGTGCTTTGAGAAAAAGTGGAGGAAATGAATGAAGTTCACCATCTTTTCAGCTAGGCTTTCTATGTTGCTAAATGGGACTATAATGGGTTTCTTCCAGTCATCTAGAGGTTTGAGACTGGGTGATCCTTTGTCCCCTTTACTTTTGTTTTTGTTATGGCAATTTTGAGTTGTATGTTATCCAAAGCTAGGGAGGGAGGTTTTTTGGAAGGCTTTAGGGTGGGGAGAGGAGATGGTTTAGTGGGACTAGTGTCTCATCTTCTTTATGATGACGACACCATTATCTTTTTCTGGACGGAAACGTTGCAGAAGAATCTCAAGTGTGTTCTCTCTTTATTTGAGGTGTATCGAGACTTTAAAGCAAATATGGGAAAGTAGAGATTTTGCCTATGGGGTAGGTGGCCAACATTGCTTCTTTGGCTTCGGTGTTGAGGTGTAACGTTGGTTGTCTTCCATCCTCATACTTGTGTCTGCCATTGGGATCTTCTTTTAAGGCTAAGACTGTGTAGGATTCTTTTATTGAGAGATTTCAGAAGAGGTTGGTTTGTTGAAGAGGCAATATTTATCTAAAGGGTGTATGATAACTCTTATCAAAAGTACCTTATCGAGTTTACCAATCTATTTCATGTCCTTGTTCATTATTTCGACGCGAGTGGCAAAGAAGTTGGAGAAGTTACAAAGGGATTTTCTATGGGGAGGGATTGGAGAGGAGTTCAAAATTCATTTGGTAGATTGGGTGTGTTTGTTCTCCTATTCGAGTATGGGGTCTGGGTTTGAGGAGATTGTGGATCTTTAATCAAGCTTTGGTAGACAAGTGGCTTTGATGGTTTTCTTGCGAGAGAGATAGGTCGTGAAGAAGGGTGGCGTTGGCATGCTTGGGGGGACTGGACCACTCACGAGGCTTCACTGTCTCATGGAGTGGGTTTGTGAAAAGGAATTAGAAGAGGTTGAGATATTTTTTAGGAATTCTTGTATAAGATAGTAGGATAGGCTAGAAGGGTGAAGGTTTGATCTCATGTTTAGTGTAGGGGAAAGAAGCTAAGGGATGTTTTGCCAATGATTAATCGTTTGGTAGTGGACCCAAACGTGTCCGTGGCAAATTACTTTAGGAGAGAAGGGGATCAAGTTCTTTGGGATATCTTATTGCATAGGGAGGTTCGGGAAGGGGTGTTCGATCGGTTCCCGTTCGCCTGCCATGGTAGAACTCTGGTACATTTGAGGATGTGGAGAGATGGAGGTTGGTATCGTCAGAGACTTTCAAGTAAAGTCTTTCTACCAAGTCCTAGGCAGGACCAGAACCAATGACACATCTTTTCCTTGCAAAGCTATTTGGCAAACTTCTGCTCCTTTCAAAGTAGCCATTTTTGTCCAGTGTGCAGTGCAAAACAAGTTTCTTACGACAGATAATTTGAGAAGAAGGATAGCTATAGTAAACTGGTGCTATTTATGAGCTCATCTCCTAATTCATTTATGGGAAGTTTGGAAGCTTTGGACCTCGATTGTCCAGTGGCTCGGGTGTTCCCTAGTTTGGTGGACAAACTTCTTGTTGGTTGGTAAGTATCTAAGATTAGGAAAAGGACAAGAAAATTTGGCGCCTCATCCCACTAAGCTTAATGTCAATCATTTGGTGAGAAAAGAATAGTTGGTTTTTTGAAGGCGTCGAGAGCCCTTTGCTTAAAATTTAAAAAGGTCTTATTAGTCTTTTGTATAGTTCGAATAGGTTGAAGTCTAATCCTGCTCTAGTCCAATTCTTAGATTTTGTGAAGTTTTTTTGATACACGAGGAAGTGTTATCCTATTTTATTGGGGGCCAATTTCGTAATCGGGTGACAATCCCTTTTTGCCTCTTCTTATAAAATTCTTTTACAAGAAGGTTACACTTATGCCCGGAAAGAAAACAAGTAATAACTCTTATCCCACTTATCAGGAAATAAAAAAAGAAAAAAAAAAGGTATCCCCTTACAAGAAGGTTACATCGATGACCAAAAAGAAAATAAGTAATAACTCTTATCCCCATAAACTTTCTAAATCTTGGATGTTATTTTCAAAAACTCCTGCAATTCTTTAAACCATATTGCCCACAACTAAGAAAAAATTGCACAATTCAATCAAATCTTTTATGCCAGTCCAAACAACTAACTATCTTTAGTGCTTCTCTTAGGGTCAAATCCCCAAAAAATCATTCAATAGCATCAAAACACACAAGATGAAGGAAAGACCAAATCCACATTGGCCAATTCGACCAATCCCCTCCATAAAGCCAAAGTTGTGATGTCACAACTTCCTACCCACTCCCAAATGAGAAAAGATCTAGACAGGTCAGTAGTTCATTGACTACCAAAGGCCAAACTATACAAATCTTATAAATCTTGGGATTTATTGGGGATGTACTTATTTAGTGGAATGCAAATTTAGGCATTAATTGGATTCATACATTATCATAGATCTTTAACAATGAACTTCAAAATTGATCTTAACATTCCCATCATAGCAAGTACTTAAGTCAAATGTAATGATTTTACTTCATTATTACTCATGGCTGATCTTCATACAAGTACAAAAGGGGACATCTTATACAATGTTTTTTTTTTATTGGAAAATATGCACATACCCAACTTCCACACTCCCTTACCCCTCATTTCGGAGAGTTGACACACATACCCATTGGGCCAGGTCTCTTGGTACATCTTATACATCTTATGGTACATTCGCTGCCTTGTATGCATAGAATAAACCAAAGTATCTAAGCACTATGAACATATTGCAAAACACCATCCCCTCTCAATCTTTATCATCTGGAAAAATTTAAAAATAAAGCATAAGCTAAATGCTCAGTGAAATTATGTAATACCAAAGTTACATCTGCATTGAGGATTTCCAATACAAAAACCTTTTTATAAGACAAAAACATAAAAAATTCATATATCCAGTAACATATACGATGCCAACCCATCGGACCTGCTACAGAGGGATAAGTGAATCGATTACCGGCATATAGACATATAAACTATATTGATGACATGAATGACACCTCTCGATTGTGGAACTACTAGCATGTTTACTATTGAGTATGGTACTAATAAATTCAAAAACACTTATCTTTTACCAAAAATGAAATCCATAAAATAAATGTATCAGATTTGATACTAAGGTATAAGAGCCATAGCATAAACATTTTCATTTCAAAAACATATTGTGCATAAATGCAACAAGGTATAACATCACTCACCTACACAAACACAAACATGCTGGAAAGTTTTCTACACAAAATGTGGCATTACGCTTGGTCTGTAATGTCCTAACTCATATTAGATTTTAGAAGGTTTACTTTTATGAATTTTATGTCAAATACCAGAAGAGCCAACTCAATCAACACCTAATTGGCGCTTGAGCATCAAAACCAAAGAGTGAAGTGCCTTGATAGATGCTTGACCGCCAAAACCCAGAAGGTTGCGGTCGACAAGTGCTCGACTAGTGCGCGAGTGCATATCAATAAAATTTGAGATAGCTTTGGAATGCCAACTTCAAACATGCATTTATCCTTGTTCGAACTTGTATTTGGGCAAAACTTGTATCCAAATTGAAGTTCCAAAAGCCTAGTTCTATTAGCTTTGGTCTCACCTCAAAATTCTGAGTAGAGAGAAATGCTCAAAATAGTGCAGACTAGTCCATTATTCTATTCTAGTCCAAGTCCAAATAGAAGCCCAATAGTCTAGTTCTCTTGCTACCATCGCTAGCCGCTCCATCAGCTGCCACCTCCCGCCACCTCAAACGAACTCCTTCAGCCACCCACCAGACACGACCTCCAGTCGTCATCTACCGGCCGCCACCTCCAACCACGTATCAACCGACTGCCACCTCCAACCATAATTTTCGGCGACTCCTATACCCGCTCACCACCTTTGCCCTTAGGCGACCATATTCGACAACTCCCCCCCGCTTCTGAGCTCCCCAACCAGTACTAGAATTAGTTAAAAGATCTCATTTCTGGAAAATGGAACAAGAATGTACCTGATGAAGCCTTGCAAAACGCTCAGAGAATAATGTTGTGAGTAAAGGAATAGTGACATCAATAGCTGCTCTACCAATAAGAGCATAAGAGCTTAATCTTTCATCCATGGCTGCAAAGAGAACATATAAAAATCAATAGTTGAAACAAAGAAGTTAATTACATAGACAAAATGCTGAGGATTGTGGCAGTGACAATGATGACAGAAAAGGAAACTTATACACCATTGATATCATAGTTGCAAATACCAGTAATAGAAGCCTGCAGATATTCACATTCACTCTCATCAGTAGTGGCTGATGCAGAAGCGGCTGTAAAGTTAAATGATGTTATAAGCAAATTAATGAATAAAACAGTTCTCAAACCAAGAAACAGAAAAGCAACATAAAGTGAAGGATATCAGAACTACAGTTTAATTCAGAATCCACAATCAAGGCAAATAGATTGGCTGCAGCATTGATCCCTTCTGATGGAAACTGTGTGGTCTGCCCAATATTATCCATTGACTGTTAATGTACGGGAAAAGTTCTTTAGTTTCATATCTGAAAGTAATCAAGCCTCGAAGACAGGCATAGTTCATACTAAAAATTTGTCATATTAATCAAACATAAATGTACACCAGAAGAGGTGGGGGGAGAAGTTCACCCATACCAATAATGATGTTAACTTAGAATGAGGTTTAAACAACTGAAAACCATATGCTAACAACTTTTTCTAGTATCTAGAGAAAATGAAATGATAAGTGAATTCCCTCCCAAATTGCACACGCGTGGAATGATGTCTAACACATTGTAAAAGTTCACAGAATGCATACCATGAGAAGTGCAGTCCAGGTATCTAACAAGATATCGCGTGCCACCCAACTCCATGTCTCCTCTTCAGTGTAATTAGCCATAAGGACTTTAACAACTTCACACATCAAGGCAGACAACAGGCTAAGAGTGCCAAATGGGCTGAACATCAAGGCTAAAAGTCAGCTTTTTCAGAACAACATGCAGAAAACATTTTGTCATAGGTACTAAATTTAAAATTTCACCTTCATTTAACAGTACATATTATTAAAGAACAGTGAAGAGCTACAGTCGAATAATACGTAACCAACCTTATGGATTTCAAGAGTTGGTCAAACACAAGGGGCGTTGTTACAGTTGCTATGGCTAAGAGTGCACGGCAACCATCAAGCATCTCACTGATCAACCAAATAAAAGGTACATCATCAAACAATGCATAAAAGCAGAAACGAAAGAGTAGTGTTACAGTGACAGCAGGAATATAACCTTTCACTTTTTCCACAGTCAATAGCTTTTGCAATGGCATCAGGTGGATTGATCCATTGTATAATTCCAGATAGCAGTTGCACAAGATGCTGTTCTTGCATTTGAGTGCCATCTGGATTTGAACAAATCATTATCTAGAGAGGATAGATGCAATATCAACAACTAACTGACCAGATAGAGTAACGGAAGCAAATTTTCAATAGTCAAATAGAAACTTCATTCACTGAACCATACAAGCTGTAGCACTCTAGAAGTGTCAATTAGGCCACATAATAGCCAGAAAGGCCAACATTCCAATAACTCCAATAGGAGGCCTGTCGGCAATAATTTCATAATCTCGGAGGGCTTGGAAAAAGAGTGGAGTGAGCAGCTTGGGAGAGGTGCTCATGAAACAAAACTGGTCAAGCACACATGTCACTCTATCCAAAATCAATAGCTTCTACAACTTCAGTATACTTTATTAACAATAGTCTTTCGATTGTTAATTGCACATATGGGTGCAATAAAACCATTTAAGGCTATACATGCAGTGTCTTTGAGATTTTACCTTTTAAAATGCAATACATAAATTATCGATCGCCTGAGGCCCATGCATATGCATTAAAAATGCATGTCATATGTGGTGAATGTGCAAAGTGAAGTGGGGTGTTACAAATGCTATCAGTGCTGAACGAGCCTTGCGGAAGTGGGGTTGGTCCCCGCCAAGGGCTAAGCTTTTGAATAGGTCAGGGAGACTAGGTCCTAGGTCTCGCAAGGAGGCAAGCCTGTACATAAATCTCTCTAGAGGAAGTGATCAGTGTGTTCCACTGAGGATGTGCTTGTGTGGATCCCACCGGAAACGTGCTTGCATGAGTCCTCCCTCAAGGAGGATGTGCTTGCATGGGTCCCGCAAGGGGATGTGCTTGCGCTGATTTTGTAGGGCGCGATACATATTCTTCCTCAGATACAACCCCAACTATACCACTACTGTACCACTATACTGATCAACTTTGCCACATGAAGTTTGCAGTGTGGCTTGAGCGGAACGATTAGGAATAGTAGCACTGGAACCTAAGATCAAAGCAGGAATAGAAGCACTAAGCAAAAGTATCTCGAGAAGTACGAAGAAGCATAAGTAAGAACTAAAAAGTCTTAAGCATCATAAGTATCTCAAGAAGTGGGAATAGAAGCACTAAGCACTAGAACAGAACGGTTAGGAATATAAGCACCCAGAACCATCTCAAGAAGTATCACATAAGACTATAGAATATACTTCAGCAATCATAGGAAGTTCGACATCGACTAAAATCTGAGATCATTCTGATTCAAATTCACATCCCTCAACCTAACCAAAATTCTCATCACAACCATTTATTCCTGTTGTTTTTGCATTTTATGAATATCATTTGTGATAGAAGGAACTATATTCAACTCTTAATGAATACTTTTCAGAGCACCGAAATAATTCATCACAAATACTTGCTGAAAAAATAACATGACAGACTTATCCCTTTGTTTGCAACTGAAATAAATCAACTAATAAATCATACACATAGGTAAGATAATAGAAATATAAAATGCGGATATATTAAAAATTCTTACATGTATCCAAATAGTAACAGACGAAACTACATTCAACTCTTAATGAATACTTTTCAGAGCAGCAAAATAATACATCACAAATACTTACTAAAAAAATCATAACAGACTTATCACCTTGTTGCAACTAAAACAAGTCAACGAACAAATCATACATACGGGTAATAATCTTAAATGTATTCAAGATTTTCTTTACATGTATCCAAATGGGTACATCTATTGTAGCTTCATAGAATTCCGTAATAGATTAACGACCTGGGCATCCTCTTGTTCCCACTCAAACTTCTTTTACTCATCTAATAACGTTGATGAAGTAAGGTGGCTATACTAACCCTAACCATTCAAGACAACTATCACAATTTTGGGCCATCCCTTTTAACTTGTCAGTCATGAGTTATGAGGGCATAACGAAACACATACATGGCTTAGAATCTACAATCAACAGGCACAATAACAACCTTTTACAATCACGAGAACACAAACAAACTAGTCTGGTGGTCACCAATTGGTATGGATCGATTGTTGGTCAATTGGATGATTGTTGTGGATGGTTGTTTGGTTGATTGTGGACGGTTATCAAATGGGTCAATCTTAGTTCGTGTTGTAGAAATTGATCTTTGGAGTTTTCAATAATCATTTTCTCCCGAAGGGGACTGTGGGGGGTAACGGTCCATCTAATCATAAAAATGCCAATTTAAAATAAGACAAAGGTCATATTCATTATATATGTATTCAACCCCCGACGCACCCGTGTGCACGAAATAAGTACGCGCTCTAGTACCAACCGGGAAACCATCCAACCATTTCAGTAAGGAAAACGGTCAATAGATAGCGGTCTAATGACAAGGCCCGATGAGGGAAGCTCGGATGAAACTATGGCCTCATTCTACATGGTATATTATACTGTGTGATATGGCTTCACACATAATAGAAAACTAGGTTTGGCGTTAAACCCGTGATCTCGACATCGACAAGCTTAAACACTGATGCAAATTGTTCATCATTAGATTGTTCTTTTGGTTTTGGAAGGGTCAAAGCTTTTGCTAAGCACGTCACAACCTTTGAGAAGCAAGTCATAGAGATCATTGAATTCCAGAAGTGAAATGTAGTTTTCAGTGAACTGGACGTAGTACTTCCCAACCATCTGTGGTGTATCGGTTGGTCGGCTAGACTTTGAATGAGTTAAGTAGACGACCATGGTAAAGGCCCTTATAAAGGGCATTGGCATTGCGCCTCCTAAGGATGGGGGGTCCTATCCAACTTCATTTTATCAGTGGATATTTATGAGATGGAGGATCTAACCTCATCCTTGATAAGATTTCACAACATCCCAGTGGGATGGAAGTGGGTCCCCGTGAAGGCTACTTGAGATGTCGCCTCGTTTATAAAGCACTTCTTTGGTTTTTTTGATTTTCTTTCAAGGGTGCATTACCCTAAGGGGTTCTCGCTCATTTTCGGATGAAGAAATTTCTTTAAATTGGGAAAATTCCTGAATCAAAGATCACCGAGGAATCTCTCCAAAATCTGGCCAAAAAATCCTTTTCTGCCAAAAGAACGGTACCCAAAGGTTTGGGATGGAATATAGGAAGTGGGCAATAAGTTTTTGTGTTTATGAGAAGCTATGTGGCATCCACAATTCCCAGTAATAAGTCTCATTTTGAGTTGTGGGTCATAGGGTGGATTTTGCCAAAGGCTTCCTCACTCTTGAAGTCTTCACTACTAAGAATATTTCATAAGTGATGGTTGGCCATTTTTTTGGGATTTCCATTGCAAAATAGCGTTATTGACAGTGGGGCTACCTTTGGACTCAATTCTTAGTGGAATTTGCCTCGTAAACTAACTTGATTGATGCACCTTTGTTATGGAAACTAGCTGCTACCACTAGTTCTTGGATTTGGAAGCAAGCTGAAGCTATCTTGAATTAGTCAATAAATGAAAAGAAACCACTTCACAAGAAATACGAAGGACAACAGGTTGTCTTGAGGACCCATTAGTCTGGAAAAATGCCTACAAAGATGATATCGTAAGTGACCACTGAACCTTTTTCCCCTATTACTAGACCAAACAAGGAATATCTCACGCCATAAAAAAGGTAGAAGATCTCATTATTGGAAAAAGCTACCTCATTATTGGAAAAAGCATTTTTTTTCTGTTAGCTAGCCTTTTGATCATACTATGCCTCATTTTATGTTCCTTCTTGCTTTGTGCAGGCTCATCATACCAATGCATGGGGGTGTTCACGATTCGGTATTGTTCGGTTTTGAACTAAACTAAGAATCAAATCGTTCTGAACGGTTCCAAGAGTTTAAGAACCGGAACGGGAACCGAACAATATATATCATGGAACCGAATCGAACCGATAAAAAACGGTTTGGAACCGCAGTTTTAAAGGTAAGTATTTGTTACCTATTTTATGTTAAAAAATTATACATTTATTTGTTTTATTTTTTCTATTAAATCTTTATTTTCTTTATTTATATTATTTTACCTTACATTTTATTTTATCAATTGTTTTATATTCTTACAAGAGAGATTCTCGTTTTTATAAATTATAAATTTTATTTTATTACTTTCTCATCGATTGCCAATAGTTTATGAATTATATAATATTACGATGTTATGAGAAAAAATAAAAAATTAAGTAGTAAAAAATAGAAGGTGTAAAATAAATAAATAGAATTTTAAAGTTCTTCTTTATATATAATACATAATATAAATATTATTCATAAGTGGAGGATCAGTTCGCTTCCATAAGCTTTTTTGAAGCTTAATCCGTGAACAGAACCATGAGGAACAGTTCCAAATTATTTGGAACTGGAACCAAACCGTTCAACAAAAAAACCGAACCAAACCATACGGTTTAGATCGGTTCAGACCGGTTTAACGGTTTTTTGAACAACCCTAAAATGCCTTCTCAATATTAACTTTGGTATCCAATCGTTAAGCAGGGTCGTGACCTAATATCATAAAGGCAGTTTCACGACGTTTTTATGCAATAAACCCCTTGGCCAAAGACTAGTGGTAGGTGGATCTACGGGGCTTTTAAAGAAAGGTAGCCTAATGTGTAAGCATAACAATGAGCCGCAACCCTTTTTCTTTTGATTTTCCATTCATAAGCTCCCGAAAGCAGTTGTCCCCCAAAGGGGCTTAGGGGGTAACACTCAGTCAAATCATAAAAATGTTCGGTTCTTTCGAATCTAGTTCTTCTGGATTGCTACCACTCCATGAAGGAAAAAGGCAATTTATGGGTCGTAAAGACAAAAATAGGAATTAGAACTAAGTAAGAACCAAGCAGTTTTCAGGCCACGCCGAGTCACAAAGGCATTGATGACTCAACAAGAAGGTGCTGAATCTCATTCTCATTCCTTAGAATTGGAGCCCGATTCGTCCTTACGTCCCTACTTGTTGCTTCTTGACTTCATTTAGTGCCAAAGACCCCATCATGAAACAAAGGCGTACGCGCATAAATAAATATGCTAGTTATGGCCTATACTTGATAGGGCTCATTCCCATCTGTATTGACCAGGAAAGAGGAGAGGTTCTTGCAAAAGTCCTGCACGCCCTTCTCGATTTTGAAGTTGCAAAAGACAAGTAAAAAGTATCTCAAGGTTTCGCCATGGGAATTTTCCTAGATTTGAAACAATGTTCCAAAATATCGTAAGAAAGCCGCATGGTTTCTCTAGATGAAGTTCTGACCATATGCTACGCGAGGGAAAAAAATGAACGAATGTATCTTGTAGGATTCTTCTTCAATTTCTTTGACAAGCGAATGATTAAATGAAGATCTCTTCCACGCACCACTTTTGTCGAAGAATCTTAATGCTGGCAAGGCATATCTCGTTGAATCTATAACCCACCATTGCGCTGTAAAAATTGGATATTTTCGATCTATGGTCATCGAGGCATCCTAAACGGATCTACTAAATTCAATAAGTTCTTCCAAAGGATATCAAATTGAATTCCTTGCCTCACCCTGAGATGAGAGGGAAGGTTGATTTGACTCGAATTCTGAACATGCTTTTTAACTTTTGATCAAAACATTCACTCGTTCTTAACTCGCTAAGGAAATAAAAGGGATAGATATCCATGTACCTTGCTCTGGTACCATGTCAAAGTACAAAAGAGAGATTAGAAGAATGAGATAGCATCATTCACTAAGTTAGCTCTTCTGACTATTTATAACCAAAGGGTGATCACGTAACGGGACATGTGAAGTCAAGGTGTTTGACGCAGTGCCAAGTGAAGTGCACCAGAATCATAAGCAGTTCGCCTATTGAGAGCTGGCAAGCCTCCCATGTGTTGGGTGGTGTGGTAAGTGTACAAGGGAGTTCAGAGTTCCTTTGAGATCATTGCCACGATGAAGGCCGCAAGTAGGCTGAGGTCAAGGTTTTAAATCGCGGTATCGGCCGGCGTAACGGTCGCGGTTGCGTGTAACGGATATCGGGCGTATCGGTCAAC
>JAULJZ010000020.1:7565077-7576755 GCA_032270985.1 Heliamphora pulchella | reverse complement strand
ACAATCGGATACGTTTATTCAGCCTAATCAAGAGTCTCATGGGCTGGTCTTTCCAAATCTTATATACCCAGACCGTATTCCCACTGAGGGGGAGAAGGAAGGGTCGGGTGAGGGGAAAACAGAGCAGGATATTGTTGGATGGTTAGATCAAACTGATCTGCATACTTATTCTCGACGTCACAAGGATCAGCCTGCTCGTGCACCACTATCAGCTTGCCAGTTGCTCTCTCCGCCCCCTGTTTCAGTCTTTTCCACTGCTTCACCTGATAATAAATCATCTGTTGTTAATCTTCTTTGTCTTCTATGTCGATTCCGCAGGGTTAGAAAGAAGCTATTGTGGACACTAAGTGGAAAAAGACTATAATTGAAGAGATGACAGCTCTAAAAAGGAATGGTACCTGGGAGTTAATCTCTCTTCCAAATGGGAAGAAGCCAGTTGAGTGCAGTGAGATTGTAAATAAGTAGCTTTAGGGATTTTAGAGAAAGAGACGAGAGAGGATGATAAAAAAGATTAGGGTTAGGAACTTAATCAATCCCTTCTCCCCGACATCTATTTATATTAAATGAATATTACACAAGGATACAAATACCCTTAATACAAAAAAAGGAAGTCTCTAACACTACCTCTCAAGCTGGAGCATATAAGTCAAATATGCCCAGCTTGGAAGACAAGTGAAAAAAAGACAAACGAGACAAGAGTTTGGTGAAGATATCACCAATCTGATCTCCTGAACGAACGTAGGGAGTGATAATCCGTTTTTGCAGCAACAAGTCTCGGATGAAGTGACAATCAACCTCACTATGTTTGGTCCGCTCGTGAAATACGGGATTATTGGCAACAAAATTTGCGGCCTGATTATCACAAAACATTTGCATGGGGACAAGAGGAGGAAGCCCAAAATCAACCAGAAGAGAGTGGACCCATAGCATCTCGAAGATTATTGAGTGCATCTTTATGTTCAAGAGATTGGGTGTTCGGCATCGAAATATCTTGCTCTTCAATGGTTGGAGGAGAAATAAAATCATTAACCTCATGAGATGAAGTAAAGTCAAACTTATATTAATACTCATTAAAATCTGGAATTTCGAATTTAGAACCACTGTCTACCTTAGTCACTTGTAGATCCTTTACCATGCATTGGTGCACAAAAATTTGAAGTGGAGGAGCGCTTAAAACTCCACTGATTGTAGCATCGTACTTGTCTTTATCTTGCAAAAAGATGGTGGCCAATTTATTTAATATAGCTTGAATATGTGCTATATCGTCGGCAATTTGCCGCCAGTCTTTTAGCATCTCTTGCAAATTATGGTGCAAAACCTCAAATTTGGAAGACAATTCGATATTAGTAACCATGATTGGACTAGTGAATAAAGTTTTTTTTTTTTCCAGAAATGGTCGAATTGTGGCTACATGTTGGGCATGGCTGTTCCGGCAATGGATTGGCTAGGATGGGCTTTTTTGGGTTGGGCTAACGTGGGTTGTTTTTGTTGTTAGGGTAAAACAGGTTACTAGACCTTAGGCTTACAAGGCTTTGAGCTTAAAATGGGTTTAATGAGCTAGGCAAGGCTATTGGGTATAAATTGGGCTAGAAATAAAACTTGGACAAGACTTTTAGCTAGGCTTGGGCAATGGGTTGGTCTTAAGCTGAGCTTATTGGCTAAGAGTATGAAAAAAAAGGTTTGAGTCGGGCTTTTTGACGAGTCGTTTTTCGGGTACGAGCTTATATTTGGATAGGATCTGATTAAAAGGTTGGGTCGGCTCATAGAACTTGGGTCAAAAAATTGAATCTCCTTCCTCACCTGTGTAACACGAGAAAAGAAAGAGGGCGGTAAGGTTTTTATAAAGGCGAGAGTTCAAGGCGCCAACGACAGAGGCGAGGGAGGCGACGATGACTGGTGGTGGCAGTGGCGACTTTGGAGGTCATCGGCGCTGATGGTGGTGATGGCGACCATGGAGGTCGTCGGAGCAAGTGGTGGTGGTGACGACGGCTAGGGTTTTGACAGAGGAAGAAGGGCAGGGACAGGGGCGGCAGCTAGGGTTTCGGTGGGAGGGGAATCGCAAGAGAGAATCGCAAGAGGAGGGAAGGGTTTTACTAGGGTTTTGGCGAGAAGCAAAGGGCGAGGGTTTTAGAAAAGAGCAAACCTAGAGAGGGTAGTGGTGACGGCGACGGTGACGGTGACGGTGGCCCAGCAACGAAGTGGCATAGCAAGGAGAGGGTGGCTTACTCGCAATGGGGAGGCGACAACGCTATTATCGTGAGAGCAGATCGCGAGATAGCGGTAGGAGTTTCTTCGGCTCTGGATTTAGTCAAAGAAGAAGAGGGAGATGTGAAATCTTGAGCCTAAACTCTGATACCAAATGATGGAGCACGTGAAGGGGATGAAAAAGGTGGAAAGGTAGCGCAAAAAAGGTCGAAACCTTAACACAAGGCCGAAACCTTAACACAAGGCCACAACCTTAAACTCAACTTTTCATTCATCAACTCTCATAATACATTAATATGGCCTCTTATTTATAGGCGTAAAACCTTAATTTAAAAAGAAAACTAAAATCCCAAACGAAAAGAAAATACCAATAAAACCTTAATTAAAAGATAAACTAGAATCTTAAACTAAAATAAACAAATAAAATCCTAATTATAAGATAATTAAAAAATAAAACTAATTATAAAATAATTAAAATAAATTGTAATAAATCCTTCATGTTCCGCATCACCTACACTCCAACAACCAGGTTCCCATGCTCGAACTCCTGAAAACCCCTCTACCCAAAACACCCTCATAGCCTCCGGCATCTTCTTGCCCAACCAGACAATTTCAAAACCCAGTAACATCCAAAATTTATGAAGAGCTCCTCCTTTCCCCACCTGGACTACCACCACAACTCAACTTGATTTCGGAGCTCCTCCTTTCTCCACCAGAACCACCACCACAACTCGACTCCCATCCTCACCTTTTCAGGCAAAGATAAAACTCTTCAACCCTAATTGAAGAACCCTATTCATCAATCTTCTTCAACCATTTTTAAATACAAAACTAAACTGTGAATCTTGCTTCAAATTTTTTTTTTTTAAAAAAAAGTCATAATCATAACAACAACAACAACAAAAAACAGTCTCTCCAATATCCATAACTAGGCAGTATGATTGAACAACAAAAAATGACGAACAGCAAGCGCCAGTAACTCAGTTTTTTAACTATCAGTTACTCTTTAGCCTATTCTAGGACTAACTTTGAAACTCAACCGGCACGGCCACAACCCAACTGATTCAAACCACCATAAAGTTCTTCAAACGGTCCAAGACGTCATCAAGAGCTGATCGTATAATCCTATCAAAACATACAAAATAACATGCAGAATGTTTCAAAGAAATGTGCGAGCAAGCATAATATGGTGCCATTGATCAATTTTTCCAAGACATAACCCATGCCATGGTAACAAATGGTAGCATCATCTTAGGTAAGCTACAAGGCCACAAAGTATCACAGATGCATATTTCCTGCTATATAAGGATGTTAGAATCAATTTTATGAGCAACATACCAGCCCCTTTTCATCAATTGAGCAGCCACTGAAGAAACTTTTGCTTGTACATAGCCCTCGGGTGAACTAGCATGTTGCATTACAAAGCACAAACAAAAACTGCAACAAATGTGTTGAATTTCATTGTGAGAGGAATAAAATAAATGTCTGTATGTATATATACACACACACGTGTGAAGAATACACAACACTAAAAAAGCTGTGAAGAACAGTGTGACAATATTGAGAGGTATCAAAGGTTCTAAATATCGGGTGTTATGTTTCGTATCAACCGATATACATAATAGTTTTCCAAGGTACCGATTCACTTATGCAACAAAAATTAGTGATAAGAAAACTCATTGCGTATGAATACCATTTCAACCTGTAGCGGCTGACACACCCGTTATGGCACTGTTACACGATAACAATCACATGAGACAAAAAATATGGCCAGCACTTTTTTCCACATTTCCTTCCATTCTAGACCCTTTTACGGGACACCTTTCGCATTTTGTCGTTTTATAATGTTGATTGTCATGGTATTTGTATCATTGCACCAACAAATTTTAGGCTTTTTAGCTTTTGTTTGTTTTATTGCCATGAGATATTTATTTTGGTAGCATTTCTAGTATCACAGATAGTGAGATTCTCATATCATACAAGTGTATAAATGTTTCGTCTTAAAGGCAACATAAAATTTAATATTGGTTCACAAAAAAAATTAAATGCCAACATGTTTATTACAAACCACATAAAACCTTTTTTTTAAGACCGCTATAACCATTTTATTTGTTACACATACGGTAAGAACATGCTTCTCAATGAGTTCTATGGCATATGCTAGCTTGAAAAAAAATTATGACTGCGTTTTCGATTCCTGTTACACATTGATTGATACTCTTGATACTTGTTACACACGACCACGACACTTCGCCGACTAATACCACAAATTTAAAACTTTGGAAATATCACAAGTTGCAGCTTAGTGACACCAAGGAAGGGATTCTCAAGTGAAGGGCTTTAAACACCACCAAGGTATTAATTCTTTGAAAAATAAGTGTTTTTTAATGATATCTTTAGCAATAACCCAAGCACAAAAATAAAAATAAAGAAAGAAATTAAGTAATCAAGCATAATGTGTACCAGAAGAAATTTTTCCAGCATTTATAAAAGTGAGATGCACTGACGTGTTACTAGCAATAGTCTGCCACTATGAATGAAGTGTATGGAAACTTCCAACTTATTAATTACCTAATCAAGCTTTTCTTCTCATCATCTGTAATAAACACCCATTCTCTGATAGCTGCATCTCGAATTGCTGCAGCCGCCTGAAACCTTGCAGTTGCCACCTGAGAATTCTCTGGATAAAATGAAGCACTTTCAGTATGGACAATTTACAGCCATCCTTTGAGTTCTATTTATGACCATTATAAGCTAAAAACTATCTATAGAATGGTGGTGTTTATGAGTCTTTTCCAAAGACTGATTCAATTACTTTGATAATCCATTCCAAAACCTCGATTTCCCAGGATGAGTCAAGTTTGAGGAAGCCCTCAATAATTAATTAAACAGTTAAGCAAAAATGATGGTTCTCTATGAGAAGATTGATTCTCCACTCCCAACGGCTACTTCACCTTCTGCATCTCTGATAACCCCGGTTTCTATTGATGCTGGTATATTACCAGAGGAGGAGGACCACTGGGTCAGAAACACTAAGAAGATCAAGAATACACAACAATCCCAATATTTGAATATGGAAGATGCTTTGCTTAGAAAGCAGAGGAGTTTCACTCCAATGGTGGAGAGAACATCTCACTTCCGAATATCAAGGCAGATTCCATTAAATCCAAATGCTTTAAAGAAGCATTACTTGACACCGATGTTAAGGAAAAGTACTATAATAGGGATGTAGAAATACTCTCAGAAGATGAGGCACTGGAAACAGAGGATATCGATTAAGATATTTTTTCGATAAGTATTGATTAAAATATTACTATGGATAAACCAATCTATACATATGGGATTCCACGAGTCAAGCTTCCAAAAGGCATGCTTTTAAGAATTAGGACAAAATGGGAGGACAACAGCATTTTTAAATAGCAAACACCCTCTGTTCCAAAATCAAGAACATCTAGGGTTCCACGGTTAATATGGAGCTATAGAATTGGGTATGTGTTCCTTTCTGTTCAAAGAGAGGAATCGATTTTGATAGTTACACACAATCAATAGCCACAATATAACAAGCCCTAGGTTATATGATCAAACAAGTAGGATTTGACTAAATCGGGAACCTACTTCTATGGCAGAAGTAGGGTCCCAATATGTTACTATGTTAAGTAAGAATGAGCTGTAGAATGTTTCCACTGTTCTTAGGGGATCTAGCTATCCTTTAATTTTAAGTAAACCTTATTGTGGTAAAGTATATTACACACAATGAATTAGTCTCTCTCCCCTATCCAACCCCAAGAGCTCATCCACATGCATGAGAACATACGCCAATGATTCAACACAAACCAATATCCTTTAGTTTTCATTTGGATCCACGAAAATAACAACATGAATGAAAATGATATGCCTAAGAAAGTAAGCAATTCTTGGGCAATTCCCTATTTATTTTCTATCTCCAAATGGAACCTCAAAAAACTTTTTCTTATTCTTATCATTATTCTTCATCTAACTTATATAAGTAATTTTTAGAAACATTTCTTTTTTGTTATCAAAAAGAAAAAGACATTTCTTTTCCACTCCTCCCTCCCTCTCCCTCTTCCCATCTTTTTCTCCCAATTTTTTTTATTCTTTATCTCCTTCAGATCTCAATACAAAACTTAAATTCAATTAAAAAAATTGTTGTACTATTTCAAAAACAACCATAACTTGTCCCATCAGATCACCATCAAATTCTCTCACTGATCATGAAGTGTCATTCTAATAGATTATCTAGTTCTAGTTCCGTGACTATAGTGGGAGATCAGGTTAATTAACAAACATCTTCCATTAAATGTTAATTATAGAGGCAGTTTGGGATTCAAAATGGATCATATCCAAGCCATGCCAATAGCTTATCTCATGTCCAGTGAAAGACCAAGTTAGCACTGATATACTGAAAGCTGATTTACTCCTTTTCCATTTAAGTTTAGTTCCGTTGACCAAGTTAGCACTGTATACTGAAAGCTGATTTTACTCCTTTTCCATTTATGTTCGGTTCCATTCAGAGGCAGCGTTAACCACCAATTATAACCTGATCAATTTAAACTTAGCTCATTAGTTTAGGTCCTTTGAAAAAGATCCCTAAGAATGTCATACAGGATACAGCCAAAGAGTCAAGTGATCAACTTCCAACTAAAGCAAGGAAAAATGTTTAAGTCATGTAATCATATATGGCCGTATGGACTTACCAAGAATGAATTGGCATGCCTGGTACGGCTGAGGAGACTGACACAGTGATAAAATAGTTGCCTCAGCTGCCACCGGGTTGACATGCATCTGCTTGAAAATTAACCAATACATTTGTCTGTGCCCATGCATGTCCATAGATTCATGTACAATTATGTTTGTGCAATTATGTGTACTCGGGCATGTATACAAAGTAAATAAACATGCATGCATGTGCATGAGGGCAAAATGTTGGAAATGACATCTTTACAAACAACACGAAGACTAAACAACTTCAAACCATATAAGAAAGGTACAGTCTAAAGCAACAAGTCCGGATAAAAAAAATATGCAGGTTCATTTAATGAGATTATTACAGAAAATTTTGCATTTGGAGGTTGAACTTAACAATCTAGTATACTTTATCAGATTGATTTTAGTGTATCACAAAAATGGTAACAAGGTGCATATAAAGGGGGATGCAAGTAATACGGGTGAAGAAAATTTGCTTTCATTATTGTACATGAGGGTGATTTGTAAAATTTAACTACTAACCATTGCCTACTAATGGAGAAAAGAGGACAGATACTAAATCTGTACGAGGAACAAGAATACTCTAGAATTTTACAAATGTTTAGAAGAAATTTGGCAAGCCCAGAAGGAAGTAAAAGGAAGATTAAATAAAACAAAATCCCACAAGTTACAATCAAGAAGATATACAACTTCAAAACCGCTAGAGGATATATTAAATGACACCCCCCTTCCCCCCCCCCCCAAACCAAAAAAAAAAAGGAAGAAAAAATTTCCCGACCCAAATAACCCCAAACTCCTGTTTTTCAATCGAGAGGGGTAACAACCATATTTTAAATCTTAGGAGTCCCTCGACCGGCAAAATTGCTGGTCGGTGAAGTCAGAAAAAAATTCTTTATATAGAAAGGACTCCCGCCTGCGCTGTTCCAGATCTCCTACAAAGTGACGGAGAGTCCCCCCGAGAACAACCCCCAAGGAAGCTCAAGGGAGTCAAAGGTGCCCCTCAATGACAATTATCTACATGCTCCGTTCTCTGCAAGAAATTCACTTGCTCGTCAGCGAATCCAGGAATACATTTAACTACAACCTCTGCACCCAGGGCCAGTATAAGCTCCCTTTGCTTTATTGATCAACTGGTTAGAAAATTGATAGTTTCCAACCTCCATTTGCAGTTATTTCCAAGTAGGGATCATAATAACAAGTATGTAAGATCATAACACACCAGGCAGCGATTACACCGCTATAACTGAAGTTCCAGGCCATTAAGCAAATAATTTGCAAAAAAAATATTAACTACAACTGTATATGTAACCAAATGAAAAATTATATATTAAATGAACCCACCCCCCCCCCCCCGGGCGCGTCCAAAAAAAAATTCCAACCCAAATAACCCCAAACTCCTAATAGCCCCCATGGAAGCTCAAGGGAGTCAAAGGTACCCCTCAATGACAATTATCTGCACACTCTCTCTGCAAGAAATCCACTTTTGCTAGTCAGGGATCTGTACCCAGGAGTCAGTATAAGTATAATCCCCCTTTGTTTTATTGGGTCAGATGACTGGAAATTGATATTATCCAGTATTAGTACTAAACCAAAAGCCTCTTTTAAAATGCCCGAAAAAAGGGTAAGCCCCTCTACTTAAAGGGGTATTTGCAAATTTCCAACTTTCATTTGCAGTTATTTCCGAGCAGGGATCATAACAATTATATAAGATCATCACAAACCAGACAACGGTTACACCACTATAGGTCAAGTTCCAGGTCATTAAGCAAATATTTTGAAAATTTTAAGACTACAACTGTATAAGAAAACAAAGGAAGAAGCTAATTAAAGAAGACTTACGGCACAATCAGAGCAGTTATAACTAAAATGGCTACTAGGCTAGGTACACAAACATTGATTATTTATGTAATAGAAGGAAAAAAGCATGCGATTGAAATCTTCGCCACAAACAATAATCTATGATTCAAAAAAATGGCTCCTGTAAGGTCAAAAAGGTAGGATCTCATAGTTGTCAACTTTTCTGGAGGCAAGGTTATTCAAGTTGTGCCACTAAATCAGCAATTGATTATTGAATAAACAATAGGAATATCATAAAATGGTCGGAACACAAATAGGAAATTGCATGAGGTATACATGTGCGTTTTGTTTCCATGCGTATACACACCACGCATGGCATTAGCAAGAGAGAGAGAGTATTTACCATAATATAAATTAAAAGCACATATTTATTCATGCACCCATGTTTACAAGGCATTTACAAATTCATAAGTTAAAAGCACATATTGAAATATATAAATGAGTTAAATCCCTTAAATGATGCAAGTTATGTTCCAATCACATCAACTTCTCTGTCAATTGCATTCCATACGCAGTAACAAATTACTATCATCCATCTTGGCCTCTCCTTGGGATCAGGGATCGCCTAAGGCCCCCAACTTCAATAAGGCTCCCAAATTTGTAAGATTCTTTATGAAATATGCTATTATTTATAAATATGTGTGTGTGTGTGTCAATTTAAAAATGAATCCTATTGAAAATTTTTAATTATTTATGAGATTCAATAAGTCCGCTTACAATACATACTATTATACGTAAATCTTTAAAAAGCTATTGACAAAGTATATAACTTATTTTATGAGTCCCACAAATAAAATAGACTAAGCCTACTTTCGTCCAATTAAAAAACCATACATAGTGACGTTTTAAATAATAAGTAATGTAAAATAAAAAAAAATCAATTGACTTTTAAAATCAAAGAATATCGCTAAAAAATAATATTTCCATTCAATGTTCATCTCACAAAACTAGCGGAGACACACTGCATTATTGTAGTAGTGGCCTTTAATTTTCTTAGAATGCGGGTAATTAAAGAGTTTTAACTTTTTATTCTTTTTCTCTTACAACTGATTTATTACTCTCTCTCTCTCTCTCTCTCTCTCTCTCTCTCTCTCTCTCTGTGACTTTTCCATTAGATCGACTATTTTATAAAAAAAAATTTACGTGAAACATCACTATTATGAATTAAAAAAGATATATTAAACAATTAATTATAAAATTTTAATCAATAATTTTATATCTTAAAATGTAAAAAGTGAAATTTAACAACAAAAAATTTTTAAAAAAAAAACAAACAAACAAACCTTAAAGGTAAAGAGGCCTTAATTTGAAAATCTTGCCTAAGGCCTCCAAAACCGTCGGGCCGCTCCTGCTTGGGATGTCTAAAATGTTTGGCTTTTAAGAAGTTTAGCATTTTTAGTAAAAACAAAGAAAAGACAAAAAGTTGGATTGTGTGGAATAAGTTTCTTAGGGTAGCTTTTTTCTTTTTGACTTTGTGTTAAAATGTCTAATATGCCTATGCTTTTTGCTTTTAAGCTATAGGGTTTGGAATAATGGCACAGTTTTTTTTGTTTTTGAGAGTTAGTTTGACTTTTTTATTGAGAGTATTATAGTTATTTTGTTCAAAAAAAAATTAGAGTGTTTGGGATGTTTAGGCTTTTTTCTTTGGGAAAAAGAAATGAAAAAAAGTTAGTAAACTTTTTTGATATACCAAACAGTGAGCTTAAAAGCTAAGCTTTTTAAAGAAAAAAAAAAAAGCAGCCAACTTTTTAAATAGCCCAAACAGGGGATTGGAATCAAAAAAGAAAAAATAGTATTATCAGGGATCTACAATGTTCTTGATGGTTTTTGTGCAAATTTAACTTTTTGTGCATTTAGAATCCAACAAAGTCCAAGTCACCGGACAATTACTAATTCCCCATTTTCCTCCTATTTCCCCACAGTTTCTCGGCAACCAATCACTGCATTCTAAGCTCTATACACTTTTAACGGACTACTTTTCGTTTCTCTTCCTCCAATTTTTCAGACACACACAAAGAGAAAGAAAGAGATAGGAAATGAAAAAAAAAAAGAGAAAAGGAATAAAACCTGGATAGAATTGCAAGCGAGTTCGATTGCATTCATGATGGCCTGAAGCTGAGCCAAATCGGGAGTTCCACTGTTCGGATACCCTTGATGCATCTTCACTGACTGCATATATATATACGTACACACACACACACACACACATATATATATATACAGAGAGAGAGAGAGAGAAACGATTATTTCCCATGTAGATACGAACGGAGAGCGAGAGAAATGGATTATGTGATTATTCGATTACATAGTAGACTGAAGAAATTGGTGTTTTCACAGAGAGTTTCAAGAACGTACCTTTTTTGGAATTGAATAAAATTACTTAGAGTTGAAGAAGCCGTGAACGAATCACTTGAGCTGCCGATATAGAATAGTGGGGAATCAGAGAGAGAGAGAGAGAGAGAGAGAAGAAGGAAGGGAGGGAGCTTGGCGGCAGAGAACAGAGAATGGCAGCGATATGTGAAATAGTTATTTTTTTATTTTTAACAAGTTTTTTTACAATTTTAATTGCTTGTTTGGAAGAAATTTAAATTTTAAAAAGTTAAATTTTAAAAAAATAAATAAAAAGAAGTTAGATTATTTGGGATAAATTTTTGTGGTAATTTTTTTATTTTTTATTTATTAAAATATCTAAAATGTCTTTATTTTTAATTTTTTAAATTATAGTATTTAAGGTATTGGTACAACTTTTTATTTTTTTGAGTATGGTTGACTTTTTTATGTAAAGGTGTGTTATAGCAATTTTGTTTGAAAAAAAGTTAAGGTATTTAAGATATTTATTAACTTTTTTTCTTAAATTAAGAGATAAAAAAAGTTAAGCTAGCTCTTTTTTT
>JAULJZ010000020.1:7536592-7558188 GCA_032270985.1 Heliamphora pulchella | reverse complement strand
GCATGTGGTGATTCGGTGTTATCCCGTAATGTTCAGTTTTATCCTGTAATATGCGGTTTTATCCCGTGGTGTGCGGTTTCATCCCGCGGTATGCGGTCTTATCCCGTGGTTTATGATTTTATCCCGTGGTATAATCCGTGGTCGACGGTTTCATCCCGTGGCTTACGATAAAGTTTGCGATTTTACCCCGTGGTTTGGTATGCAATTTTACCCCGTGATTTGATCTATGGTTTTACCCCATAGTATACAGTTTTATCCCAGAAATGTATGTTTATGTACGAATCTTTATCTTAGTGTTAGGACTGTGGACGCGGCGTGTGAGGGCCGATTGTTAGATATGTGGTTATGGCATGTGAGGGTCGGTTGTATGTATCATGGATTGCATGAACTGCATTGTGGGACGAATAAACCAGTTTTCAAAATATTTTTAAGAATTGTGTGAATCGCGATCTAAAAACCCTTTTCAACTATTTGCAGGACTCCTATGAGTGAGTCAAAAGATGGTTTGTATCCTCGCTTTCACCCCGTCAAAGTTTAACCTCCACGATGGAAATGGAGATCCATTTGCACATGTCTCGCATTATAGATAGATGATGTCACTATGGAGTGATAATGACCCACTGATGTGCAAGATGTTCCCGTTAAGTTTGGGGAATATGGACTAAGATGGTTCAATAAGCTCTCGTGAGGATCAATACTAAGTCTAAGGAAGCCGTCCGAGGCATTCACTATGTGGTTTGTCAGTAATAGTAACAAACCAAAAGAAATGGATTCTCTCATGGCTCTGTGTAAGGGATTAGATGAACCACTCTAGTAATACATAGGAAGATGTTAGGAAACTTACAATGAATTAGAGAACTGTGGCGTCGAAGTCGTGGTGTCTTTTAAAAATGGATTGTCGCCAACGAGTGCTGTGTCGATCACTAACAAAAAGACTGGCAGATGACGTTACGGAGCTAATGATGAGAATAGAACAATATGTTCAACTAGAAGTGGATCTCGATCATGAACAGAAGAAGAACATGACCAACCTAACAAGGAAGGAGTTAAAGAAAAGGCAATGTTCTGAACTAGAATAGCAAGAGAAAAAACAGTTCGAAGCAGTTTACACAGTGATCAAGATCCTAGTCTTCAAAAATGTTGCCACAAATTCAAGACAAACCCTATTTTACGTGGCCGCCAAAGATGATGGGCGATCCGACAAAGAGAAGCCAAAAGTTGAGGTGCATCTATCATTAGGATATGAGGCATACGACATAAAGCTATAAGGCATTCAAAAGGCATCTAGAAGACCTAGTGGCTGTAAGACATCTTAAAGAATACATAAACGAGGAGAAAACCAAGGTCGAGCAAGTGGAGGAAACCAAAAAAATTATGCCGAGACCCCAAAAAGACAAGGGAAATTAAGGTGATTCATGGCATGATAGCGAAAGGAACGGTAAATAGCTTGAGGAGACAACTCCAAAAGGCAACTCATCTCCGTAAAATAATGCAGAAAAATCAAAACAAAAGGGCAAAAGTGAGCAAAGCGGCAACTCAAGTCATAATATTTTCATAAGAGGATCTTGTCTAGTTAGAACAACTGCACAATGACGCATTCGTAATAACCCTACGAATAAATGGATATAATGTCTAGAGGGTCGTGATAGATCTAGGAAGTTCAACTAAAATAATGTACTATGGTGCTTTTACACAGCTTTGACTAGATTGATTAGGCATTGGTCCGACCAAAAATGTCATTGATGGGGTTCAACGCAAGCCAATTTAGCTACTAGGCGTACTGAGCATCCCAGTAAAAATAGGGACTGTATGCATTGATGTTGAGTTCTACATGGTGGAAGTGTCATCACCCACAATGCGATTGTGGGAAGAAGTTGGATGCATGCATCAAGTGCAATACCATCGACCTATCATCAAGTGGTGCGGTTTTCGACGGAGTAAGGGATAAAGGAAGTGTATGGCAACCAAGTGGAAGTAAAGGAGTGCCTATTGGCCGCCACGGTAGGAAAAATCGAACAAGTTGAGGTTAAAATGATCGATGCTGAACAACCCAATTTAGAGGACATTGGAAATTCGATCACAGCCAAGGTTATGGAAGAATTGAAGACAGTTCAGACGGGAGAGGATTCAAATAGATTTTTCTTACTCGGGGCTAGGTTGCATAAAAATGAACATTAACAGTTCAAAGAATTTCAGATGAAAATGATAAAGGTATTTTCCTATACCCCGTATGAGATACTAGGGGTGGATCAAAACAACATATGCCACGAGTTCAACGTAAATCTAGGAAGCAAGCCTGTTACACAATGATCCAGGCGCTTAGCCCCGGAGCATGTTGCCCCAGCAAATAAGGAAGTTGATATGCTATTAGAAGTAAGAGCGGTAAATGAGGTTCAATATTCGACTTGGCTATCCAGCACCATCGTGGTTAAGAAGAAAAATGGGAAATGGCAAGTTTGCGTCAATTTCATGAACCTTAATAAGGGATGACCAAAAGATAGCTTTCCATTGTCAAAGATTAATCAGTTGGACACGCTAGAGTAAGCTTTTTAGACTCCTACCATAGATATCATCGAACCGCACTGTTTGACCCATATTAGGATAAGATGGCGTTCATTACGCCACTGCTATAAAGTAATGCCGTCTAGCTTGAAAAATGTAGGAGTAACATATTAGCGAATGGTGACAAAAATGTTCAAATCAATCTTGGGGCGAATCATAGAGGCTTACATGGATGATACGATAGTAAAAAGTGTTTAGGGGGATGTTCATTTGGGATATTTGCAAGATGTTTTTGAAATCCTAAGGAAGCATAAGCTATGTTTGAATGCCTCAAAGTGTGCCTTTAAGGTAGAATCTAGGAAGTTTTTACAGTTTCTCGTGACACAACAGGGGATTGAAGCAAGCCCAAACAAATTACGGTAATTCAATAGCTCGATACTCCACGAACGTCAAAGAATGTGCAGAAGTTGGCCAAAATGGCGGCAACATTAAATCATTTTATTAGCTATTCTTCAGATAAGTGCCGCCCATTCTTCCTATTGCTTTGAAAGGGTAGCGAGTTCCAATGGGATGACAATTGTAGTCAAGCTCTGGCAGAACTTAAGAGGAACATGATGTCACCCCCACTCTTAAATAACACGATAGGGGGAGTCATTACGCTGTTAGTGCGGTTCTAGTCCAGCAAGAAGGTAAGGAACAACAACCAGTGTATTATGTTAGTAAGTTATTACTTGATGCGGAAATCAAGTATCTTCCTCTTGAAAAGTTAGCCTTCATTTTGGTCATAGCATCTAAAAAACTTGCACACTATTTTCAACTACACACTATCATTGTCCTGACTCCATTTTCTTTAGAAGCTTTTTGAAGAAAGGTCGATTTGTCCGTTAGGATATCGCAATGGGATGTGGAACTTGGGGAATTCGACATAAAGTTTCAACTTAGGACCGCAATCAAAGCTCAGGTCTTAGCAAATTTTGTGGTTGAATTTTTTTCTCAAATCAGGCATCCCAAAGGAAGGATTTCATATCCCAAGCAAGTGAGCATTGAACTCGGGGGAAAACTAGTTTGGAGTCATGGAAGGAAACACACGAGGTTGTATGGAAGATGTATGTTGATGAAGCATTCAACGCATGAGGATCTAAGGCGGGAGTTGTACTGGTATCACCAGAGGGCGTCGTCCACAAGCAAGCAATTAAGTTGGGTCTCAAGGCTTCCAATAATGAAGTTGAGTATGAAGCTGTCTTGGCAGGATTTAAGGTTACAACCTTCCTTGCAGTAGAGGATACAAAGAGAATATGAATGATTTCAAAGCCATACAAATATAACGTCTCTTATAGCGACTGACTTTGCTATTAGAGTGTTATTTCCAGCCAGTATGGCCGAGCAGCACTAACGATTGTTATTATCTTTTAAGGTTGAAAAAGATCTTGACGGGATTATATCTTACATAACCGAAACTTTATAACTTCTCATTAAACCTATGTCTTTATGAATATGAAGTAGGATATGAGGGCAAGATATGAGGGCAAAACTGAATATCCTATGGAACATGGGTGTTTTTTCTTGTTCCCAAGCTTTTCCTTATTCCTTGTTTGATTTGTAATATTTTTATATCAAATGGGCTACTAGAATATTTTATATCCTCCAAAATAGAGGAAATGTAATATCACTTAGCCCATGGTATTATATATCCCTCACCATTGGATATGCCCATTTCCTTTATTTAATGGTCAATATTATTTCATTTCTTTTATCCAATGTTGTGTCATGCCCTAAAGAAACATAATATATATGTAATTGCAGTATGCGTGTTTATATATAGTGTGTTTGTGCATATATATATATAATCTCACTCTGCTTTTAAGCTAGGAGCCGAACGAGGGCTAAACATGCCTAATTACGCTCGCTGACGCGTCCCTTTCCAGAGTTTCAGGTTCTTAATTAGATCACTGTGCTCTCTCTCTCTCTCCCTCTCTCTCATCGTTCAAGGGTTTGGAGGTCTGGAATCTCTCCCTCGCTAATTCACTCCCTCGACATCGAACAATTTCAATTTCGGGCCTCGTTCTCCCTCTTCGATTAGCTCTAAAGAGGGATTTTTCTAGATACTGATCTGTATTACCGCGAATCGGATTGGGGATTTGGGGGCATTGGTGCGGCCAATTCGAATGAGAGAGAAGAAACGTGTTCAGGATCTGAAGGTTGTGTTTGATTTTCGTTTTGTTCGGATGAGAGATTGATTTGTTTTGGTTTTTGCGGCGATGGACACGGATTTCAATGGGGACGTGGCGTGTCTCGACGCCGAGTTGTTGCAGCTTCTGGAGGTATCTCCTTTGGCCCTTAAGTCGAACCCTCATGTCATCGAGAATCTATTTGACCAGTGGCTTTCGCTTCCCGAGACGGCTTCGCTGGTAATTTCCCTTTTCTGTCATTCGAGCAATTTGAATTATTTGTTGATAAGGATGCATCTTTCGAGGAATTGAATTGAATTACTATATTGTGTTGCAGTACGCTTGCTATTCTATTTGTTGGGTTGTTGTGTTTGCTAATGTCATTATCCGTTGTGCATTGTTATTCATAAAGTAATTCAACAATATAACTGTAGATTGTTGTTGTTGGTGTTTTTTTTTTTGATAACCGGGTCTTTGGGCTAGTTTGCACTCACCTCGACTAGTCCTGGGGCGCTAAAGTTAACTGTTGGGCAATTCTTCAGAGGCCGTAAGGAGATTTGAACTTGTGACCACTTGGTAGCAAACTTTAGGCCGTACCAGCCGAAGATGTTATATATCTTTATTTGATTCATAGGAAATGTCAATTTCTCTCCATCCCTTAATAGCAAAAAGAAAAAAATGGAAATGGTAAAAGGAAAACCTGTGTCGCTGCAATGGTATGCTGACTGGTAGCTGTACTGCAATTAAATTGCATGTTTATGCATATTTTAAATATTCTAAATTCTTATGTTAGTCTAGCATATAGTTTTTGTGGCTGCTTTAAAAGGGTTGAGTTCTCCTACCATGTTCCAGTTGTTTAAAGAGTCTGATTGAGTGTGACATGCTTTTTTTAATTTTTTTAATTTTCTTAATAAGTCTGTGGTTTGATCATTGATTTTTGAAGGGATTTATCAAGGATAAGGAAAATGATTGGGAAAGAAAGATATAATTATTATTTTTACTTCGTCTTTTTTTAAAAAAGTAAAATCTTTTCCTTTCCTCCATAAACCCCTAATCGAATTCTCAATCCAAACACATGCTAAGTGAAATTATCCATTGAAAGAGAAAAGGTCGAATATTAGGGAAGGAAGACAAAGAATGTATAAGCTTGTTAAAACGAATTATAATAAAGAAAAATAAGGAAGCAAAAGAAACCCATTATCTTGATCTAGGAAGGCCGATACATTTATTTACAACATGGCAAAGAAGATGTGTTTGCAAAAGCTCATAGTTTCTGAACAAGGAGATGTTCTAGTCACCTTTACACAAATGTAATGGAAATGATGACGACAGTGGGTATTTTTATATCCCGACTTATGAGAAGAATCATACCTCTCCTTATCAACTAGTTTGTTGAAGGCCTCTCCTAAACGTCTCAGCACGATGATTGGAACAAAACAAATATAGTTGAGTGTCATTTAAACAAAACAATTAGGCTCCGTTTGGTAACGTTTATGTTTTCTGTTTTCTGTTTTTGTTTTTAAATTTTTTGTAAACTGTAAACAAAAACATGTTTGGTATTGTTTTTTGTTTTCAAAAAATTGTAAATAGTTTTTAAAATTTACAAAATTTGTATAAACAGAAAAAATGTATTTTCACTTGTTTTGTAAACACGTTTTGATTGTATCTTTTTTTTTTCACTACCTCCGACTATTACATTCGGCCACCACCTCCGACCATCGTCTCAGCTTTTAACCACTACATTTGACCACATTTGACCACCATTGTTACCTCTTACTATCTTTTCGGTTAACACTTTCAATCACCATCTCCAACTACTACCTCCGACCATCATCGCTACATCTTGCTATCATCACCGGTTAACACTTTTGGTCACCACCATCTGGCCACCATCGCCGACCACCCACTCCGATCACCGCCTTCGACCACCACTTTCGATCACCATCTCTACCTCTTGCTATCATCACCAGATAACACCTCCGACCACCACTTCCGACCATTGTATTCATCCACAATCTTTAACTAACATTTTTCAAACATTTATGTGCCAAACATGTTTTTAGTTTTGTTTCTTTATAAAAATAAACAAAAACATATTTTTTATTTTTTGTAAACAAAAAATAGAAAACTATAAACGTTACCAAACGGGGCCTTAGTTACTGCCGTTGTTATTTGGATTTTAGTACAGTTGTTAGACTGGACACGTGTTTAGAGATCGGATTCACTAGTCCTCCTAACTATAGGATATCGGAATTTGACGGAAAAAAATGGATATAGTTACAGTAATATGACAAGCGTAATGCATTACTTTTATGATTATATTTATAGATATGTATAAGCACTAGATATGACCTGTGCGTTAAGGCACTATCAACACAACTCAACTCCAATTAAAATAATATTTTATAGATATGTAGAAGTGATTTCTATTAAGAACAAATGAGTCTATTACCCACTAACAAATCCATCCCACTTGTAGTTGTTGTTGGAGGTGCGTAAAAAAGGTTTCTTATTCTCTATTCAAGATTTTGGTCATATGGCTTCTTTTTCACCATTTCATTTGTTTTTCTACTCTTTTTCTCTTTGAATAGCTATCCTCTCTCTATTTTTACTTTATGAAAACCTAATGTTGTTGTAGAGACCAGCAAATGAAGAAAATGAGCATCTCTCTATGTCTCTTTGAAATCCACTAACCCAATACCCACGAAATCAATGGCAAAAACCACTTGCCCACAAAAGCTAGAGTATGGAAGACTCATGTTGGCGAGATATGAAATATCTATCTACAATTATTGAGTAATGATAGACTCAATGCTTATCATATTATTCTTTTGGAAGCTTCATACACATATACATCTCTATATATATATTTAGAGAGAGAGACAGAGAGAGAGAGAGATGATAGATGTAAAGCCCATCTTCTCTCCACTTCTAACAGGGCGGTTATAAAGTAGCTGTCAGAAAAGTTACCATAGCTGACATGAATACAAATAGGAATTTAAATTTGCAATCTCAGTTGAAAGATGGTGAATCTATTAATGTACTAATCACCGAAAAATCAACACAAACACAATTAACAACTATCATTATTAACAGATTCACCAGTTTGTGCATCTATGCTATTACTGTTGATTTAAAAATTCAGCCCAATATTTTGCATTCAAGACCAATATTTGCTTCTCAAAGCCTTTAAAAGAATATACAATAGAGCTATAAATCGATATGCATTCGAACTGATAAACACCAAAATGTTGGAGCACCTCCTAGCTAATGCTGTTGATGCCCAAATAGACACCAGCCCAGCTCGCGTAGACGTCATCGCTACCCACACCCTCCCCACCCACCTGTCCTACCCCCACTTGGCCTCCATCCATCGGCCTACCCCATCCTTCCCCCCCCTCCACACACACACACACACACACACACACACAGAGACCCTTTCACCTGTCCGAGTTGGAAAGGGAGTTTCCTGTGGGAAAAAAACAGAACCCAGCCTCAACCCACCAGCCCTACCCTTACCCTTTCCACCAATACAAAACAGAGAAAGAAAACAAAAAAGATGTTGTTGATGTTGCCGGAGGAAAGAGAAGTTGAAGGCATAGAAAACTATTGTTGAAGATATAGAAAAGATAGAAACCGAAGAGACGTTTTAAAGGAAAGAGAAACGACTTATGATCGCCGGAGATGGAAGATTCAAGATAGTGCTTGGAGGAACTCTTTGAGAAAAAAAGATTATTAAGCAATGGGAGATAGACCAAGCATTGAGAAGATCATCAATGAGGTCCTCTTTTGGTTTTTCTACAAGTGTGTGGAGGGAGAGAGAGAGCATCAATACTTTTTATGCGGAAGTGCTTTATATGAAATTTTGAAGTGTTTTAAAAATGCAATGTATATGGCATAATTTTTGATCAACGTGTAACATTATTCTGTTTCCCGTAAGTAGATAATGCTAGAGACCTTTGTATTCAAAAATTCCACAATAATAATGATGTTGTGTGGTAGTTTCTATGGATTTGCTTCATAGTTGGATATTTTAAACAAAAAACCATTCAATATCACGTAGTTGCTGTGATTAACTAGAGGTTGATGTGTCCGACACAGATCTCATGCCGGTGACTTGGTGTACTGTTGTGTCGACACGGGTACCACACCTTTAATTGAAGAGTCAATGTAACATTGGTTAATGGGATCTCTACATATCCACAAATACTCAGTTGACCTTATGCAATCGTCGAGTTCACCTATCAACTAATAGTGAAAACTAAATTTAACAATCTTGAATCCAAAATATATTAATCTTTGCTACGCATTAGCTTTCCAATCTATATTATATTGAACATATGATTTTCTCTTTCCAATGTTTAATAGCATCAATGCAGAATTGTTGTTTTTACTTTGCAGTTGGGACACATGAAAAGGAACTTGGGGGTAGGCCTCTTGAAAGTATCTCAAGATGGCTCATAGGGACCTCTTTGTTTCTTTGCAAAATAGCCAATAAACCCAAATGCTACATATTTCATTCACACTTACTAAACATGTTTCATGCACTTGGATATGGTGTTTGGTATGAGCATGTGTCCAAATGGAAAAATAAGCCAACGATATTATACGTTGCTAAATTTTCAAATTTTAAATATTTCTTCCATTTAGTTAGGTTACAATAGTGCTTACAAACTAATGTTGTCTTTTGGTAAATAAAATTGTGTTTACAAACTAACATAGAATTTGTTGCACGTATAATGGGAGTGCTTGCATAGGAAACTATACCAAATTTTATATGTTAGATTGCTTGTTTAACTGAACATGTTAGGCCGAACCCATATGCTGGCCAAGTGAAAGTGTTCTACACTATACCAAATTAAGAAGAATCTGTGTAACATAGCCGACCAAAGGCAAGTAGTAATGAAGCGTAGAAGAACAGCTAGGTCCTAAAGTGGACCAAAGACATGCCCTACAATCCAAAGATCAAGCACCAAAGTGAACCGTCTTCATGGATGCACACGGTTGAAGTTGTTGAGTGATTGTCACTTGATAGCATTTAAAAGTTTTACCATTGACCGAGTTGGAGAAGACAGGATATGTAAATGATTGAATACCATTAGGACCATCAGCCAATTTCTTTTCGTCATTTGAAAGAGGTAAGTCAATGTCCTCATTAGTGCCCAAAGTGTGCCAAAATGACATTCATAAAGGTTTTGTTTGATATTAAAATTAGTTGAGGGAGGACATAAACCTTATTAATTAATGATGGTGATGGTGTTTTAGATTTTGGAGGAGGAATCATTTGTGTTTTCATTCTCCATGCTTTAAGCATGTGAAAAATCTAGTACTTTAGTGCACCTAAAGAGAAGAGCTCGGAGGCAAATCTCTCTCTCTCTCTCTCTCTCTTTGTTTTTTTTTGTTTTATGGTTTTGTTCTTTTTTTTTAGTGGACAGGAAAGCATCCCATTGTAGTATTCATGCAATATTTTGTAATTCTTTCTCTCTGTAAGTTTCTTTATTATTTATAGCCTTTGCATGAACCTACTAGAAGTCATAATTATCAGAATTTACGTTTCAACTTTCGAGAGTAGATTGACAATTCATGTATAAATTGATATAAATATATAAATAAATATATTTTGGGATAGACTTAGTGATGAGTGATGACTCTTACAATTCCTGGTTCTGTTTTTTATTTGGTTCACATTTTACAATTATTGCAGTTCTTGAAATTGTTGGATCCAATTGATTGCAATTTGCAAGTTACTATTCACCTCCTTTTTTGTGCACAATGCCAGAATGCCACTTGTTAGAGTTTTTTTGTGTGAAAATAATCAATATCTAAGCATAATTTGATGATCATTTGGTAATTATAAAATCTAATAGGATCTAATTTGATTAAACGGGTTCCCGACTCCCGACTTCCGTTTTATTTTAATTTCTTCCTGAGAAAATTTTACCAGGATCTGTAGGTTAAATCTATAACAGCCATCTCATCTATTGCTATTTTGGTGAAATAAACACATTTAAATATGATATGAGTTAAGTTAGTTGTACTCAACGACTCCACAACACTTTCTTTTTATTTATCTTTTGAGTAAGAAGTACAAAAAACACATTTTAAAGCGTTTCATGTTTGAAGTAATGAGTTCTCTTCCCTAATTCTCTTCTTAGTATACTCTTTTTAAGATTGCTCTTACACTTTTTGAATGTCAAAAGATAATATATTATCGTTTTACAAGTGTATTATGGTTTGTGGGATTTCAGTCCCCATACTTGCCCTTAAATATTATTGGATATCATGTGTCAAAATCAATTTATTGTTGATCTTTGTTCGATATACTAATTGTTTAACATCATTTCATATAGTATATGATGGATATTCGATTCCCTATTCCAGTATATTCATGATTCTCAGTTAGGATTTCGATTTTACCATACAATTCTTGACTTAATAACTATGCTGGAAATTCCTGCCAACATGAGGAATAGTGATGCACCACCTAAAGAAGATAAAATGAAGAAGAAGAGTCGAACATGGAAGAAGAGAATAAAGGAAAGAAATGGGGAATCTATCACAAATCAATACCGCAAAGGTAAGGAAACAAAAATCAAGAAATAAAATGCTAAACAAATTTGACTTACTGATATAAAATTCCTAATCTTCACTTATTTCCTGATCCAATGCCTTCACAATCCCCATCAATATCTCAATATTCATTTTCCTGATCCAATGCCTTCACAATGCCCTTCAATCTCAATATCCAATACCCAAAGTCTTCCAAACTATTACATTATGCAAACCAAACTATCTTATCCAAGGCCTTCACAATCCCCTAGCACGTTCATGTATGTGATGACTTAAATGTTGCAACCACTTTTCGGGGTGCGTGTGGTCGTTTATTTTCATACCATCTTGGTGTATAACCGTTGTTTTGAAGACCATTTCTCTTCAGCAAGTATTTGATTTCTTGAGAAAGGAGAAATTTTATGGTAACTTGAAGAAGTGCACTTCTGCCATTGATAAAGTGGTATTATGGGTTAAGTGGTGTCCTCTAGAGGGGTTCTAATGGATGAAAATAAGGCTAAGGCAATTG
Organism: Heliamphora pulchella; assembly: GCA_032270985.1. Taxonomy (NCBI): domain Eukaryota; kingdom Viridiplantae; phylum Streptophyta; class Magnoliopsida; order Ericales; family Sarraceniaceae; genus Heliamphora; species Heliamphora pulchella. The sequence goes on along the minus strand of JAULJZ010000020.1, from coordinate 7,546,440 downwards.
TGGGTTGGCCTATTCCTTCTAGTATTCATGAAGTGAGTAGTTTCCATGAATTAGCTACTTTTTATTAACGGTTTATTTGCAATTTCATTCGCATTGCAGCATCTCTTACCAATTGTCTCAAGCAAGGAACCTTTGAGTGGACCCAAGAGGCCAATGATAGTTTCAAGTTGTTAAACAGGAAGCCTATCGAGGTTCCTATCTTGGTAGTACCTGATTTTGACAAGATTTTTGAACTTGATTGTGATGCGTCAGGTGGTGGAATTGGTGGTGTTTTAAGCCAAGAAGGGCAGCTCATTACCATCTTTAATGAATAATTGAATGGTGTTAAGCTGAAGTACTCTACTTTTGACTTGGAGTTTTATGCCATTGTGCAGTCCATCAAGCATTGGTGTTGTTATCTCGCTTACAAGGAGTTTGTTCTCCACACCGATCATGAAACTCTTGAGTATATTAATAGCCAACACTATCTAAACAAGAGACATGCCAAATGGGTGGCTTATTTGGAACATTTACATTCTCTTTGGGGCATAAATCAGGCATTTTTAGTAAGGTAGTTGATGGGTCGAGTGGTCGATATAATCTTTTGTTGGAAATTTTAGCAAGATCTTCCCAACTTTACAAAGGGGAGATAGGGTTGCCCATCCGTGTTATTTGTTCAAGGATGGTTTTTTCTTCAAAGGATTGACGTTTTGTGTTCCTCTAATTGTTCTTTAAGAGAGCAATTGCTAGATGAACAACATAAATTTGGGTATTTTGGTAAGGATAAAACTCTTGAGTTGCTCAAAAGTGAATATTATTGGCCTGGAATGAATAAAGATGTGGGAAAACATGTGCAAAGTGCCAAATCTGTCAAAAAAGTAAAGGGACGACAACTAATCCAGGTTTATAAATGCCTCTACGGGTGCTGAATGGTCCTTGGAAATGCTGACTTTGTTGCCACCTACACAAATGAAGAGTGACTCCATTATGGTTCAGGTAGATCGTTTCTCTAAGATGGCACATTGTTTTTCTTGCCGGAGGACCATGGATGCTACTAATATTGCTAATCTTTTTTTCAAAGAGATTTACAAGCTTCATGGAGTTCCTATTTCAGTTGTGTCGGATAGAGAGTCAAAATTCCTTGCTCAATTTTGCAGGACTTAGGACTTTGTGGAAGAAAAATGGGACTAATTTACATTTTAGTACTTCTTTTCATCCACAAACAGATGGTCAAACAAAAGTGGTGAACCGGAGTCCTGTGGAATTTGTTGAGATGCCTAGTCGGAGATCATTCCATGAGTTGGGATGAGATGCTTTCTTTGGCTGAATTTGCTTATAATTCTTCCTTTAATAGGACCATTAATACTTCTCCTTTTGAAGTGTATATGGTTCGAGGCCTTCTAGTGTTGTGGATTTAACTCTTCCTATTTTTCTAAGAAGGGAAAAATGTCAAGGCTGAAGGTGTGGCTGAGTGTATGCACAAGACTCATGTACAAATGAAAGCACAAATTGAGAAATCTAATGTTAAGTACAGGGCTGTACCTAATGGGGCACCCCCTAAACCCCATTTCACGAGCCTTCGTGCAGTATTATTCCATGAGGGTGGCCTTTTGTACGTTATTTTGAGCAAGGAAAGACAATCCCACGATTCTTATATGACGTTGCATGCTAGAAGAGTGGGTCCTTGTGAGGTTTTGCGCAAGATTAATGACAATACGTACTCAGTGCAGCTGCCTCCACATTTAGGCATCTCTAATGTCGTTAATGTTCAACATCTTGTGCCTTATGTTGAGGATATTTTTTGTAGTTCTACTGCTGGCCCAACTTGAGGATATGTTCTTTTTAGAGGGGGAATCCTGAGGCAGTATTTTTCTAAGTGTTAGTGTAGTTATTGTTTTGTGATTGCTTGTTGTCTATAAATAGCGTTCGGGACCTCTAATATTCAGTTTTTGACATTGTGGTATTGTAATTTTGTGAGCTTTAAGCTCTTGTATTCCAATTTGAGAATTTTCACTCTCAAATACATGCATTGTTAAATTTGATTGCATCAAGATGGTGAGAAGATGAGAAAATAAGCTTGACTAAACTACTTAGTATTTTTCATTCTTGTTGCAAAACACTCTTTACATACAAATAATCATTTTTTGTGTGTTCTCTGTTTTTGGTTCCTTAAATTTCTACTACTACCAAACCAAACCAAACCAAACCAAACCAAACTTAACTTTTGTCCCAATCAACTGGGGTCGGCTATATGAATCCTTTTAACCCATAATGCTCTGTTCAGAGCCATATCTTCGATTAGTTTCAATAGATTCATATATTTTCTTAATATGTCATTGCATGCCAATTTAGGTCTACCGTTTATCCGTCCCTCTAGTGTTTTCATTACTTATGATCTTGTCCATTTTTCTTATTATTGCATCAATTGGTCTACGTTGTATGTGTTCAAATCACTCTAATCGATTTTCTCTCCTCAATTAGTGCGACTCCTACCATTCCACGAATCTTTCATTCTTAATTTTATCTTTTTTAGTCTAACTGCACGCCCAACTTAACATTTTCATTCAGTAACACTCATCTTATTTGTGTGATATTTCTTAACAATTCAATATTCTGTACTTTATAAAATCGTTGGTTTAATAGTTATCCTATAATTTTTTTTAAAACAATCTTGTAGTTATCTGTCGATCACATAGAACATCAGAAGCACTCTTCCACTTGAGCCAAGTAATTTTGATTCTATGGGTTACATAACTTGCAAGCTCTTCATCTTTGTTAATAATTGAACCTAGATAACAAAAATATTCACTCTTAGGTATCTCTTAGTTTTGAATCTTTATTTTTTAACTATTAATACTCCAATTACTAATAAAGTTATATTTTATATATTCAATTTTGTTCATTCTTACTTAAAACCTTTCTGACTCCAAAGTTTCTTTTCACATTTCTAACTTAGTGCTAACTCTACTCTTAATTTCATCTACTAAGATAATATCATCAACGAACAATATATATCATGGGATATCATTCTGAATATGTTTTGTCAATTCATCTATAACTAAGGCAAAGAGATAAGGACTTAAAGTTGATTCTTGGTGTAATTCTACTATAATCGGTAATTCATTTCTCTTGCGGGTGATCTAATTGTCGTGATGGCTTCATCATACATTTCTTTTATCATATTAATGTCTCTTTGTCGCTCCTTTTCTCTCTAACGCCCACCATATAATATCTCTAGGGACTTAGGAAGCAGGAATACAATTCGATACGGATACGACGATAAGAAAAAATCAAAGAAAGTAGGATACGAGTAAGGCTAGAATATGTTTGTAAAAGAATTATTTTTTATAATTTGTAGTATTATATTATTTATAAAACTACACCAAATGCAAGAGTTAATTCATTTTGTTGTTATTTTTGATACACTCAATAACTACCAAAGTTAAGAATAACTAAATAACCTATGTTTGGACTAAAAAGCCTAGTGGCTTTTTTTCGTCTTTTCCGAACTTTTTTTTTTTATATTTTGGTTTAAATTTTTTTACTTTTTTGGCTCCTTGTGATGAGAAGAATCTAAAAAGGATGTTCGTGTGGGTCAAATTTGAAAAACGTTCACTAAAGACGAAAAAACTAGAAAAAAGCTAAAAAGCATACTAAGTTGGCCTTTTTTCTCGTCTTATATGAACTTTTTTTTAGGTTTTGGTAAAAAAAATTTCTTTTCTATTTCCTCATGACGAGGAATTTAGAAAATACACTCATTTGGGCTAAGGCTGAAAAATTATTACTAAAAATATAAAAAAGCCGTATAAAAAAAGTTAGGCCAAACACACTTAAATAATAAATTAAAAAGAATTCTCATTACGTATAGAAAAAAATATCTAAGTAGTAGTACATTCATAACAATAAAACTAAAACATTAACTAAATAAAAAATAATTTTTAAAAATAAAAAATAATTTTGGAAATGTATTCAAAAAGTATCCCGTCCGTATCCAAAACGTATTACGTGTGCATTCTGAACGTATCCGAAATTGAAAAAATAAAAAATTAATTTTAGGTACTTCTCAAGCGTATCCGATGCATATCCCTGCGTATCGGTATCCGATACGTATCCAATACTTTTACCGGGCCATTTTCGAATTATCCGTGCTTCATTGATAGGCACTCTATCATAGGCCTTTTCCAAGTTTATAAAAACCCTACGAAAATCCCTCTTCTTTTCTTTATACTTCTCTATTAATATCCTTACTAGGTAGATTGCTTTCATAGTTGATCTACCAGGTATAAAACCAAATATTATTGTTGTTAGCCTTAAACGGTGTTCAATCACTCTTTCTCATAATTTCATCGTATGACTCATCAACTTAATACCTCTATAGTTGTTACAATTTTGAATCTCTCTTTTATTTTTACATATAGGTACTAGAATACTCTTTCTCCACTTTTCGGGCATAAGGAGAATTTCTAGTCATTATGATTTTATTAAATAACTTTGTTAACCAAGACTCACTTCACTTAAGCATTTCCACACCTCCACCGGGATAGCATCTGGTCCTAAAGTCTTACCTGATTATATTCTCTTTATTATAGTTTTTACTTCAAACTTCTTTATTCTGCGATTGAATTTATATTATCTAGTTTTATCTAAGTTATCAAATTACTCTCCTCCGGCTCTTTATACATGTTTTTCATTAATAATTTGACAAAGTAGGTTTTCTATCTTTCCTTCATCTCATCATTCTTCACTAACACCCTTGAATCCTCGCTTTTTATGTATTTAGCTTGAGTAAGGTCTCTTGTTTTTTTTTCTCTCCACTTAGCGAGTTTATAAATTTTCTTTTCTCCCTCTTTACTACCTAATCTAATTTAAAAATCATCATAAGTTTTCAATTTAGCATCTCTATGGTTTTCTTTTAACATCTTTACAAGCTTGTTCATGGCTCATAAAATTGTCCTCATTTATCTCTTTTTGCTAACTTTTAAAACATTTTTTCTTTACTTTTACTATGGCTTGAATCTTGTCATTCCACCACCCTCCTTAGTTATGGAGCATTTCCCCTTTGACTCTTCATGAACTTCTTTGCATATCCTTTTAATATGTTCTGCCATTGTACTTCACATAGTATTAGTATCTTTTTTTAAGTCCCACCTTGCTTCTTTAAACATTCTATCCTTTAACATTTCTAATTTTTCACCTTTAAGATTCCACTATCTAGTTTGTGGGATTATGATATCTCTTCTTGTTTTATGTTACCCCTTAAGGTGAATATGTAGTACCATAAGTTTATGTTGTGATGCTAAGCTCTCTCGAGGAATGACCTTGCAATCTTTACATATTTGGTGGTCTATGTTTCTAATAAGGAAATAATCTATTTGACTTTTTTGAAACTCACTTTTAAAGGTTATTATGTGTTATCTCTTTTTAAAGAAAGTGTTAGTTAATACAAGATCAAATACTACTGCAAAATTTAGGATTCCCTTTCCTGCCTCATTTCAATCACCAAAACCAAATCTCTCATGAACCGTCTCATATATTGATTCTTGTTTCCTACGTGCCAATTGAAATCTCCACCTATAATTCTCTTTTCTCCTATTGCTATTTCTTGGACCATGTTATCTATTTTATTCCAAAATTGTTCTTTAGCAAAGTCATTCAATCTTACTTGAGGTGCGTAGGCACTAATCACATTCATTGTGGTTTCTCCAAAAACAAGCTTAATTAAAATTATCCTATCTCCATTTCGCGTGACCGCGCGACTGTTACTACAGTATCTTGAAGGTGTTTAGCTACTATTATTCCTACATCATTTCTATGTCTCTCATTTCCAGTATAAAAGATTTTATACCCTGTATTTTCTATTTCTTTTGATTTCTCCTCTACCCATTTAGTCTCTTGTAAGCACGCTATACTAAATTTTTTTCTAATCATAGTATCAACTAATTCCATTGTTTTACATGTTAAAGTTCCTATATTTCAAGTTGCTAATCTAAACCTAGAATCCGAGGCTAACTTCTTTACCCACGCTTGTCCAAGAAAGCGCAGGAATCCATACTCATTTTTCACCACACTCGGACGCCGATGGGGCGCCCCTTGCCCATTTCTCGAGATGCCCTAAGATAGGCGCAACGCGTTGCTTAAGGGGGACACCTTAGTATTAACACGTAAATTATTTGGATTCGTGTTCATAGAAATTTGATGGGTTTTTAACGTGTTGGCTATTAGCTACCTAACGCACAACCCTCCTCTTTTTTCCGGGCTTAGACCAGCTGTATAAGAGATAAGACTTTAAGCACCACTACTATAAGATTTTAGTTTCTTATGTTTGTTCTTTTAATCTCTACATGGTTTTTTGTAACAAATATATACTAGATGCTATTTTTACTTTCTAAGTATTTGGTATCAACACTAATTCTTTTTTAGGATAGCTTTCTATAGTTTAATACTCTAAAATTGAAATATTACCCTTAAATATTTTAAATTGTTGATTTACTTAATTCATGTTTTTTTTTTCCACCTTGTTTTCGAAACAATTTCAAAATATTTTCATTTACGAGCTGACCGAAACAATCCAACAAATCAAAATTTTGATCCTTGGCTACAAGAGGATTGCCTATGGTGTGTAGGTCTTCCCGTATGAGAGTTTCTTCTCATCCAGCTTTTCGCCCTGAAGCTAGGAGAGAATGGTATTCTAATCTGTGATCTACATGATTATCTGCTCATTGGCTTCTTCAAAATACTAGGATGAGTATACAAGATTTCACTTGGGATCAGGCAAGCTTGTAGGTACTTTGTTAATGAAAACAGAAATATCTACAAATCTGCCTAACATTTGATTGCACTTAATGATCCTGTGAATTCAAACATTGGCTCGGTTCCTTCAGAAAATGTCAATTCTTGCAATGCCTCTCTGTTGGTGGAAATGAAGCCTGTTGTGTTATGTTGTGTTGGATGAATATAGTTACCGCTTGCATGTAATTTTTATTACAAGGTTCAGAAGCAAACCAAGCTTGCATGTACTTTTTATTATAAGGTTCAGAAGCAAACCGAGCTGACCATTCGTATGGGAAAATAGAGTTCTTCATTCTTACTGTATCGTATCAGGCAATCAGTGGTGAACTTAACTGCTAAGCTGTATGTTCTGATTTTTCCTTCTGCAACTAGAAGGCTTATACGTTGTATGTTGTCTCTTGCGCTTTCTTTCCTGTTTGCCTTATTCTTTCTGGGCCATTGTGTTGGAAACAACCTATTTCAGGAGTTATATGTTGCAAGTGCAGGTGAAATCATTGCTTAACAATGCAAAGGCAGGTGTTCCCTTAAATGCCTCAGGAACATCATCTAGTCCAAATGCTGCTTCAAGCAATTCATTGCCTTCCATGTTTCCGGCCGGAAGTGCACCTCCACTTTCTCCAAGAAGTTCAACTGGCTCTCCTCGTATTGTGAAACAGAGGGTGAGCCCATCTACTTTAGGTTCTCCTCTAAAATTAGTGAGTGAGCCAGTGAAAGAATTGATACCTCAGGTTAGCAAGTCTTTGACGTTCTTTTCTTCATATCTGTCTGAAAATTTTCCTTTAGTTTGTCACTTTTGAATTGCCATTTCCGTTTGTCATTTGCTTCTAAACATGATGGTGTTTTTCTTTATTGTTTCAATCCTTGCAGTTCTATTTTCAAAATGGCCGTCCACCTGCTAATGAATTAAAAGAACGATGTCTGTTCAGAATCAATCAGTTCTTCTATGGTCACATGGATGGATTACAAATTCATGGTGAGAGATGTGTATAACATCAATGTCTGTTTGATATCGATGGAACTGATTTGCTGCTTTTTTTATTGATCTTTTTGGAGATGCCATGGTATGTCGACGTGTCCTTTTTTTTTTGGATGCCAGAATTTAAACCAGTTACGAAGGAAATCTGCAAGCTCCCTTCGTTCTTCTCCGCTGCTCTATTTAAAAAGATTGATGTTGATTGCACAGGGTTTGTAACCAGGTATGCGGCCATGTCTTTTTAACTCAGGTACTAGGTTCTCAATGTGGTTTATTTTATGACTTTGATACAGTTGACCTCATGCATTGTAATGATTATTTTTTTTAACGTTAATCTACTGAATGCTGTAAATTTAACCGTCCAAAAAGGAATGGATTTGACAGGATATGCATACTTCAAAGAAGACATTTGTGTAGAAAAAACCAAGATAAGGCTTTTTTTTGGGCGGGGGAGAGGGGCACAGGGCAAATAAAATATATTTACATTTGCAAGTGGTAGAAGGGGAGAGGGGCACAAGGCAAATAAAATATATTTACATTTGCAAGTGGTAGAAAGGGTTGAATGCCTTGTAGTTTCTCCCCCCCTCCCTCTCCTTGAGCTGTTAGGGGTTCAAGAGCCACTGGCTACCCACTACAATCTTCATTGCCAGCAGCGGTTAAATCCTGTGGAGAAGTGGTGGTTGAATGTTTCTCCACATCTCATTTCTCCAGGTAGTGTTTTGATTGAGAGAAGCTAGCTGACAAGATCAATTCAGAGAACATTAGGAAGATTTTTCAACAAGGAGAATGTTCTTTTGAGATCTACGAAGATGGGGCTGACAGATTGGGGTGGTGCTGGTTGAACTTGGTTGGGAGGGAAGAGGAGTTTGTCACTCATTGCCCTTATAGGCTATGAGATCTCGTGGTTTGATGAGAAACTAAAGAAGGCTTCACAAGGGTTCACCTAAGGTTTTTGGGCAGGTTTCAAGGGGGTTTGCAGATCTATTAATGTGGTGAGGGTGAGGTAGGGCGACTGATGCATGTTATGACGACGATGGGAGATTGATAGTGCCAAACTTTTGGCCAAGAATCTTTAAGTGATGCCTGGAGAGGATTTGTATTGGTTTTGGAGGGTTTTGATCCGGGGGTAGGTTGAATAAGTTTTGGCCATTGAAATTGTTTGCGGAGGTGTTGGAGGTGAAGGGTTGGCCAAAAGGGGTCTTATGACTTGTCAAGCAGGAGGGCCTGGGAAATGTATGAACTGTGATGTACAGGTCGAAGTTGGGTCAGTGGATGGTTTGTTAAGAGTTCTTTGTAGATGCTCGGTGGAAAGAGTCAGAGGGATGCAGGACGAGGTGGCAGATCCAAGGTTGGTCAAGGTGCGGATTGATTTGCTTTCTAATCTGCCATCAAGGGTGGAGGTTAGGGACACAAACAACTGAACAAGGCCTTCTACCTCTTTGTCTTCCTGTCTAGAGAGGAGGCACAATGGTGCTAGAACAAAGATAGTCCATAAGTAAAAACCTCCTACTTTTGGACAGGTGGTTGCCAACTGGCAACTGATATACCTGGTGAACCCCCATTTTTGCATGGATACATAATGAGCCTTCCTATTATCTATGGGGTAGGGAGGTATTCATGGCGACGGAAACCCCTGTGTTGGTTTCTTAGAACTCAATGCAATGATGACGGAGAAGACGTGATGGGTTGGGTTCATATCAAGATGTGAGGTGATGGGAGATTTATTCTGCCTAGAATTTGAGTTATATGTTGGAGATTGGTGGCACGAGGTCTGTATGGTCACAGGTAGGCCTACAGTGGAGGTTCCCAACTTTGGTAATGGTGGGAGGAGAGCTGAGCAATGATCAGAATTGAAGGAGTAGGAAGCACATGGTGGTCAGCGAGGAGGGGCACTTGATGGAGGATGGGACTTTTGTGAGGGGTGGGGCACGTGGATGTGTATGGGGGAACAAGACTCGAAATTTTAAAAGGGTTTAGCTAGCGACAACAGACACCTTGTGAAGTAGATGCGACCATGTAATAAATAAAAAGCACTTGATGGAGGATGGGACTTTTGTGAGGGGTGGGGCACGTGGATGTGTATGGGGGAACAAGACTCGAAATTTTA
>JAULJZ010000020.1:7516741-7536492 GCA_032270985.1 Heliamphora pulchella | reverse complement strand
AAAGGGTTTAGCTAGCGACAACAGACACCTTGTGAAGTAGATGCGACCATGTAATAAATAAAAAAGGATTTTGGGCAAGTATGGTCCTGATGTCATCTAGCAGAATCCAATGCAAGTGAGTGGGGTTATGAAAGGAAAGGGCCAGTTCACAAGGCTAAGTATGTGTGGGAGAAGGAGGACCAAGTGATTATTTAATCCATTCTAATCCAAACCAGATGCCCAGGTGATTATTTTATCAATTCTGATCCATTATTATTCTCTAGCTACAGTGTTTGGCTGCTCACACAAGAGAATTGGGAATTATCTTTCCCAAGCCTAGCTCAGCTTGTCTCCCAACTCGCCATTCTCACATGTATAAGATTCCATTTCGTCTCCACAAGTTAGCCTCTCAGCATGTAAGGTTATAAGTGTTAAGCAGCATTATAATTTTAAATTACTTAACATAATTTCGCTCATTCAAATGTGCTTTTGTTATGTAGGTCGGACCTATTCAAGATAGAATATCTCTCTTAATTACATCTTTTGTGTAAAAGGAATACCTTTTGATTTTAATTATTTTATAATCTCGTGTACATACAAGAAACAATGGCAATTTAATTGTAATTATATTTATATTTTATAAGTGAATATTTGAGTTCACTTTTAATTGTGGCCGCACCTATTTAAATAATTGCCTACCTATCAGCATCGGGCGTAGAGTCGGATTAGAATCCAGCCAAACGCCGTTCCTTAAAAGAGAAATTTTGTTTATTTTTAATTTTGGATTTGATGAGTAATAAACTCATTTAAATTTGAAATATTTGATTTAATTTGATTTATAATGAGTAAATGACCCATTATTTTTGACTTCTAATTTTATCTTAAATTTAATTTTGGTGAACATTTGAGTTCACTAATTTTGTGACTGTACCCATTGAGTGGGTGTTCTACGTATCCGGGCACATAACCGGATTAGAATCAAGGCAATCGTAGTTTAGGAGATGGAGAACTTATTTTTGGTGAACCTTAAGGTTCAATTAATAATTTAATAATTTAGGAATGAGGATATACATCACTGGTAGAAAAGCACATCCCAACTAGGATGGCACCCACTTTCTTACCACTCATTGCAATCCTAAATTCTATTTTTGATTTTGGTATTTGATAAGTATAAAACTCATTTGTTTTAGAATTTTATTTTATAAATTTTGATTTAAGTGAAAATTTGGGATTCACTTAGATTGTGATTGAACCAATTGAGGGTTGCCTATGTATCCAATCGAGTACGGGACAGCCTTGGAACCAGGTCAAACTCAGTTCGAGTGTCTTATTTATTTAGAATTTGAGTGTTTCTTTGAAAAAAATTGGAGACTTTATTTATTATCATTGTTGTGTTTCACCCTAAAAAAAAGCCCTCACTTTTCTTTTTTTAGTCACAGTTAGCATGCCATTGCAATAAACATGCTGATAGTATGGCTGCCCATTGCACTGGTTTACTTAATTAAATGCCTTCATGGCTTTCAAAGATAATGATAATAATTTCTTTTTAGGCCTGTTTCAAACCAGTAAGTTAGGGTTTGAAAAGCCAAAGTTGAGAATTTGATTTTTTAACCAACACTGGAGTTTCGGATGAAACCAAGAGCCCAACACCTTTTTTAATTTAAATCCAGAACTTAAATCAGAATTTTAGTTAGATTTTTAAAAAGAAATAAATAAAGAAAGGGTAGGCTTTGAAAGTTTGCATTTCGGTTCTTTAGGAGTCAGATATGGGCCTAGGGAAGTGCATTATTTAATGCCTTTTTAAGCAGTGTTTGACCTTTGAGTTGAATAGAATTGTAAAGCAATTGGTGCTATATTTTCAAGCCGCCGGGTGCCTAATATTTTGAACCAACAGAGCAAATAGGGGACAATATAAATTTTTAGCCAACGGGGGCTAATATTTTTATTAATCCAATGGCGCTAATATATATTTTTTGCCGATGGGGGTAAATTTTTCTTTTTTTTTTATCAAGGCAACAAGGGCTAATATATATTTTTAGAAATTTAAGCCAACGGCTTTTGTCGCAATTGGAGCGATTCTAAGAAAAATATTTTTAGCTAGCCCAATAATATTTATAACACTGTTCAACGGTTTTTGTCACGACTAAAACGTGTTCAAAACAAAAGAGGCATTAATGCCTTTTTTTTTTTCTTTCCATTTTGCTTGCTTTGGGTATCAATACTCAAAATCAATTTTTTTTCTTGTTCATTTTTTTGTGGCTGGCACGACAAACAAATAGCAACTAACGTTGTGTTTACCGAAAGAAAGCAAACTCATTTTTTTGTTTGGCTTTGAGCAATGTAGTTGTTGCATCAACAATGAAACTGAAGCATTGTTTTGAAAGCTATGGCATGGCCATGTGTCATGGGGCGAGGCTCGAGGCTCAGCCGCACTCGGTCCACACCACGTGTGGCGCTTACCGGGTCACGTTGGGCAAGCCTGCCAAGCTCAATCAACCTTAGAACGAATGCTAATAGCAACGGAAAGTAGTACAATGCAACGGAAATTGAAATTGCAAGCAACAGTCACGACGACGCTTGAATGCGTAAAACAAGCTTTATATTTATCAACGAGTGAGAATTACAATGCTAGGACATTGCACAAAAGATCAATGGTGCAAGACCTAGATGTAGGCAAAATCTCAAAATTGGGTAGGAAAGGCAAGTTTACATAGTGACCCCTCCTTATAATAGCATACTAAACATTTGAGGATGCGACACTAGGAAACATCAACATTTTTGAGGAGTCATAATGGCTCCGTACAGACAAACAAAAAAACAATTAAGTTATGAGTTTTATATCTAAAAATAGCTCATAATTCCTAGAATAAAAATGCCCGTATAATGTAAGGCAAAATATGGCCCTAAGACTAAGAAAATAGAAAAAGACCTAAAAACAGCATCAGGTGCACTTGCTGGGCAGGCGCTAGGCGCGCTCACTGGCTGGCTGCGCGCGCGGCACTAGTGCTCTGGGGCGCACTGCGCATGGGCGTGGGCACACTGGCTTGCTTGTTGGCCAGTTGGGCATGCATTTGGCCTATTGGGCACGCAATTGGCTTGTTGGGCACCTTGTTGGCACATTGGGCGTGCTTATTGACCCAAGGGTGGCTTGTTGGCATGTTGGCTTGTCTTGGCCCCTATGGCCAATGTCGTGGGCATTGCTGGGGCATCCCTGGGGCCTTCTTTGGCCGTTGCTTGGGCCTTCTTGTGAGCACCTTTTGGCCTTGGGTTGAGAGCACTAAGGCACATATTCGGGGCATCATGGGGCACCGAATGGCGGCCCATGACACCGTGCCATAATCAAAACAGTTTTGTTTTGTTTTGAGAACCTTGAGGAGCATTTTGGCAACTAAGAAAATATTTGGGTTTTAAGTAAGAGGCTTGAGGAAAAGGAACTTTTTTTCCCTTTTGTTTTTGGTTTTGGGTTCCAAACAAGTGGCTTGTACAAAATCACCTTCCTCCTCTATGTTTTCTACTCTTTCTACTCAAATACTAGTTGCTCTTCTCCTTTTTCTCCCGGGAATGCTTTCTTCCGTCCTCCAATCTTCTCAGCCTTTTTCTTCTTTTTTCTTTTTCACCGAATAGCTCAAGTTCGTTGAGCATTTCTGTGTTCCCCCCAGGTGTTCTGGCCCCTCTAAGTGTTTCTATCGTGCTCAACGTGTCAGTCTGTCCCCTTTTTTGTATTCTCTTGCCCAACGTGGGTAAAGGTTGGAAATTCTTATTTCACCCATTGTCTCACCTTCATGTGCACACGAACACGTATTTGTTTTTATATACACACACACACACACACACACACAAATTTGACCAATTAGAAATTCCATTTTTTATTATTATTATTTTAGTTTTTAATCACCACCAAGGTTAAATATTTGACCTTAGTAAATTTTGGAATTTTATATTTCAACGGTAAGTTTGGTTCCTTCCCTTTCATCCTATTTAAGACTGCCTTTGGGGTCTTCTTTCAATGCAAAGGTAGTGTGGAACTAAGTTGTTGAAATATTCACAGAAACCAGTTTGTAGGTATAGATAATACTTGTCAGAGAAGGGAGGCTAATCGTTGTGAAGGGCGTGCTTGTTGAGCTTGGCTGCATTTTTCATATCTATGTTAGGGGTGCGCAAAAAATCTGGAAGAACCGGTAAACCGGTCCGAACCATACGGTTTGGTCCGGTAAACCATTGCTTATGATCCGGATCTCGGTTTTTATTAAAGAAAAACTGGTTCTAACCGAAACGGATTGTTTTTGTAGAAGTATATATATTTTATATTTTTATATTTCTTATTCCTTTTTTAAACTCATTTTTACAATTTTAGTCCAAACAAGTATGTTAAAAGAAATAGAAATAGTTTTGGCTAAAAAATTAATATAAAATTGCGATTACCGCATTCTAACATGAAGAAATTAAATATTTAATGATTAATGCATCATTAAAAAAAGAGGGGTTTCGAAAAAAGCGTTTCTCATTATATTTGTAATTGCTACATTAGGCGAGGGCCTGCCCCTTATATTTAGTTTTAAATTTCAAGCTTCTGAGTAGTAGTTTAGGTTAAGTTTGTTTAGATTTTGTATTTGATAAAATCGATTGTTTTGATCTTTAGGAATGGAGAACCGGAATAGAACTGGAACCGGACCGTTTTTACGGATTGGTTCTGGTTTGGTTCCACAATTATAACGGTCCGTTTCTGGTTCAAAATTTTTGGAACCCATACTAACGGTTCAGTTCTTGGATTTGCTTAAAACTGGACTAGTCCGACTTGTGTGCACCCCTAGTCTTTATTTGTCATCCCTGCTTAGGTTGCTCAGAGGCTTGAGAAGGGGAGAATTTCTATAGGAAGGTGTGGGGGAAGGAGCTAATATCATTGGTATATGGGGATGCAATGTGCACTCCTATTAGGGATGGAGGTTTGGGAGTTAAAGAGGTTGAATTTGCTTGGCCAAGAGCTGTTGGATATGTAGTTCTGAAGATTTGCTTGTGAGAGGCATAGATGGTTGAGGAAGGTGGTGATTTTCAAATATGGAAGTGAGTAGGGGGATTGGACATCGTATAAGGTTGTTATGTCTCATGGGGATCTGGAGAGAAACCAGGAAAGGGTGGAAAGAGTTTGTGTGTTGCTCTAGCTTTACAATGGGGGATGGTAGGCGGGCGTACTTTTTTGGTTCATGAGTGGTATGGGGGAGAGAGACTGATGATTACCTTCCTAGCTAGGAATTTCTAGATTAGAAGTGAATAGGAGTGCTTTGGTGGTTGAGTAGATTAAGAGGGAAGGGAATTGTTTAACCTGTGAAATTTTGCTTCACTGGGAGTTTGGAGATTGGGAGATGGACGACTAGATGGCCTTTATGGCTGGACTCTATAGTTTTCTGAACCTTAGAATTGGAGAGGACTCTATGTGATGGAAACCAACTGCCTCAGGATCTTCACGTGTGAAGTCTTTTCATCAATCGTTATGTGGGGGTCGCAACTTTTCTTTCCTTTGGAAGGCTATCTGGGGCAATACATGCTGCAACAACCTGAGTTTGTTAGTGTGCGAAAGTGGTTCTGGCGACTTGGATAAAAAACTTAAGCCCAAGTTACTTAGTAGCAAGCAAGTGATTCGTGATATGTCATTATATTTTTCCTTCCCCATTCGATGTGGGATTGTTGTTACACACGCAAGTAGCTTTTTCCTGTTTGGTGGGCTAAACAAGGCAAGATCATTACCATTGATAATATGATTTGAAGGATGAAAGCTACATTAATTAGTGTTGCATGTGCATGAGGGATGGGGGAGTCGGTTGTGCACTGATGCATTTTACAGTGGCATGGTATTTTTGGACTTCTATCCTTTCTTGGTTTGGTGTGTTTTGAAAGCTTCTGGTGAAATGATAGTGCTCCATTGTAGGTGAGGGGCGAAGGTAGGCAAGAGAACAAGGAAGATTTCACTTCCCGCAGCTTCACCGTAGCGACTTTGACGTCCTTGCCACTTTGCACATCGTCACTGCCCCCAGCACCTACATCACACAATGACGACACAACATTTGGATTTGCATTTGGGTGTGTTAGCACATGACAGAGACGCCAGAGAGAGAAAGGATAGTGTCACCACAAGATTGCTGTCGCAAGAGAGAGAGGAGTGTCGCCACAAGACCACCGTCACTACAGGGAACATATGCAGACCACTGCTGCTGGAGATGATTTTATTAACTTTCCAGGTTTACTTGATTAGGGGTGAGTGGGGTTGTTTGCAGATGAGAGTGAGAGATGAAATATGGGCATTTTGGTTAATTTACTGTGTAAAACATAGGTCTTTTAGTAAATTTATTACGTCATCAATGTTGTTGGTTGACACAGGAGGTCAATGATATTTAGCCAATAAAAGGGTATGATAGTGTTATTTTGCTATAATAAAGGGGTGCCAGTGTCTTTTACCGATTTATTATTTGTCTTTTTTTAAAATTTGATTGGGACTTGGGTGTGAGAATATTGAGAAGATGAGAGGTTTGTGGGAAGGTGTTGATGAGAGGACGGAAGTCTATTTGATGAGGTTCCCAATAAGAAAGGTGGGCTCGATTTAGGACATATTGTGGAGAAGAATATTTATCTGCTTGGAAAATGGTTGTGGACGTTCCCTTGGAACTTTCATTTCTTTAGAAACTGGACCGATCGTGAGGTTGTTAGTTGTGCTTCCTTGTTACGTGTCTTTGAGGATGTTTCTTTGACCATTGAGGTTTGTGATAAGAAAGTTTGGTATCTTTATCATTTGGGATTTTCTCATGCAAAACTTATTTTGAATGATGACGGTAGTGTTCCACTTTATGGGACTGTTTGCTGCTGCTGTTTGGCCGCAGCTTATAACTATTTTTTTTTTCTCGAAAGCTATGCTTGCTTGTTTGGCACAATTTCTGCCATCCAATTACGGGGCAAAAACAACAAAAAACTGAAAAAAAAAATGATTTTTGAGAAGCTTCATTCTTATTCTTTTTGGCTCCCGCTCTTAAATAATGTACTTCTACCATAAATTCAGTTCAACAAACGTATCGTTTGTCCCTTATAAGATGATTTGGGAAGCAAATGTGCCTCTTAAGGTAAAAGTTTTTGCTTGGGCTTTGGCTCATAGGAAGCTAAATAGATGTGATATGATTCCAAAAAGGAGACCAAATTGTAGTTGAGGATCTTCTTGGTGTGTCATGTCTAAGAGGGCTGACTGGCACGACACTAGAGTGGATTCCTTACTACTCCTAGTTGAGTGTCCTATTTGCCTTTTCCGAAGAGATGTGACCAAATATTTTTGCATTGTGCTTTGACCTTATAGTGGAGGATGCGCTTGATGGCGGAGGTGGATTTGGGGATACCCTACTCTTGTGGTCATATGATTTCCATTGATTTTTGGGTTTTAGGATTTAGTCCCAAAGCTAGGGTTCGTTGGCAGCGTGTTTGTTCGGTGTTGTGTTTTATTTGGCTGGAGAGATATTCAAGACTATTTGATATCAAATTTGAGGAGATATGGGATCTATGGGATGAGATTTGGTACGGGGCTTCTTTTTGGCTTGGCGGCATTTTTGTTCATGGGATTCCCTTTCTTTTTAATTTCTAGAGATTGGAAGGTTGTGTGATGCGTGTAAATTTTTGCATTTGGCTTTGGTTTCTTCTTTTCTTCTTTTCGAGGACTTCCTGTTCTCTAACACCTTTGTAAACTTTCTTATCTATTAATAATATTTCTTTGTTGCTCTTAAAAAGAAAAAGAAAAATGTTAACTTCTGCAATAAATTTCTCATTATAGGCCTTCCATTACCATTTTAAAACCACTTGCCTTGGAGTTCAGAATCATTTATCTAACCCATGACTATGAAATTTGATTTTCTTTTTAGTTATTACTATTATGGGCATTGTTGGGGCATTATTACCATACACAGGTCATTTTCTGCTATTTTTATTTGAGGTTTGAGTATTTATCTGACCAAATTTTAATTAATAAGTGGTGCTACATGATGATAACACACCTGCAGGAATACTTTTGTTGATTATTGGGTCAACGCCCACATGTTGGTGAAGGATACAGCAACGCAAATATTTACAATTTTAAAGCAGCCAGATCTCAAATACCTCACTCAGGTGTGCTTCTAGTTTTTATTATTTTATTCCCCCTTTGAAATCTATGATATTTACATGTTATGTTTGTTGTTTCATTTTTTTATTAGATATGATGATCGGGGAATTAAATCTTGCCGGAGGTTGTAAACTTGTAATAGCATCAGAAATGATCCTTTTGTTTACAAAGTTTTAGGTCTGAATTGTTGATCTTTTATTCCTGATTATATGTCAACCTTGACTGTAGGATGACTTTAAACCTGTGCTTCAAGAACTTTTGGCTACTCATCCAGGGTTGGAGTTCTTACAGAGCACGCCGGAATTTCAGGAGAGATATGGTATGTTGGAATCATTTTGTAAGTTTGATTTGGGTTTGCTGTTTGCATTGCTATAAGTTAGTGCTGGTCATACTGTTTTCTTCTTGATTCTTATGCTCGCTGAATAAGAAAGGTCTCCATTTTTGAAATTCATGTTTTGGTTGTTTTCTCATAAACAGTATGGTTGTACATATAGATAGCTCTGTTTTGTCAAATAAAAGTTCAACATTAGGCAATAAAGTGGAAGTTTGTATGTAAGTAGACAAAATGGTTTGTTGGACTTATTGATTTCGTGTCAATATCTGTCTCAACCCATTTTTAAACATGGCGTTTGTGACCGGCTAATGAGTCAAAACTCACCCGAGGTCTCTTTCTTCAATTAGTTTTGGGATTTTTCAAAACATCATTCCAATTTTTTTTAAAAAATGAGAGATTCTGCGAAAGCATAAAATTTTATAAACATATTCCAGAGCTGCTATTAGCTGCTATTAGTGTTATAACATCCAGTTATCGTAGGCATTTATTAAATAGACCTATAATCAAGGCCGTACAAAAATTTACATCATATTATAGGAAAACAAAAAATTAGAATATTTAACAGATCATGCTCATGACAAGTTCTTCCTTTCGATCAACCAGTCATTTTTCTGTGATGACAATACGTATAGTAGTGTTCAGCATAGCACGTTATTAGAAACTATGAGCTTCACCTGAAGTGAATACAACGTCATCAAGGCCGGCCATGGCCTAAAGCCAGTAAAACCGTGGCTTTAGGCTCCCAATTTTTAGCAAAAAATTGGAGGCCCCAAAAAATTTAGACCTTTATATATGTATATATATATTTTTATTATAAACCAGCTTCAGGGACCCAAGAATGTGATTCTGTGAATGTTTATATTGGATATTTGGATCTATTGTTCATCTACTGTTTATATTTTATATTTGAATGTGTTATATTTATGTTTATAAAATAAGACATTTATATTCTGTGAATATTATTCATCTACTGTTTATATTTTATATTGAATGTTTTTAAATATTTTAGGAAATTAAAACCTAAAGTAATCAATGTTTTTGTGATTTTAAGATTTTGAGATTTTGAGATTTTTTGAATTGCAGATTATCTAAATAAAATCATAAAACCATGAATCATAGTAGAAAGTATCTGTCTGGGTCTGAAAAAAGAAAAAAGAAGCAAAAAGTAGACAAACTAATTCAATCTCAAACTGGAGCTCTTGACAAGTTTCTTGGTAGTAAGAACCAAACGGAGAGTTCATGACTATTAGATTCAAATCAAGATTTGTTGAATGAAGAAACTGAAGATTTAGTGAATGATGAAGCGATTCATTCCATGAATGAAAATGTAAATGAAAATAAGAGTGAGGACAATTAGAATGAAAATCGTGATGTAGAAAGTCAAACTTCAAATATTGATGATCCAAGTAATCGGGGCAACATTGATCAAAATTGAAGAGACTTGTTAGTTGAAAGAGATTCTGTGAGAAGAGATGACGTCAAGTTTCCCAAAGATGATAACCAAAAACATTTCTCCTCTATACATTACACTCGGCATTTATCAAATAGGGAGAAACATGATAGAAAGTGGCTTGTTTATTCAGAAATTGTTGATAAAGTATTTTGCTTTTGTTGTAAATTGTTTAAATAAGAAGACAACAAGACCCTATTGGCTAATGAATGATTGAAAGATTGGAGAAGAACTATTGTGACAAGCTTGAAACGTTCTTGGAACATGAAGAGATTTTCGATATTGATGGGAGATATTTGTTTTTGGAATTGAAAGTGTTAAAAGTTTCTTTACCAAAAGAAACAAAGAAGCCACTTGAAGTGCTAAACTATTTGAAAGGAATGGAAGGTTGTTTCCCAAACACATGGATTGCTTATAGAATCCTTTTGATTATATATGTTACTATTGCTTCTGGAGAAAGAAGTTTTTCAAAATTAAAGTTGATTAAAACTTATTTTCAATCAACCATGTCACAGGAAAGATTGAATTGACTAGTTATGTTATCTATTAAGAAGGATATTGTGAAAGAGCTAGATTACACAAGTTTAATGTGTACTTTTGCTACCAAAAATACAAAAAGGGTTGTATTTAAACTATAGTTTTGAGTTATTGTAACGAGAAGTACTAATTTTTATGGTTTTATCTTTTTAGTTATTATTAATTTTTTTGTTGATTTTATTATTTATTTTTTTAATTTATAATAATTTTTAAGGGGCCCTATTTGACAAGTTCGCTTTAGGCCCCCAAAAACTCAGGGCCGGTCCTGAATTTCATTAGTATTGCTAGTGTGAGAACACAGATATCTGAAATAAATGTTCAACGATTCCTGCCAGAAGAGTTAGGGAACGATTCTACATTTTATTTGGAATGATCAATCCACAGTCACCTGGCTTGTGACCCCGCCGTTATTTCACATTTACTGGTATCTTTAACATCCCCCAATGACTGGGACCCCGCTCAAATCATTATTCATCCAAACTTTATAAAATTTAATTATTTTTAATAGATATTTTTAGAAACAAAGACCGTTCTCCTTTTTCCAACAATTTATTATGGCATCAAGACATTTGAATCATAAAGTAATTAAACGAAAACATAACTAATTTAGATATCAGATGACTCACCTGGATAGCAGAACTATTTAATTAACTTTTTTCATGGGGTTTCTGATCTACATGACACATAAGAAAGGAATTTTAGTTATGATCTTATATTTCCTATAATATACTTTATTTAAGTTTTATTTATTATAATTTTATTATTTTACTTTAAATATTTTTCTTAAAAACATAGATTATACTTATAATTATTTTTATAAAATATGTTCTAAATCAAATTTTTATTATAAAATCTTATTAATTCTAAATTTTAACTCAAGATTTATAAAATTCATTATTTTTAACTTAAAATATTTTACTAGACTCTAGTTTGTAAGTTATATATAAAAATTAGACCATAATATTTATTTAGTTTAACCTTCAAGATTTTGGGTATAAAATCATACTTTTATTTTCAAAACATTTAATTTGTATCCCAATTAATTGGATTAATTCATAATAATTTATTTAGTTATTTTTTTTTATAAAATATAAATTTCTACTAAACTAATAAATTTGATCATTATTATTTTAAATTCTTTATTCAAAATATTTGATCCTTTTAAATTAAAGTCTAATTTTTATAAAATTCATTAAATTTATAATATTTAATATAAATAAATTCATTTTATTTATTAAATCTTCATTTAAAATATTTTATCAAAATCTAGATTTGTACAGATATGCTGAAAATACTTAGTTTAATTAGTTTACTTAAATTTCTGTTCTTTGTTGATATTTTAAGATCTTAAGTATTTAAGTTTCAAAATTGATTTTATTCTTATAAAAACTAATTAAATTCATAATATGCAAAAATGTTAATTTTAATGTTCTTTGTTGATATTTTAAGATCTTAAGTATTTAAGTTTCAAAATTGATTTTATGAGTATTTAAGTTTCAAAATTGATTTTATTCTTATAAAAACTAATTAAATTCATAATATGCAAAAATGTTAATTTTAATAAGAACTTTTATAATTTTGTTGTGACTTCATTTAAATCTTGTTTTATAAAATATTTTATTTTAAACCTTTTAACTAATGACAAGTTTTGTAGTAGAAATCAAATGAAATACAAAACAAACAAACAAAGCCTGTGATATTAATTATATTCACATGCCACATAGTGGCAACCCAATTTGTATGCACACAGTGCGTCTTCACCGGCGTGGTGGTGGTCGTTTGGTGCACATGGGGGGTTGCCGGAGCTTATCGGCGGCGTCGACTGGTGACGGGCAACAGGGATGAGGTGAACGACGGTGCGGCGATGGCGCAGTTGCTGGCCCGAGTTCTTCTTCTTCGTATCCTCCTCTTCACTGTAACAGTTTCCTCCTGGTTTCTAATTTGAAGATGCAACGGGGAAGACAAGGTGGTTTGCTATGGTGAATCAGTGATTAGGTGCCGTTTGGAAGGGGCCTTGGATTTCAATTTATAGGCACTTTTTTTTTCTTCATGCTTAAGACTTCGGCGCACCCATTCCCGAGCATAACAGAAATCTCGGCGCCTAACAGAAATTGCGGCTGCAGGGAGTTTGGTTGCCGCCTAAGAGAATTGGGGGCTGCCGCCTTAAGCTTATTTTGAGTGTTTTTGTTACATTGTGAATTTTTATTGTAAGAATTTTATTTTTAGAAAAATCTCAAAAAATTGGCATAAGCTTTTAATGTTATTCTATGAATTACTACAAAGGTGGAATTGTCAAGAAAATTCTTAAACTTCGAAAAGTGACTTTATGTTTCGATTTAATTCGATATTTTCAGAAAATCATGAGATTATTCTTTTATCTTAACGATTAATTACTCATTGAAATATTTTATTTTAAATCTTCAAATTGATATTTTATTAGTATTATTTTTATTTATTTATTTATTCGTTTATTTATTTATTTTAAATTCTTTTACCAGATATTACAATATCTCAACTCAATTCAGTCAATTTGACTCAAACGCCTGTCCCCATTACTCGGAGGTAACCAAATCAAACCAAACTAAGGTCCCAATCATTACTCAGAGTTCTAGTTGGATTTCTATGCAGTCATGCCCTTAATTATGTTTAAGATAGTCACGATCTTCCTTATCATCTAAACCCCAGTTCTTCATTGATTTTTCTCCTTTTCTTTTACCACCCTCTACTTTGATCAGATTATTTCTCATGAGTTTGTTAATTGGACTACGATGCAGATAACGATACCATATCATAAGACTCATATGGATTTTCTCTCATCTCTTATCTTGAATATGCCTTGCTTCTAACTTTTTTTTCTAATAGATTAATTTCTGATTTTGTATTTTCTTCTAACAAAATCCCTCCATCTCAGAATAACTCACTTGAGCTAAACTCATTCGAGGATCTTATGAACATGTTTTTTCTTTACTGGTTGACATTTGATACCATCCATCATAACATATCTTAAAGCAATCATATAAAAACTTTCCTTAAACTTGGTAGGAATATATTTTCTTTTTCTAATAATATGTGTGTGTTGTTTTAAATGGATTCCAACTTTCAAAGGAACCATAACCCCTATGCATCATAAAGGCAAAAGTGGAAAGATAAAAAGTGACAAGGAAACCCTCTCAAAATGAAGCTTTCCTAAATCATCCACCGGAAAAAAGGAAGACTCACAAAACACCTTCAACTAAAGATGAAAATGGAAATAGACAACTTGAGTTCGTGTAAAGGAATCTGTACATTCTCAGAAGTCATTTAATTTCTTTCCCTCAGTACACACCACATGAGATAAAGGAAGCCACTACCCGCACTGCCTTCATAATATTACATTCATGCACCCAACAATCCAAGAGCTGTAATATGGTTTCCCGTTTTACCCAATATACCAAAAATACCAAACAATATACTCCATAAAACCCATGCAAAATTAAAGTGCAACAAAGATAATCATCTAATTTCTGTCTTCTTACACAAGCAACGCCAGTTGCAAAAAGAAGCATCTTCTGCCCAAATATCACCCTAAAACCATCCTGAATATGAGGTAGATACAATAGAGAAAATCAGCCCAACCCCTTCTAACAGCTTTTCAAAGACTTGTCCCATAAGTAGTGGTAACCTTTCTAGAAGTCCAGTCTTCCACTACTAATCTATACTTAAACTCCACCACTCTCCCCAAAGACGTTTCCTTTCCATAGCATATTGCCATAACCATTTTTTTCCCCTTTGCTTAAGTAATGCTTCATCTAAGGATTTGACGTGCCCAATACCCAAATCCCCTTCCTTACCCGGAGGCCGGAGTACATATCTTATCCCAATTCAACAAATGGAACTCGAATTCACCACCCAAATCAGCCACACTAAAAAAAAAAAAAGGTTCATTGGAGCTGTACTAGATGCTTAGCCACCAATATTGAAATCCCAATCAAGGTAATCTTGCATGTTAGGATTCTTTCTCCCTAGAGATGAAGGAACCCCCTCGAGGCAGATCTACATTGGAAACACTCGTGAGGAGTAAATCTATGGATACCAGAGGTCACCCTCAGACCCCAAGTATCAATTTTAGTCTGGAAGGCCAGACGAGTCGAATTGGGTTCATTCCAGGGTTCACTTCTATTAGGACGTTTGCCAGCCAGAATAAGCAACCTTTAACTAACATTTCTTTTTAACCTCAACTCTACTTCAAAGCAAACAAAAGAACATGTCAAATATCTTAATCAATCGTCTTCTGCCTCACAAATATAATCAAGGCGTTGTCTGCAAATAAAAGATGAGAAATAGAGATTGAGCTCCCTTAAGGTTATGATCTCAAAGCCCTCTAATAATGCACCCATCCATAACTGTCGTGAACATTCTACACAAAGCTTGTATAACAAGAATAAAGGCAAAGGGAAAAGAGATCCCCTTACTTGATCCTCTACTTCGGGAAAGAAACTCGTTGGAGATCCATTCACTAATTTAAGAAGCGCACAACGGAGATTTAATGCCTAATCCAAGAGCACCATATTTGCTCAAAATCTATCCTTCTTGAAATATACAAGACAAAATCCTATTTGACAGGATTATAGGCTTTCTTAATATCCAACGTGCACATAATATCTATGTGAAAGTGTACTTTCGGTTAGTTTGTTATTTATTTGTTAGTTAGAAGATAGTTGAGTCATTATGACTAGTTAAGGTTTTAGCTTATATCCTATTTATACTCTGTAACTCATGTTTGTGTTCAAGCTTCTTTTTGGTGAATGGAATAATAGATTAGTTTCTTTATTCCCTTTTCTATTATGGTATCAACTACCAGCCATCAACACTCTTCCTGCATCTCCGACAACCACCCTTCAACCTCGACGAAGCCTTGCAATCTTCTTCATCATCTTTGACTCTTCGAGCTTATGCTGATGTTGATTGGGCTGATAATGTGTCTGATCGCAAGTCTACTACTGATTTTTGTGTATTTCTTGGTGATTCCCTCATTTCCTGGATGAGCAAGAAACAGTCTGTCATTGCTCATTCTACTACTGAAGCTGAATATTGTGCCATGGCTCATGCTACCGCCAAGATTGTTTGGCTTCGCTAGCTCCTCTCTGATTTGGGAGTCTCTCTTTTTTGCAACTTCTCTCTACTGTGATAACAAGAGTTCTATCCAAATTGCTCATAATTCTGTCTTCTATGAGCGTACAAAGCATATCGATAGATTATCACTTTGTTCAACATAATTAGCTTCGTACTATTGATCTCCCTTTCGTTTTATCGTCATTGCCGCTTGCTGATTTCTTCACCAAAACACACTTTAGCTCGTTTTCGGTTCCTGCTTGACAAACTCTCACTGCTCACAGGGCTCGCATCATGAGTTTGAGGGGTGTGTGAAAGTATATTTTCAGTTATTTTGTTATTTATTTGTTAGTTAGAGGATAGTTGAATCATTATGACTAATTAGGGTTTTAGCTTATGTCCTATTTATACTCTGTAACTTATATTTTTGTTCAAGCTTCTTTTTGGTGATTGGAATTATATATTAGTTCTTTTGTTCTCTTTTCTATCAATTTACGCACCCATTTATTAGCCTGAAAGCACTATATATATATATATATACATATCAAGGATTTGCCTCCCACCTACAAAGGCGTTCTTTGAATCCGTATCTATTTCTTCCATTAACCTATTCCATCTCAAAGCCAAGGTCATTGCTAGCAACTTGTAGACACCCCACTAAGCTGGTTGGCTAAAAATCTTTTAAATCCTTAATCTCTTCTTTCTTCGGAATCAACACAAAGAACGAGTGAACAAGAAATTAAGGCTCTTTTCCTTTCAAAGGTCTAATATGAAGATGCTAGAACAATGCCCTCACATCCCAAATAACCACTTCCCACCCTCACTAAAGAATCTTTGTACATATACGATATGGGCCTAGTGCTTTGTCCCCTTTACTGCTGAAGAGCATTCACTACTTCCTCTTCCGAAAAAGGTTGCCTCAATCCATAGTTATCAAAGGCGGGCCTAGGCGCGAGGCGCAACAAGGCAAAGCAAGGGGGCTTCAGTAGTAGCAAGGCAAGACGCCTTCAACGAAGCGCGCGACTCACTCGATCGATCCCTGGGCGCAAATCAATTGAGGCGCACGCATCCTCATTTGAGGTGCAATTGCACATAAAAGTTAAAATTTTTTAAAACCCTAGTTATTTACATTGAACTGAAGTTTGAACATACCGCTCTTTGGCTCGTCTCGGTACTCTCTCCTCTTTAAGCCATCGCAATCGCAAAAAGTAGTCATCGGCGACTTCGTTCTCCCTTCTCCGGCGACAAGGTAAGCCTGTCCGTACTCTCTCTTCTTCTTTAGTCCTCTCCCGTCTTCTCCGGTGACATGTCACTTTTGGTCTCCGTCTTCTATCTTTCTTTTTTTTTTTCTTTTCACTTCGGCACGAGGTGCACGACATCGGGCCCTTAGAGCTCTGCGCGACTTCGAGAGGAACTATTTTTTTACTGTTTTTTCTTCTCTCCCATCTTGTCCGTTCTCTCTTTTTTACTCTTTTTGTATTGTTTTTTCATTGTTTTTTCATTCTCTCTTTTTACTATTTTGTACTGTTTTTTTAACATCTATCTATCAATTTTTATCATTTTTTTTATCAATTACTTTATATTCTTTTTAAATTGTTAATTTACAATAAAAATATGATCAGAAAAATTAACCATATAAACTGATTTTTTTAGCATCTATTATCAATTTTTTTCTAGTTGATGGTATTTTTTTAGTACTTTTTATTCTATTATTTTTTATTCTTATTAAAGTGTTTGTGAACAATAAAAATTGATTTTTTAGCATCTATCTATCATTTTGTATTTTCAATCGATGCTATTTTTTTCTCATCCCTTTTTTTTAATCTATTCCTTTTATTAGATGTCAGGCGGAGGTAGTAGAAAAGATCCAGCTTGGAAATAATGCACATTTGGTAGATCCACAGAGCATAAATAAATTTAAGTGCAATTTTTGTGACAAAATAATCAATTGGGGTATTTATCAGGTAAAGCAACATCTTGTGGGAGGTTGTAGGAATGTGACAGTTTGTCCTAAATGTCCAACTGAAGTAAAAGAAGAAATTAAAGAGTATTTGTTGAAAAAGAAGACAAACAAATAGCAAATGCACATGTTACCAGACTTTGATGAGATGAACAATGATTTGAAAGATGAAGACAATATTGTTGAGATTGACTGGCATGGTAAAGCTATTGGGAGCAGTCAAGATTCTTTTTTATTTCCACCAAGGCCTAAGAAATCGAAGACTAAAGGTCCTATTGATGTATTCTTCACACCTAATCCTGATGTTGTGGTTCAAAATCAAAAAGCGCAAGGAAAGCAAACAAAAATTGATGACAACGATTCTTACAAGAAAGAATTAAGGGAGCGGGCAGTTACCAGATTTACCAAATGGATGTATGATGCTGGTATTTCTTTTAATGTGGTGAATTATCCAAGTTCTAGAGTAGTGATTGAAGTTATTGGGTAGTATAGTCCTAGAATGAAATTACCAAGTTATCATGAGGTACGAGTCAGTTATTTCAAAAAAGAGTTGTGTTATACAAATGATTTGATGAAGGATCGCAGAGAGAGTTGGGTGAAATATGGATGCTTTTTGTGGCTGACGGCTGGACTAATAGAAAAGGGAGGACCTTGATTAATTTTCTAGTGAATTGTCCAAAAGGAACTATGTTTGTTGAGTCCATTGATGCTTCAAGTTATTTTATGGATGCTCAAAAATTGTTTGACTTATTTGCCAAGTTTGTAGAACATATTGGTGAGGCTAATGTGGTCCAAATTGTTACAGACAGTGCCTCGGCTAGTGTTTTGGCAAGTGAAAATCTTTTCTCCAACTCGATTTTAAATTTTAAAATTGCAATTAATAGCTTTACTATTTTGTACTGAAGTAACTAAACTACTAATTTTAAACTATTACTATTAATAGGAAAATTCTTGAAAACGATGCGACCACATCTTTATTGGACACCATGTGCTGCTCATTGTCTTGACTTGGTGTTAGAAGATATTTCACGATACCACAACTTAAGACGGTATTTGAAAGGGCCATCGCAGTGCACGATTATATTTATAACCGGGGAGGCGTGCTTAGTATGATGAGACATTTTACGCATCAAAAAGAATTAGTCAAGCATGAAAAAACAAGATTTGCAACTACCTTCCTCACTTTATCAAGGATTCATCGGCAGAAGAACAATTTGAGAAAGATGTTCACTTCTGAGGAATGGATAAAAGGCAAATGGGCAAAGGAGCAACATGGAAAAAAGTTAGCACAATATATGTTGATGCCATCTTTTTGGAATGGTGTGTTGTCTACGTTCTTAAAGTTGCGGGTCCTTTAGTTCGCGTCTTGAGATTGGTTGATAGCTGATACTGAGAAAAAGCCTCCAATGGGATACATCTATGAAGCAATGGATAGGGCAAAAGAGAGTATTGCAGCCTCTTTTGGTGGGAAGGAAGACAAATATACATACATTTTCAAGATCATTGATCAAAGGTGGGAAATCCAATTGCATCGTCCTTTACATGCAACTGAGTATTTTTTGAATCCAGAATTCTTCTATTAAAACCTGAATGCTGAGGGAGATAGTGAGGTAATGATTGGGGTTTATAATTGCATAACGTAGTTTCAAGCACCCCAAATTCAAGATAAAATCACTTCAGAGATATCCATTTACATGAAAGCAGAAGGTCTTTTTGGATTGCCATTAGCAATTAGGTAAAGAATGACAAGGGCACCAGGTAATTTATTTTGATATTCCATTGCGTAATCAATTTTGCTTTGTGAGATTTTGATTAATTAGTTATATTTCACAGTTGACTGGAGGGTTGCATATGGTTCTAAAACACCAAATTTACAACAATTTGCCATAAAAGTTCTTAGCCTCACATCCAGCTCTTCGGGTTGTGAATGAAATTGGAGTGTATTTGAACATGTTAGTATCTTTCTCAAATTTGGTGAATTTATAATTTTTTTAATAAATTTATATAAAGATCTAATAACTTGTTAAATTTTTGCAGATCCATAACGAAAAAAAGAAATAGATTGGAACAAAAACGATTCAATGATTTGGTTTATATCAAATATAATAGGGTATTGAAACGCCGATAAGATGCATGATACACTTGATCCCATATTTGTATCGAATATTGATGAAAGTAACAAGTGGTTGCGTGGAATGATGGATGGAGAATCAGATGGAGATGATGAACTTGTGTTTGAGAATGATAATTTAACATGGGGGGATGCTGCTTG
>JAULJZ010000020.1:7428474-7510043 GCA_032270985.1 Heliamphora pulchella | reverse complement strand
TTATTTCAAGTTTATACATCCTTTTATTGCTCTGCTTAGTATTTATTCTTCATGTACCTCTGTTTATCTTCTTGTTGGGTGATGAACAGTAGATCTGGCCTAAACCAAATGGGCCATGATCTCCATTCTAAATTCCTTTATATATGTATGTTATGAGGTTATACATATATGACGGCCATGCATTTTGTCTTCTTTTTATGTTACGGCCGCGACATCCTTTGGTTACAATCGTGAGGTTTTGGTAAGGCCAGTAACATGGAAAGGTGTTTTAAACGCTCTGTTAATCATATTTGATACCATATATATTCTGTTTAGAGTTGTTGCTCGTATAGAGGATGAAAGATGGTAGATCTAGCCTAAAACCAATAGGTTACGATCTCTGTCCTGCATGTCTTATTCATCTAGACCTATTTTAAGCCATGAGCAATGTATGCACCCTTTCTGTATTCCTAAAAACCATGGCCATGACATTTATTTGTTACGGCCGTGAGATATTTTTATTATGTTCTTTGTGGTTACCCTATTTTTATTATGACCGCTTGTTTTGTGACTATTTTTGTCACGACCGCAACAGTTGTTGTCACGGCCGTGAGTTTTTTGCATGACTGGTAGCTTAAATATGACGTTTGAGTCTCTTCTGTTTGTTCTGTATAGCCTATTTGTGGCATGTTAGAGGCAAAAACATTGTTGCATGACTCTTATGCCTTTGTTTGTCCATTTCTCGCCTATTTGCATATTTTTCGCTTTGCTTTGCTCAAACAATACGTGTAGTATATCTAGAAATAATAACCAAGTTGCATGACCTTAAAAATCATAGTTAGAATTTTGTTTTATTGATTGTTTTTGTTTAAACTATATTTAATCTCTTATTCTGTTTATATTACTTTTAAAAAATTTACAACAAGAACCAATATTGACAAAGTAGAAGTCAATCTCACGGTTTGGCGAAAAGGATGGCCTAACACCTTCTTTTTTCGTATCTTAACCCTCGAACCCTCTTTTCTCTGGTTACGTTTTTTAAAAAAAACCCACAACCATATTTTTATTTTTTTTGTTTTTCTCAAAAATCAAGTGGCGACTCTATTTTTCGAAAAAGATACTCATATATCTTGGATTTTTTGTTTAAAAAATAAAAAAGAATATTTTTTTAAAAACAATAGATATCTGGTGCATCACCCACGTGCGACCCAAAGCATCCGCAGTTTCTTCAACTAATGTTGTTCGAGTTGAACCATTGCGAGTAATCGAAGGTTGAGTGACCCATTCCATGGTGCAAGTGGCTCTATGAGCTAATGCTCGGTCTCAAACTGGTGGAGGTGCTTCAAGTTCCAGGTCGGCTCCTCTTGTTAACGAAGAAGAAGAAGAAGTTTTTCCTCCTCTAAACCGCATCCGACAGGTGAGTGGTATATGTGTACATTTTCTTCAATTGTTTGTTTTCCCCAGGTTCCCCTTTTACACATATACACATCACATATGTTTTACTGCACAAAAATTCTTCACTTCCTTCTCTCTCTTTTTTTTAATTATTTTTTTAGGGGGTTCAAGGAGCTTCTTCTCGGTCAGTTATTTCATCGACAACCGGTGACGACTCTGATGATGATGTTCCAATAGCTCAGTTAGCTCTGACTTATCATCGAAGGGCTCTTATAGCCGCTCCTGACGTGCCAGTTTTGTCTTCTTCTTTACCCAATGCTTCAAACAAGCCTTCCCAGGCTTCTTTGCCCCCTTCCGCACCAATTGTTCCTCTCCTTCCATCACCGGGTTTTGATACCTCTGTAGATAAGGCAATGGAGGGCTTAGTCACATTGATTGGCACGGAGGCAGAGGTAAGGGCCACTACCCAATTATAAATTCCTACGGCACTGGACTCCCTATTAAATTTTTAATTGTCGGAGGCAGACGATTCTTACGCCGGTGGGGACTCTGTTAGGCGGGCTGGTACTAAAGAACTTAATTTGAATGCCGAAGACCTTGGGCCTAGCTTCGCTTCCACGGCAGATGTTGAGATGGTGGTAGATACTGTTTTGTTGTCCGAACCTCCAACTGAGCCAGGGAAGCTGCCCTTCTAAAGACCAAGCAGGTTCTTCACCCGGAGACTTTGTGAATTTCTATCCTCGAGGGCCAGTGCTGCCAGCTTTCCATCTCAACGCTCAGAGTTCTTTGGTGCAGCAGTTATCAGACTTTAATGTCGACGAACTGGACCAGGGAACTATCGACACCGCTCTGCTCAGTTTGGATGACTTGGAAAACGCAAAACTAGATATGTCTTAGCTGCGCGCTCGGTTAGAGGCCATATGGGAACTACTGCTGCGTTCTGAGATTCTAGCCCGTATTCGTGAGAAAGAACATACTGTGGAGTTAACTGTCCAACGGGTCTCTGATTTGGAGCTTACCCTGAAGGTTGCAGGTTTAGGGCAAATAGTCGCTTGCTAGGACCTGGAGACAGAGTAAGCTCGGGCGCCTGCCCCTTGTTCGCCCCCCTTGGGGGTAGGATTATAAGACAAAGCTTTGAAAGATTTGATCTGATTTTAGTGTCATGTAGTTCCTTCTCATTTTGTATTAATGAACTCTTTTTGCTCAAATTACATTGAATGAAAGAAAATTTTATTGCTCGATGTTTATTGATGACTCTATGCATAATACTTTTTAATGAACTTAGCATTAATAGGACCGGTTTTAAAACCATCACTAATTTTAACTAACTTATAATACCCACTAGCATTGCCTTGTGCAATCTTGAATGGTCCTTCCCATTTAGGAGAAAACTTAGGTATTGGCAAATCCCTCATAACGGGGTCTACTAGCTTCCAAACCAAGTCTCTTTATCTGAATTCTTGCTTCAATACCTTCTTGTTATATGCTTTAGCTCTTGCTTGCCGAGTCTTCTCTAACTTGTCCCTGGCTCTATCTCTTTTTTCTTCAATCGCTTCCAAATCTGCTAGTCGATGATGAGGGATCCATCCTATGGTAAGAGCCATTCTAGCTGAAAGTACTGCCAACTTGATTGGTAGCACTGCGTCCAACCCATAAACTAATGCGTAAGGGAAGGCCGAGGTAGAGAGCCTCTGTGCGGTCCGATAAACCCACAGTGCTACTAGTAGGTGTTCTGGCCAAGCTTTCTCATTCTCGTCCATCATTTTAGTTAACACCTTAATCAAGGTCTTGTTTGTTGCTTCGGCCTGTACGCTCCCTTTAGGGTAATAGGGTGATGACTTGTGATGCTTGATCTGGTAGAAGTCGAGCAACTGTTGTACTTGCTTGTTGACAAAAGGTGTACCATTGTCTGATAGGATGACTCGAGGGATCCCAAACCTGCATATGATGTGTTCCCTGATGAAATTGGCCACTGCATCTGTTACTGCCGTCTTCATTGGTATTGCTTCAACCTACTTGGTAAACACCTCTATGGCTGCAAGTATCCACTGATGCCCCTTTACCTAAGGGTGTATAGGTCCGATGAGATCTATGACCCATGTGTGAAAAGGCCATAGAGTCCTCAAACTGTATAAGTCTACTATTGGGGCATGTATCATGTCTTCATGCTTCTAACAAGCTTGACATTTTTTGACGTACTTCATCACGTCCTCTTCCATGGTCAGCCAGTAGAACCCTAAGTGGAGTAGTTACTCGTATAATTGAGTTCCTCCCTGATGTTCCCCTTGATGATCAGCTTCTAGTAGATTGTCTACTTCCTCATATGCTACACATCGTAATGGGTCCCTTTCCACATTTCTTAGGAATAACTGGTCCTACTCAATAAAGAATCTTGTTGACTATTTCTTGATTCGGCCTACAGTCATGGGGTCCGTCAGGAGTACCTTTTCTCGCAAGTATTCCAGATACGGAGCCCTCCAATCCGTCGTGACTTCATTAAGCAAGCATTCCTCTCCGATTGTTGCAACATGACAGGGCACACACTTCCCTTGTAGTCAAGCAGCATTCTTCGATATCTCTGGTCAATAGTATCTCTGTCTCTGAATTATCCTATACAGGCTTGCATCAACTTCCCCACAAATCTACTCGTGAATGTGATGTAGTTTCATTCTAGCTTCCTTCTTGTCTATGCACTAGGCTAGCAGTCCTCCTGTTGTTTGGTGATAGAGCTCCCTCTCGATCAATGTGAACCGGGCAAGTTCAGCAAAGGGGATTGCCCCTGGCCAGTATGTAGCTGAGTAACAATGGGGGACCGCCAGTCTTCCCCAGGTTGACTTGGGTATAATCCCAAGAGGGTTTCGGGTTCATATTTCCTTCTCACTATGATAGTCGTCGCTTCATCTGATAGTAATAATTTTGCCCCCAGTGTGGCCAATGCATCGGGTAGCCTATTGGATGACCTTGGTATATGCACCATTGTTCTGTACGTCTCCAAGGCGGCTTCCTTCAGCCCAAACTCTCATGTCGATTGCTTCACCACTAGACTTGAATCTCCGAAAATTTCCAATCAGCTAGCTTCCATTCGCTCAGCTGCTAGTAGTCCCATGATAAGTGCCTCGTATTCAGCCTCATTGTTCGAGCAATTGAACTATAGTTTGTAGGCCACCTCGATTCTTCTGCTTAACTCTTGGTGTGTGAGAACTGCTCCTACCCCTCATGTTCCTCTTGCTACAGCATCGTCGAACTGTAGGAGTCGCCATTCATTAGATATCTCTGTGAACACAGTATTTATGACTTCTTTTGGTAGTTCCTCATTAACTGGCTCGATGTCTTTCTTAGGGAATTGTGCAAGTAACTCGGCTAGAGCTTGGCACTTGATTCCTCGGAGCACCATGCACACAATGTCAAACTCAGCTAAAGCCAACATCCACCTAGCTGCTCGTCCAGTCAGTGCCGGTTTACTAAGCAAGAATCTAATCGGATCACATTCGATTACTATCTTGACTCGATGAGCCAAGAAGTAGTGCCTCAGCTTTTGTGTTGTGAACACCAATGCCAGGCAGTGTCTCTCAAACGAGGTGTATCTTGCCTCTGGTCCTCTAATTTTTCTTCTGATATAGTACACTGGTTGCTCGATCCCTTCAATTTCTTGCACTAATAAAGCTCCAATGGATCTAGCTGTGGACACAAGGTACAGTATGAGTGGTTTCCCAGGTTGTGGTGCGATCATGGTCTGAGGAGAGGTCAAAGACTTCTTAACTCTGTCAAAATCCCGTTAGTGTTCCTCTGTCCATCCAAACTTTATATTTCCTCTGAGTAACTTGGAAAAGGGAAAGGTTATCTCTGCTAATGCTGAAATAAAGCGTCGCAAATAAGAAATCTTCTCCAAGAATTCTTTTAGCGATTTTTGGAACCACGGGGGATGCATTCCCATTATGAACTGGATCTTCTCGCTATCTGCCACTATTTCGTGTCGATGGACCAAAAATCCTAAAAAAATTTCCATTGTTACCCCGAACGCACACTTAAGAGGGTTTATTCTCATTTTGAACTTTCTACACCTCTTGAACACTGTCTCGAGGTCTGCTAAATGATCTTATTGCTTTTTTGATTGTACTACCAAATTGTCTACATAATCTTTCACTGTCTAGTGCAACATATCATGAAATACTGCCACCATAGCCCGCTAATATGTTGTGCCAGCATTCTTTAGTCCAAACGGTATTACAGTAGAGTAGAAGTTCCCTACCGGTGTTCAAAACACCATTTTTTCTGCGTCACCTGGTGCCATTTTGGTCTAATTGTAGCCGCTGAACCCATCTATGAATGAGAACATATCATGTCCTGAGGTGACGTCAACCAGTGTGTCGATGTGCGGGAGTGGGAATACATCCTTTGAACATGTCTTGTTCAAGTCTCTGAAGTTGACACATGTGTGAATTTGTTCATTCTTCTTCTTCACCGGCACTTTGTTCGCTAGCCAGATCGGATACTGTATACGTTTTATGAACCTAGCCTTCTACAACTTCTTGATTTCTGCCTTGATCTTCCCTTCTAGCTCAGGATGGTACTTCCGAGCTACTTGCTTTACCGGTCGGGCATCTGGGAGTACGTTCAGATGGTGGGCTACTAACTCTTCGTCTAGTCCTCGCATCTCCTCATAGTTCCATGTGAATACATCAGAATATTACCTTAACAACTCGACAAGGCTCTGTTTGAACTCTGCTACTAATGATTTATTGACATACACTAGCCTAGGTGACTGACCATCTGTACTCAAATTGACTTCCTCTAATGGCTCTTGCTAGGGTCGAGAGCCATCTTGCATGCAGTCTGGTGCTGGCTATGGTAGGACAACCTCTGCGGTATCAGGGTTAGTTGCTTGAGAAGTGGCGACTAACCCTACGCACCTTCACAAGTAGTAGACCATCTTTCCTCCTCTAACTTTCACAAGCTTTGCTGGTGGCTCTAACTTTGGTTCTTTTATCTTGCTAGTTGATCCTGCCTTTGTTCTTCCTTTGCTCGGGTCATCCCACTTCGGTATTTTCACTGATCCTACGTTATCAATAATCAACTTGCCTTCAGATAGCTCATCAAAGAATATAACATTAGCAAGATGCGCTTTCCCATAGTGAAATGACTTCCTGGTTGCTCCCATAGTGACCTCATTCCCTTTTCAGCGTAACGTCACACACTGATGGTAACTGGAGGGTACAACGTCGTACCTGTGCATCCAAGATCTCTCCAAGATCACGTGGTAGCTTGTATTCGTGCCAATGATGTGGAATTTTAAGGGCATATAAATCTCTTGTAACACGAGATTTACTATGATGTATCCCTGTGCTTTCTTTCTCTCCCCACCAAACTCAGTCACTGTTATAGGTTGGCTGACTATCTTGTCCTCTAAGATTCCTGTTCTTTCGAGTGTTTTCCTGGGCATAATGTTAATCGAGGCCCTGCTATCTAGAAATATACACCTAAACAATACCCCGCTTATAACACCAGTAATATATAGAGGTCAATTATGAGGGAAGGAGTACCTTCGGTTACAATCAGTGCATACTATTGCGTTTGAGGAATTTGTGGCTACCTTTCGAAGTACTCCTTCTGGGGCCATGCAACTCAAGTCGTTGGCCTTTGCTACGTGCATGATTGCCTCGATCGCCTCCCTTCATGTTTTTGTCGTGAATCCGAGCTGGTCGTAAAACAACTTGAATTTGAATGATTCTTATAGTGCTTCGACTGGGTCTTGCATACCCCTGCAATCTGTTACTTCGTGTACTTCGTCGTCTCCTGTCATCATGTTAATCTCTCTATCATGCTCGGATAACGATCTCTTTCTGACATCGTTGTCTTCCTCATATGTGAACCTTAGCTACTTTTCGGCCACCTTCCTCCTGAAAATCCCTTTGAGTGGGAAGCACCTCTCTATGGAGTGCGAGGTGGTCCGGTGATAGACGCAATAGTTCGGCCCTTCTTTGTCTTTCTTGGATGGGAGAGTTTTCACCGGCAGGAGTGTTAATTCTTTATTAGCCACCCATTCTTTGACAATCTTTTTTACCATCTCGATACTGCATGGGTCAGGCAGTAAGTCATTGTCTTACCACCTTTTGTTTATGTCGTCTCCTCTCCCTCTTTCTCGCTTTTGTCCACTAGAGGCTGTGGAAGCCTGAGCCCTGTCACTGCGGAAAGAGATTGGCTTGGTTGGAGGTTTGATTGTGTTGCGAAGGTTGCGTGCAGCCTTAATCAGAGCTAAAAACGTAGGCAGATTGAGGTTGATGAGATGTGCCATGTACTCTCATAGAATTCACTGAACACATATATGTACCAAGTGAGTCTCTTTAATCGGATCGTGACATTCAACAGCCAAATCCTGGAATCTCTTGACATACTCGACTAAGTTGTCCCCCAGCCTCTGTGTCTCTCACAGCAGAGTGAGTGTCGTAACCTTCTCATGAACTTAAAAAAACTTCATAAGGAACGTGTTAACCATGTTTTCCTAAGTGATGACTGGGCCTGGGGCGAGGATAACGTACCAACTGTAAGCTCTATTTGTCAAGGACTTGGAGAACTCGCGCAGGCGAAGTGTATGTTCCCCACTATAGGCCCCAAGTGTCGCCACGAACCTTACCATGTGTTCCCTAGCATTCCCTTTTCTTCCATCGAACTTTATAAACTTTAGGGCCGTATATCCTTTGGGATAAGGCACCCTCAACAGATACAACGAATAGGGCAGCTGAATATCCAAATCAGGGAGGGATAGTAGCTGTCTCTTTGTTCTCTCCTATTGAAACATCACTTGGACGTCTACGATCGTGGCAAACTGAGCTTGCGTTCTTGGTATGAGGGGATCCAGATTGACAAAGCCTTGTATTATCATCGGGGTCACCTATGCCTAGGTCCTGGCTTGTTTGATTGGCTGTTGTTGGCCCACTAGTGTTACTTGAGGGTCTGCTGGCACCTCTTTTGTTGATTGCCTCTCACCTAGAGCCTTTGCTCAGTTGTCATTGCTTCTTACTATCATGATTGAGTTAGTTAATCATGCAATAGTGTTCAGGATGCTAGTCTGACCATCTTGAATAGCCTGTAGTTCGTCTAAGAACAGATCATCGTGGTTGTTTTTGGGATTCACCTGTTGTTCTGTTCCAGGCGCGTCGTTATGCTCGTTGCTGTTGGAATGGCTTTCTACAAGGAGTTGTATGCAATCCGCTTCGAGTATTGACCATTCACAAATTCACCTCCCCAATAGAGCCGCCAAAGAATGTAGAGTTCTTTTTAGAAAAATACGTAATAAACAATTATGGAGAAGCAAAATATGCAAAGTAGTCAGAAACACAGAACGGAGAGAGATGATGGTTGGGTGAAGAAAAATGCTAATTGAGTTTGGAGCACTAGCAGTATGAACACGTATCGTATGATCTGAATCAGAATGCCCTAAGGGCATAACCTTCCCTCCTATTTATAACCCTCTGATAAAGTTATTAGGATTGGAACAAAACTCTCTAAGAGATGTGATTGAATTAGGAGAGGTAACCTCGGGAATCAGGAGATAAGATCCGTAGGTTAACTGCTTTCCTGAAAATTAATGTCCTACTCCAATTCAACTAGATTGGCCAACGGGTGCCTCGTGGGTACCCGACCCACTAAGGTTGAGTAACTTAGGGGTCACTCGAGTGACTCAAGAGGGTGAGTCCCATGGCATGATAAGTCATTTCCTTAGCGACAAAGCCACATTTCTTCCAACGTCCCGTGCAGGATTATACTGCCATTATTTTAATTGTCTCTGGGACATTCTTTTCGATTCTCAAAGGAATCTATGATTATATAGTCTATGCTATATATGTTTGGCATGTTCTGTCTGTGCTATGCTATCATAATCAGGTAGCTGGAGCTATACTCACAGTCTATGCTATCTTCATGGTCTATGCCATGGTAATAAAATCAAGTAGTTAGGGCTACTGTCATAATCTGTGCTATGGAATGTCTTCATTCGTAATCAGTATTACGCTTTATAGTTTGCGCTATAGAATATCATACGCTTCTATTCAGTGAGCGATAGTACTAGGTAGCTAAGTTCCTAGGAATTCCAATGGCTCGAGTCAGGTCTAAGTAGCTTGAAGGCTCTATTGTTAGAGCAAGTTTATTATTTCTAAGTACGAAAGCCAGTTTTGGCCTAATAAGACGATCGTAACCTACTCGAGTGACTCGGGTCACTTGAGTGGCTCGGGTGTCTTGAGCCTCTGCAAAGGTTTATACATCTTGTGAAGGTTTGTTTGTACATCGTTCAATTCTATCAACTCGCAGGAGCTTAGTCCAACAAAGGTGATCAAACCACTGGGCATGAGTCGCTCGAATAACCCATGTCACTTAAGTCCCGAACCATTTTTTCATAATTTGATTAATCTGGAAAAGGGTCTGAGTTACTACATGGATGAATAACTCGAATCTTGGTGAATTTGAGTAAGAGAAACAGGTCAGCTCATCTAACCATTGGGATATGCCCTCATGATGTCAAGTCACTAGCTTGAGTAGCTCGGAATTTAGATTCACTCATATTTTTGAATATTAGATAAGTGTCTTCAATTCTGATCACCTACATCCTTCAAATCAATGACCAAAAAGGATAGATATGCCCAACCATGAGAGTTTGCAAACGCGAAGGACGTTTTCTTTTTTTTTTTCCTTTACGTATTTAGGCCCTATTTGGGCTAAATTCCATGATTTTGCTTATTTTTATCTTTTTTGAATTTTTTTAAACTTTTGACTAAATTTTTTTTACTTTTTCAGATAGTCTCGATGAGATGAACTCAAAAAGTAAAAAAGTTTAATCAAAATATGAAAAAAAATCCACTAAAGACGAAAATAAGCAACATAAAATTTAACTTATTGACTTATTTTGGCTTATTTTTATCTTTTCTGAACTTGTTATATATTTTGATCAAAAAATTTTATTTTTTCGGCTTCTCTCAATAAGAGGAATCTAAAAAATATAATAATTTGACTAAATGATAAAAAAATTCATTAATGACGAAAATTTACAATGTAAATAAGCAAATAAAAAATTAAGCAACATTATTCCATACAGGGCCTATACTCCTACTACTCATATGGAACAAGTTGGCCCGGGTCCAAGAGATTGGCTTGATGGTCAAAACTTGAGACTTGAGAATTTGCTCCTTTTAAGATTTCAAGTTCGAAACCTCTTAGGTACTATCAACTCTTTAAGCCTAAAGTTTATATGAGGCGCTGCCTCGACTTTAATTTGATCTACGCAAGTGAACGATAAGAATGGTTTTTCAAAAATTAATCAAGGTGGGCGTAAATTGACCCAAATATTTAGAAACATCAAAAAACAAAAAAGTAAATCGAGCTCGGAGCAACCTATTATTTATTACATTTCCAAGGGGGACTACTCTTTTAAAAAGAGTCGCTCCCATTTGTGTATTTCAACCAGGATCCCTCGAATTTGATGTTGAACATAAAATCATATTGATGTTGCTAAATTCATGCTTGATAACTAATGTTGCGAATGTTGTCGGCTCTTGTGAGAGACGAGATAGTGTTTCAGAAAACACTAGCTGCTAAAACTGTGGAACATTAAACAATGGTGAGTACAAGATCAAGAGAGGAAAGACGATAGGTTTATTGGAATAAACCGAAGAAAATTGACACTCAGTTCAAGAAACATTAGTGGCAGAGTTCCTCGAGTTCCTTATTTTAATCAACACAAGATCATAACAGAAAAGGGTGCAACAAAACTCGTTCAACTTGTCAAGAGAGTTCCTTGAGTTCTAATTTTTGTAGAATTCAGTTGTATGAGAAAATAAGAAGGTTCAAAAAGAAATATGAGGAATCAGTGAGCAAAAAAGAGGAGAATCTCATGAATGAATAAAGGGTTTCCCTTGAGCAATCACAGTTTATAAATATGAATATATATATATATATAATTCAAATATATAGGTTTGATGTTTCTTGAATGGTTATGGTACACTTACAGATTCAACCATCATATTTTCTTTAATAACACCAAAACAAAGTGAGATGGTTGAAAACCACCACCATATTTGAAATTTGTTTTCAAAATTTCCTCTTTTTCGTGGTTCCATCTTCTTCCTCTTGTTGAACAGCCCTTGACTTTCTTCAATTTCTTCCAATAACCTTTTTTCTTCCCTCTCTTGATCATGAACAGACCCTCCATTTTGTTCTTTTAATTCCAATGACAATTCTTCCTCAGTTTCTCAAATTGGAGAAAGATTTCTGGGCAAATAATTCACACGTAATTACGTCGTCCATGGAAGTTGCAGACCTCCCAGCTCCCAAGACAGGAACAAGGGTGAAAATTGGTTCTTCACTGATCTGAATTCGCTTAGTCATTTCCGCAAATTCATTGAATACAACGGTGAATATGAGCGACAACGATTCTTGGGATACGCGCAGACATGTTGGATAATAGAGCCTTAAATTCTACACGAGAAAAAGGTGCAAATGAATTAGAGTTTTACCGCAGGATAAATAATAAAGAAATCTAATTCAACAGAAAACGTAAATATGAATTATAAAGCTGGACCATGGTCGAGATTAAATTCAAAACATTTTCAAGGATAATATTGTCATTAGGGACTACGGGACTACTTGTTGAGATAACCATAGAAGATCAGAAAACCGACCAAGTAATGAGCTCACTACCAGTGGTGTTAAGATTTTAGAATAGGCTATACATTTTGTGTACAAGACTATACGAATCGGACACCATATCGTATTTGAACATAATCACACAATGCATACCCAAAGCATATCATTTTTGTATGTATCGGGATACAAAATCAAATTGCACGATTTGTTAGTTTTAATTAAATCTGACCTCTTCAATTTTCTTTCGGAGTCATGACTTGCTTTGAAGAGTTGAAACAAAGAATTTAATAGTTCCAAGGGCTTCTTTGCCAGTCGCGAGGTGCTTCTTCAGATGCAAGGCTTCTCTCTCAGCCACCTGATTCACCTCTGTTCAAAGTCCTCCGTTTGAAGAATCCAAGTTGCCCCTGAGCAAATCAGAACCTAGGGTATGCAATTGTTCAATTGGGCGAACTGGATTGTCTGACTTGCAAACCAGATTGTTCAATTGAGAAGAGAGATTTCGAATTTGCAAACTGGTGATTGTGCGAAGAGTGAACCAGAACCAGATTTGCGAAGTGCTGCCATAAATTTGTGATGGTTCAAATTGCGTAGTGTGCGATTGAGAATTTGCAAGAACCAGATTGCATTGATGGATCTGTTCATTGCAAACACAGATGGCTTTTATTGAGAAATGCTCTGTTTATTTGTGATCCTCACATGTTAGTCTTCTCGCCAACGTCTACATCAACATCAATTGCTTAGCTTTTACTTCATTTCTTCAACTAAAATTATGACCCCACCAAAAAGGAAAAAAGAGGAAGAAAATTACTGGCCCTGCTTGGGATCATTGCGCTCGTGTAAGTGGGGATGCAGATTGTGGATGGTAGAAAAGACGAGAGGAAGGCTATTGAAGAAGAAATTAAAGTTATTGAAGATGATAAAGACGATGACGATAATAATATGGATAATAATGGGATGCTAGTTGGGGATAATGAAGAGTAGACTTGATCATGAGACATATTTTTGGATTGTAATGGCTTAATGGTTTGTCAGCACATCTTATATAGTTGAAGAGTTGGAATTTGGTATTTTGAAATCTTTTTTTGTATATGGATACTTCATTTTTTTGAATTTTATATTAGGATAATAATATGATCGATTTATATTTATACTGTTATAGCAGAAAACGAAAACAACCAACAAGAATCAAACAATCACACACACGAAACACGATTTACGTAGTTCACCCAAAATTAAGGCTATATCCACGAAATTACAGCGGCTTTCACTATGATAAGAGGCGTTTTAAGTTACAAGTGTATCAAACTCTTACTGAATCAACAAATATAAAGCCACACAATCAGGTTAGAAATAAAAACGGGTCAACAAATTTTTTCTTGGGAGCACTGCCCCCAAACCCCCACAAGGCTTGTCCATGAGCGCTCTGGTTCGGGCCTAACGACCCTCACCTCCGCTCCATGAACTAACCTTCAGAAAAAAATCCATTTTAATCCGCAATGCTTCTAGGATGGGTCAAATCATAGATCGAACTCCCAAAATAAACAAGCTCCACACACTTAGCACATACGAGATACATAAAATTAATCAAACAATAGATGATACATATCCCAATTTGACAAGTCACCACCACTGAACATGAAAACAAGAATCTTCCCATGTGGTCAAAAACAAAAAAGAAGTAAAAAAAAAAAAGATCTAATTTAGTGTATCTATTTTGAAAAGATTTTCTTGTGGTACATGCCAACTTGGTCCAAATTACTGAGGCAATAATTGAAGCCTAAGGTGGTGTTTGGTTTAATAAAATAATTTTTTATAGGAATGGAATATAATTCCTTACTATTTGCGTTGGAATTTTTCACAGGGCTAGATTTGTGGCTCGGCCACACAGCCCACACCACATGTGGTGCTTGCCGTTCTCGTTGGGCAAGTCCGCCAAGCTCAATTTACTTTAAAGCCAAAGTTAGCAACAACACAAACTATTACAATGTAATGAAAATTGATATTACAAACAAAATATACAACAGCATTCAAGTGTGTAAAAGAAAGTTTTAAATTGAACAAAAATAGTGTATTACAATGCTATGTCGTTGAACAAATGATCAACAATGCAAGAATTGGTAGTTGGCAAAATACAACAATCGAATAGGAATGCAAGTTCACGTAGTTACCCCTCCTTATAATAGCATTTTATGCTTTTACACTCTGGGATGAGAAAAACATCATTATTTTTTAGGAGTCATAATGGCTCACTACAAACTAAAGAAAAAAACTAAGTTATGAACACAAAACAGGTAATAAATTCTACAACAAAAATGCCTATAGGTTGTGTGCCAAAATATGCCCAGATGCCACAAAAATCGTGCAAAAACCAAGTTTAAGCACAACTGCGAACGCTAGCTAGGGCGCTGAGCGCGTAA
This sequence comes from Heliamphora pulchella, assembly GCA_032270985.1. Classification (NCBI taxonomy): domain Eukaryota; kingdom Viridiplantae; phylum Streptophyta; class Magnoliopsida; order Ericales; family Sarraceniaceae; genus Heliamphora; species Heliamphora pulchella. Next base: position 7,495,620 of record JAULJZ010000020.1, on the reverse strand, counting down.
GCGGGGCGCATAGGCGCGCATGGCGTAGGGGCGCACACTCAGGCAAGTGAGGGCGCAACATTGAGCGCTGGCACACGCGCGCACGCACTAGGCGTGCTAGGCCAGATTATTGGGTGCGTTGGCGCACGGACTGGCACGTTGGAGTGCAAATTGGCCCAAGGGTGGCTTGTGAGCATGTCCAGCATGCTTATGGCTTGTTTTGGCCCCCATAACTAATGTCTTAGGCACTACTTGGGGACCCTTGTGGGCTTCCTTGGGCGTTGTTTGGCCCTTCATGTGGGCACCCCTTGGTCTAAGCTTAAGTGTACTAAGGCACATATTTGGGGCATCGCAAGGAGCCGAAAGTTGTGACACTCTCCCCCACTTGAACGATCGCCATCCTCGGTGACTTTCGGTGACTTTTGAGCTATGTATTCTTTGATCTCCTTTGCAAAAGGCATCAAATCCAACTCCTCCCAACTAATTTCATCATCACCAAGTCCCCTCCACTTGACTAGAAACTCTTTGAATATCTTTTTTGAAGAGGTTGCCATCCGATCTGTCAAAATAGCTTCCAAGCTCCTCTTTTTTGGTTTGGCCGTAATGGTTTCTCGTGCTGGCTCATTATGAGATGGGTCTTCCACATCGGCATGATAAGGCTTGAGATAACTAACATGAAGGACTTGGTGAATCTTTATCCAAGACAAAGAGTCAATTTTGTAGGCACTTTGCCCAATCTTTTTAACAACTGTAACCGGTCTCACGTACTTGCAGATAAGTTTCTTATCTCTCCCCCGTAAGAATTTGTGCCTTAGAAGCTTAACAAGAACTTGGTTTCCTGCTTCGAGTTCTAATGGTCGTCTGTGCTCGTTTGCCCATTTCTTTATTTTGCTTGCTACTTTGTTCAAGCAGGCATGAACAAGGTCGACCTCTTTCTTCAAATCACGATCGAACTAAAAGGCTCTTGGTGACTTCTCTGTATAAAGTCCCTCCACTATGTGGGGCAAAAAGTAGTCATTGGAGAATAAGTATTTCAAAAGCACTCTTACCCATAGAGCTACTCCTCTGAGTGTTGAAACATAGAGCTACTCCTTCAACATACTGTTGAACCACTCAGTTTGGCCATCCATCTTTGGGTGATAACTCGAATACATGTCAAGACGTGAATCGAGAATATTGAAAAGCTCCATCCACAAAGCTCTCGTGAAACATGTCTCGGTCACTGACAATATTCTTTGGCATTCCCCAATACTTAACCATGTACTTAAGGAAGAGTCGAGCAATCTCCTCCACTAAAACATACTTAGGTGCAACTACAAAGATGGCATATTTGGAGAATCAATCAATAATGGAAAATATTGTTCCAATCTTCCCCACCTTAGGCAGGCTGGTGATGAAGTCTAAAGAAACACTTTCCTACGGCCTGGATGAAATAGGCAAAGGTTCAAGCAACCCGCCATGCATTGAATGCTCAGGCTTGTCCTATTGGCATGTGAGGTGTGCGAACATATTCTTCAACATTATCACGCATATAAGGCCAATAGTACCCTTGCTCTAACAAAGCCAAGGTTCTTTCACCTCTTGGATGTCCTGACCGTCTGGTGTCATGACACTCAACTAAGAGTGTCCTCCTCAAGCCATCAGCCTTGAGTACAAAGATTCTACCACCCGTTGTCATGAGTAAGCCATCTTGTATCCAAAACTGACGTGTCTTCTCCGCCTTCACAAGGTTGATGATGCTCATCACAATAAGATCCTCGTCAAGGTGAGCACGGATGCACTCTCGCATCTAGTAGATGGCGCAGAAATTTTTGAAACATAATACGCGGAAAGCTTTGCCCTCTGGCTTAATGTATCAGCAACGTTGTTGGTGGCACCTGCCTTATACCCCAAGACTACATCGAATTCTACAAGTTTCTCCTGCCATTGTGCTTGCCTCACGTTAAGCCTAAGTTGTGGTAAGAAATGGCTCATAGTTGATTTATCAGTCTTCACCCCAAACCGTTGACCCAACAAGTAGTGTCTCCACACCCGAATGGAATGTATCACAGTGAGAAGCTCCTTTTCGTGTGTCGTGTACCTCCATTCTGCACCGCTTAGCTCGCAGCTCTCGTAGGCTACTAGATGCCCCTCTTGTAGCAAAACACCTCCAAGTGCAACAATCTGACGCATCAGTCTGCACTTCAAAAGGTTTTGAGGTATCCAGTAAAGCCAAAACTGAATCACCTGACATGGATCGCTTTAATTTGTCAAAAGCTTCTTGGCACTTCTCTAGCCAAGTCCACTTTCCTTCTTCAACAACTCTACCAAAGGAGTGGCAATTTTGGAGTACCTCTCCACAAACTGCCAATAGTAGCTGGCCAACCCTAAGAACGATCTCAACTCAGACACATTTGTGGGTGACTACCAGTCTTGAAATGCCTTGACCTTGTCCTAATCCATCCGAATACTCCCGCACTCAATGATATGCCCTATGAACTTTATTCGTTCTTGAGCAAAAGAGCACTTCTCTAACTTCACATAAAATTTATTCTAACGTAGTTTTTGAAAAATCAACTTCAAATGCTCCACGTGTTCCTACAACGTGGAGCTATATACAACAATGTCATTGAGATACACTACCATGAACTTATCAAGATACTCATAAAACACCTCGTTCATGAGTGTACAAAAAAGTAGCCGACGCGTTTGTTAAACCAAACAGCACGACAAGAAACTTAAAAGACCTATATCGAGTGACACAGGTTGTCTTCGGCTTATCCCCTTCCTTGTTTCTCACCTGGTAGTAACCCGACCTTAAGTTTGGTGAAATACCATGCTTAACTCAGCTAATCAAAAGAGTCAACAATGAGAGGAATGGGATACTTGTTCTCGATGGTGATCTTGTTAAAAGCCCTGTAGTCTACGCATCAAGCTCCTGTCACGCTTCTTTTGAAAGAGCATTGGTGCTCCAAATAGTGATTTAGATGGCATGATGAATCTCGCATTGATCAACTCTATGAGTTAATTCCTCAGTTCTTGCAACTCTGGAATAGCCATTCTATAAGGAGTATGAACTGGAAGGTTGGGCACTCGACACCAACACAATTGCATGATCAATGCCTCTCCTGAGGCGAGAGAAGTTTCAAGAGCTCAATATGCATTACGTCTTTGAACTCTTTCAAGACCTTCTGAATAAGCTTTGGTATTGGTCATGTCTCTAAGAACTCTTCCATAGACAAGGTAGTTATCCAGATAAGCTCGTGCCTATTGGCTCCCTTCTTCACTTCTATGGCTGAAAGAAACTTTTCAGCGTTGTTGGTGGACATAGTAGGGATGAGGCAAGGTTTTCGCTCCATCATGCAAATAGTGTTGTTCTACAGCATCAGTCTTTTCCCTTAGAAACTCCAATTCGATAATAGCTTGAGAGTCATCCGTTGGCACCACCGTGAAATTGAATTATCCTTCCCACAAACATACTCTGACATGGACTGACTTAGCAACACTACCATATATCGGGTGAGCCGCCAAATTCACCACCTTGATCCAGTTAGAATCTTTCTCTAAAGATAGGCTCAATCGTTCCGCCTCTGTACTCTACACGAAATTATGGGTCGCCCCCGTGTCAGTAAGAGCACAAATCGGTTTGCCGTTCACCCGCAGATCAACAAACATAAGGCTTTTGCTGGAGACTTTGCCACCCTTCTTCCTCTCAGTAGGTTTTTCAAGGTTGTCTTCATCTTGCCTCGATTTGGCATCAACATACTTGCCTTTCTTGGCTTTGGAGCCTGACGCTTGTTTTTTCATAGCATTCATGTGAAAGGCTCCCACTTTGGAGCAAGCTTTGGATCTTGGCCTTAAATTGTGCCTAGACCAGGTGTTTTCTTCCTCGAGTCATTGCTACTACTCTATCCACCTTGCACATATTCATTTGCTAGGTGAGATTGCAAGAGCATTTAAGGCATTCTTATATGGACACTCAGCCACCCTATATAGTTCGCTGCATAGAAAACAAGAAAGAGTTCACTTACACTTTGAGTCTTTGTTGTAGTCTTTGATCTTTCCCCTTGTATCGGTTGTTATTCTTAGTACCACTACTTGATGCTGAATTGTCAGCTCCCCCACTCCAGGGTTTGCTAATGTCCCTTTGGTTTGCCTGCTCCCCCATTCTTGCTAGATCCCTTTGTTTTTGTGTTTCGGGGACTCGCTTACATAGTCCACTAGACATTCTGCAGTTGCAAATCTTGGACTCGTAACATGTTCAGTTCAAGTCATGCCCAGGGCTTCAAGCCTTCAATGAAAAAGAACAACTTGTCCTTCCATGACATATCCTTGATTTCTAGCAAAAGTGCATAGAATTGCTTGACATGCTCTCTGACAGTATCGTGTGCCTCAAGTCACGTACGGTACATCGGGCATTGCATTCCACATTCTTGAGGAAAAATAGTGCCTTGAGCCATCACTTGAGTTGCTCTCAGCTATCAATAGTACAGACCTCGTTGCATCTCATCATACTAGGTCCACCACCATATCTTGGCGTCCCCCATCAAATAGATAGTAGACATAGACGCCTTATGATTTTCTTTGGATTTCAGTGCCCGAAAATATTGTTCCATGTTAACAAGAAAATTCTTCATCACCTTGGAATTCCGAGCACCATCATAAGTACGTGGTTCGAGAACATGCAGGTGAGGTGCCTCTAAAATGGTCACAAGCGCGGGTCCTGGACCATAACAATCACCCCTATCACCAATTCCACTGACTGCGACATAGCGTGTCAACACGTTGACACGGCTGCTGATGTCTTCCCTTTCATACCGAAGATTAATCAGTTCAGCTCTAAGGTGATCAACAACTTCAATTTGAGTAGTAGTGCCAGAAGCAACTCCTTCCTGCTCGAGTACCCGAAGGCGTTTCTCTAGCCAAAAGGAAATACCAGCAAATCCCTCAACCCGGTTCTCCAATACCTCAATCCGATGTGCTTGGGTAACTATCATGTAGCTTGTTTTAGGACGCTATGCCATTTGCTTGAATCTCCACCAATCCACGAGTCGTGACATGGCTCTGATACCAACTGTCATGGGGCTAGGCTTGTGGCACAACCCACACTACGTGTGGTGCTTGCTGGGTCTCGTTGGGCAAATTCGTCAAGCTCAATTTACCTTAAAACCAAGGTTAGCAGTTACAAAAATTATTACAATGTAATGGAAATTGAGATTACAAGCAAAAACTACGACATTCAAGTGCAGAACATGCTTTAAATTGAACAAAGAGAGTGTATTACAATGCTAGGTCGTTGCACAAGTGAACAATGGTGTAAGGCCTAGTAGTTGGCAAAATACAGCAATCGGGTAGGCCTTGCATCATTGATCACTTGTGTAACGACCTAGCATTGTAATACACTCTCTTTGTTCAATTTAAAGCTTTCTTTTATGCACTTGAATTTCATACTTTTTGTTTGTAATCTCAATTTCCATTACATAGTAATAGTTTCTATAGCTGCTAACCTTGGTTTTAAGGTAGATTGAGCTTAGCGGGCTTACCCAACGAGACCCGACAAGCGCCACACGAGGTGTGAGTTGTGTGCGGTTGTGCCACAAGCCTAACCCCACGACATGATATCTTGTCTTGGCACCCATGGCAAATGTCTTAGGCACCGCTTGGGCACCCTTGTGGGCTTCTTTCCCCTTGGCCTTAGCTTAAGTGCACTAAGGCACATATTTTGGGCATCGTAGGGCGTGGAAAGGCGGCTCATGACAGAATTCCAATTCTATTAAATGGAAGAATCCATTACATCATTTTTTGACTAACAAAACACTAGAATGAATATTCCGACGAAATCAACATTCCATTTCAGTGTTCATTCCATTCAACCAAATATAGCCTATGGCTAAACTTTAATTTATTCCAATGTTGTTCAAAGTTTTCTTAAGATTATGTTTTTCCATAATTTGATTCATATTAGTATTACTGGAACAGCATTTAGATACAGGACTGGAATGCATTGCAGGACTTTTACAGTTTTTGACAGAATTGAATCGATCAAGGATTTTCCCCTATCCCCTTCTCAGCTACTTCTCCCTCTGTTTTCCTCTTTCCCAACGTTGCTTCTTCTTTGCTCCAGTGTACTAAGCCAAAAAGTCGAAACATGGTCAATTTCTAAATGCTTAGACTTGTGGTTGTGGTTTCCTTCGCCTATAATGTGTATGAAGTCGTCCTCCCTCTTCATCCCCAGATCAAAGGCCATATAAACTTTAGAGCAATAAATTGACCACATATAAGTTATAACTCACATACTTCATGTACAGCGCTTATATGGGCAAACAATTCGATGCTAACTGCAGGTAAAGAGAGAAACACAAAAAATTGACATGCCATTTTTCCTAGGACTTGCATCTAAATAAGAATCTATTAGTACTTTACACAATCAATCACAAGCACTAAATTTTTTAGTGTGCAAAGATTTTGATGACTGAAGCATTCTCTACATTACAGCACAAATTTTACACAGAATTCCTTTATATGAATGGGCTTGAACCTTTGATATTCAATTGAAAAAAGGAATAAAACGGTATGCTGCACACTGGTGGGTTGCTTTTAACTATGCAAGACATAGATGTAATCTTGAAACAAATATCAAATACGAACCCAATACATCAAAAAGATTAAATTAAATGAAGGTTCCTTTAAGGGAAAAGAAACTCACCGTTACATCATCCCAAGAGAAGTGGTTCTCTGAAATAATTCTGTCGAGAAGGAAAATGGAGAACTTTGCTATTCTGTCCATTTGTCTCTCTGTGAGAGAATTTGGATGAACTCCGTAATCCTGCTTAGCACCTGTACACTCAGAGCAGATCTTCACAGCAAGTTCATTCTTGATAGATAGGATAACTGCACATAGTTCTCCAGGAACAATGCATTTCTGAAAGCAAGAATCGTGCCAGGGTTCATGACCAAAACCCCAAAAACTTTGTGCTTCGCTAGATAGGTCTTGCGCAACAAAACCAGTCTTCGTTTCAGTATCATCCACAGAATAAAGGATGGGCTTTACTTCTATCAAGGCTCTACGATATTCATGAGAAAGAATATATATTAAGATTAAAAAATAGAAAGTGGGAGGAAGTCTTCGAGTTCATGTTTCTTTATTATTAACTTCTTATCATGTCAACTGGCATAGAGCAAAAGGCATTAATCGTGCACTTAGTTTTTCTTTTGGATAAGTATAGTTCAATTATCATTAAATGCCAAAAAGGCGAAAACATGTACACACAGGGTATACAGAAACCATACCAAAAATGCCTATTCCGAATATCTATACACCCAGGATACTTAAATCTCCCAAAAACTCACAAAAAGAATCCAAAGAAAGCGGACAAACACTGTGGAGCCAAAAGAAAGGGTTGAAATCAACCCTTTCAAAAAAATGAGTGGAGCATTCAATACCCTCGAAGGATCTACAATCCCTCTCTCCAAATGCACCACATAATGCATAAGGGCACCATACACCAAGCATTCTTCTTAATCTCAAAGCACTTTCGTAGTTCTCTTTTTTCTTGTATAAGATATAAGTAAACTGCAGGAACGTTCAATTCAAGTTTCCAATGGATGATGACACACAGTTCCCCCCAGCCACAAAAACACACTTCGGATGGATAAGGGCAAAAGAACCATGGACATTGGAGCGAGCTTAGGGCAGTGAAATATTTTCAATCTACGGGTCTGGGCTGTTCATAACAGCCCGTTTACTTTGAGAGATGGTGACAGCCAGATCACACTAAAGCCACAAGAACAAATGGGAACTTTAGTGGATAGCCCAAAGTTATGGGCAAAAGTTCTCCTAGAAAGACTTTAAGTCGGGCACTATACATCATATTTTTAGGCCCAAGTCCATGCCTAACAGAAAAGGTCTCAAAGCGTAGATGCTACCAGGAACAGAGGCTCTGGCAAGGTGGAGTTCAGGTAATGCTGGCCAGGCATAATTTTAAATATCGCTGATACCATTACGTAACGATTTCTCGGGCATACGATTTGGATATGCACTCTGGTATCAGAGTTGTAGAAAATCCCTAGAGTATCAACTAATACAACCGATACGTATCACGTATCAGTGCCATATCGGTCCGCATCGACCGATACTCCCGATACGTGACCCGAGACAACCCCAATTTGGTTTCGCTTTTCTCTCTAGAGCTCTATTTTTGTCTTTAAAGCTAGGTGTCAAAATGTTAATCAAAAACACTTATAAACGTTCAATTTGTTGTAAATGAGTTTAGGATATGCTTCTCAATGAGTTAAGTTTAGGTACCCGCTACACGCGACTACGACTGTTACTCCGGCCTATACCGCGATTTATAACCCTACGGCCAAGGATAACAAACCCAAGTGGTAGACCAATTGGAGGTAAAGCTGTAGAAGATGGCCCTCTCAGTAAAGGCTGGTGACAATGGAGGAGGGACAACAAAGGATCGAGGAGGTAGGTATCTGCATTGGGTTTCCTTTGAAGATGTCAGAAGATGGGGAGATGGGAGAAGAGGGGAGCACAACAAGGAGAAGAGGTTGGAGAGCAGGTTTTAGGGTTAAGTTGTAGCCACTGTACGGGGAATGGTGGAACTGGAGATGCTGAGGGTGCAGGCAGCTTAGGGGCTGTTCCAGGATTTGGGCCAGAATTTGGTGTGAGGGAGCTTGGGGAGGAAGGGCCTGGGGGTTATGAACACAGAGGGGCGGCTGTACATAGGTCGTAGAGAGGGCTGGTTGTGCACATTCGTCAGCAAAACTGGATCTAAATAAGATGATGGCTCCATTTTCAGGGGAACTATATGGGGCAGAGATTTAGAAGAGATGGACCAGTATGGGTTGGGTTGTTGGGAATTCTGGTCAGGTGGAGGAGATCGAGGCTTTGCAGTTCACTCCGGTGGATATCAGGGGATAATGACAGATCAGTGGGCTACTGAAGCTTTGTTGAAGGATGCAGTGTCTCAAACTGAGGTTTTGCAGTTTTCTCTTTCCATTTTCTACTTCATGCTTTTTCAAAACTGTAAAGGATGACTTTCGGTGGGGGTGTACGGCTCGGGGTGAATAGACTAAGGAGATGGAGATGGGGGATGAATGAGCAGCAATTGCTTTTCGATGGGATGCCCCGTGGGGTGCGGGAAGGATTTCATGAAGAGAGGTTAGGTTGCACTTCCGAGGCACAACTATGAAGAGATTCTCTAGCTTTATTAGTCATTTGGAATCTACCAATAACCGGGGTCGATTCACTTGGTGTAGCTCCAAAGAGGACTCATCCGAGTATTACACAAGAAGTAATGGCGTCTCATGGTACAAGCGTTGTAAGGGTATTAGAAATGTTTGAGGTTCATTCGTTTGAGATTCATTTGCCGAGTTCCTTGCTTGGCTGTTTGGGATGGCAGCATGGTGAAGTTCTTAGCTAACGCGCGTGTGTGTGTGTGTTTGTGTGTGTGTGTGTGTGCGTGCGTGCGTGTGTGGGGGGGGGGCCATATGGTTTGCGACATTTTGCTACAGAAGGTGTCAACTTGGGTGTTGGAGGGGTTGACAACTCTTACGTAGAGTTTGTATGGCCTGCGAGTCAGGGGACAGGAGAAGATGTGTTTAAGTGGAATTTAGCATCTTCAAAAATCTTCTTGATTAAGTCGTTCTATCATGCTGTAAGTGGAGGTCATAATCTGTCCTCTCTTTGGAAGGCCATTTGACTCATGCTCCATGTAGACACCCCGATTTAACGTTGCCGAATCTTGGGCTTATCCGGGTGAGTCCAATAATGAAAACCAAGCGGGATGATATGCAAAGTCTCTGAATGATCGTCGAGAAGTGATTCAAAGTCACTACTCCGTGAAATCAAATATAATCGCAGCTCTTGAACCTTAAGACCACAACCTTCAAACCGTGTGATCTAGTTGTTTACTGGCCCAACTTGTTGAGGTTGCAACCTTTGAACCTTGCGATCATCCCCTTGATTGTAATGACCACAACATGAATCTTTTGGAAACCCTAACTATCACGACCCATTTTTAAAATATGGCGTTCGTGACTGGCCAGTGAGTCAAATCCCACCAGAGGCCTCTTTAACTTCCTTAATTTTCTTTCATCATCTTGTCTCATAATCATGTAATGTATAAAGCTCATGGAACACATCCGAATATAAAAAGACTCTTATTAAAGACATTTTCATTTGACATATTCCCAGAGCATTTAACTACAAAATCAATGTTCAATAAAACTTATTAAAAAAAATACAAGGTAAGACAATTACATGTATGAAAAATAAAATAACTTAAAACTTCTGATTCTTCAACAATGAATTCTTCTCGCCTTCAAGTGTCACCTGTGAGTTCAACAATATCTGAATTATTAATTATTCACAGTGTCAGAATAATATATATCAAACGGTTTGCCAGAATTCAGTAGGGAGCGACCCCACACTTACTACAGTGGACATAATCATTCCTTAAGTCACCTGGCTGTGACTCCACCCTTATTTCCTCGCCTTGCTGATACGTTTAACGTCCCTCAGCGGTCAGGACGCTGTTTAACCATTATTCTTTCATATTCATTCCATTCATTATCATTTTCAATAATCATGTGAAATAAAAACTAACTCAGATATTAAAAAAACTCACTTGATTTGATAGAATTTTATTTGCGATTCCTTTAAAACTCCAAATCTAAAATAACAAGTGTAAAATATTTTAGCCACTTAATTTACTTGCTTTTTAATCTTGACATAAACACTGTTTGACATAAAAAACTGTTATTAAAAATTTATTTATTTGTTTTGATAAGTTTTTCTTTAGATTTAATTTTAATTTAGAAAAAAGTTTTACAATTTAACTTCCTCTTTAACTCAAAATCTATATATAAAAAATATATATATACATTTTATTTATTTACTTCTTTTTTAACTTAGATAATTTTGTTAATTCCGAAAATCCATTAAGTTTTGTAAAATCTTTTATCTTGATTTAATTTCTTAAAATTATTGAATAATTTTTTTCAAATCATTCTATTTTATTTATAAAATCTCGTTTACTAGCTTGTCAATAACAATATCTTTATTATCTTAGATAAATTTATTAATTTGAAAATCTATAGAGTTATATTTTTGTTGAACCCTTTATTTAACTTAATTTCATGAATAGTTTATTTTCAAAAGTTGTTAACTTAATCACGTTTAAGCCGCTAACTTGATAAAAATATTATCTTTATAAGTCATACTATTATTATTTGCTTAAACAAAGATGATTAATCACTTTAAATGATTATTATGTTCATAAAATCCTTATTTTAATTTAAAACCTGATTTTCATAAAACAGTTTAGAAAAATATTCATCATTTGTTTTTAATATATAAAAACTTCTTCTTCTTCTTCTTCTTCTTCTTATTATTATTATTATTATTATTATTATTATTACTACTACTTAATAAAAAGTAACTTAGATAGAATAAAATATCTCTAAACAAAACTTAACCAAAAATAGAAAATATCAAACCCAAACAAAAACAAAACTCAAAAGAATCAAAAATCTGGCCAAACAAGGCCAAACCCAAACATCACGTAACCAAATCAAAGTAGCAATTGCAGAGAAGGAGACGGGAAGAGAGGGTACCGAACCGAAAGAGGGATCGAAGGACGAACTAGCGGCGTCGAGGCTTGTTGGCAGCGACGATGATGGTCGGCGAGGTCGTCAAGGGCGTCGCCGGTGGTGGTCGGTGCTGGTGGTGGTCGGTGCCGATGGTGGTTGCCGGTGAGATTGGAAACTTCGGTGGTGGTGGTCGGCGAGGCTAGCAGCTGATGGTAACTCTCATTTCTCTCTTTCTTTCTCTCTTCTTTTCCTTCTCACTTGTTTTCTTTCTCTTCTTGTGCCAAAAACTTCTCAAAGCCCTCTAATTTATAATCGTCCCAACCCCAAACGAACATTGAATCTACAAATTAAGGGGGTTGATTCATTGAACATCGAACATCGAATCTACAAATTAAGGAGTTGATTCATCAAAAATCAAACATTGAATCTACAAAGTAAGGGGGTTGATTCATCGAACATGAATCTACAAATCAAGGGGGTTGATTCGTCGATTCAATGAATGAGGGGTTTGATTCGTCGATTCAATAAATGAGGGAATATCAGTCCCCCTTTGACCGTCGGTTGCAATCCCAGCCGCATTCAACTAACAGTAATTTATTTAATTTTATTTATTTATTTTTATTTTTACACTAACAAACCACACGGTCGCAACAACCAACCTCACGGTCGCAACCTTCAAAGGTGGCGGCCACAGTCGTTGTACGCATATTCTAAGTCTAGGACGTGTCATTACCTCATTGGGTGGCATTTTCTATATAAACATACCTTTGGTACGATTTTTAGAGGACAATTGAAGTGCACCAATACTCTGCCGCATTCCCGACCCACATCCTGATATTCTATACATTCCTATTGCCCGAGTACTAGAATTGGAGCACTTTCCAAAGACTAGATAGACGAGCATTGAGCCCCGACGACTTGAGGACACGCCCGGATTGCTGCACTTCAAGTATCCATATTGGAACCCCAACATTTCCCTCTCCACATTTTCTACCCCCGTAGAGAGATCGGGTTAAATTTCAGATTTCATTCTATAGTTTGGATGTTCGTTCATTTAATTTGTTATTATTAAATCCCCTTATCTCAATTACATCGTTAAGTATGCCTAATCCAATGTTTTAATCAAAAGTATCCATGCTTCCGTTGTATGATCGATTGAAGAAAATTGACTCCGTGATTCTGTTCTGTATTATTGTAAACACATTGCATGCTTGCATCCAACGCACTGTCCATTAAAATTTAGCAAAACAGTGCTCAAATACCTTGCAGTCGCAACTTCTATAATTGCGGTCGTTACAAAGTGGCACTGACATGCTTGCGGTTGTGATTCTGTTCCTCACAACCGCAACCTTTTGGTGATCTGGAGTTACGACCGCAACATTTATATGTTACGGCCGCAACCTTTTTACTTTTCCAGTAGCTCAATTTTGTCTTTACAATATTCTGTTGATGATATAAGATCTCCAGTATGCAGTTTGTAGTATGAATCGGCATGATTAAGGCTTAGAAATCCCTAGGATTGTTTTTCTTTTGTTTTAATTCATGTTATGCTTATCATGCATTGTCAGTGATATCTTAACATGATTTTGTTAGTTTAGTTTTAATGCTCATATTCCTTGTTTATCGCATACGGTTTTCATCATGTATCCTTTAGTATAGATGCATGATTAGGAATTAAGCTTTCTTTTATGCTTTCTTTTTTTTATATTACGTGTTTAAATACTTAGAATATGTATTTTCCTATTTAATTTTGAATCCTTACTTCCACTTTCTGTATTTGCATGCATTTGAGAAATATAATTAAGAACCAATGATGATTAGTAGAGGCCAACCTCACGGTTGGGCAAACGGGGTGCTAACACTATCCCTGATTCGTACCTTAGCCTCTAAACCCATGTTTTCTCTAATTAAACGTTTTCAAGATTAGTGGCTCTTTTTTGTTTATCTTGATTTTTCTAAAAAACCAAATGGCGACTCCAATTTTCAATAAAAGGGTTTTCAAAATCTTCTGACTTTTAAGGTGTTAAAATATTCAAAATAGCTCTTGAATTCTCTAATTTTGAACAAACCCCTAAATCCCGGCACCACAGTATTTTCTGGCGACTCCGCTAGTAACTGATTTACAAAAACGAATAAGAAGGCTAAACTTGAAAGCATCATTGGTTCTTAATTGTACTTTCTCATTTGCATTCTCGCATGCATTTTGCATTGTTCTCAGCCACCGCTTAGCCTACCCGATACCCCGGTCAGTTTACAGTTTCAGGGCTATGTTGGGAAGCAAGCAAGCCTTATGGCCGCACGCTCCGATAGGTGCGGCAAAAAAAGTTATTGCGTACCGTTTGACTATGCCTTGCACCATACCTGGCATGGGAGGTATATTCTTAACTCTATTCAGAAAGTACCCAGAGTTTGACCAAACCGGCCTTTTCTGCATATAGTAGCTCAGAACCCCCCATTAGATGCTAAACTTATAGGATTATGTGTTTTTATTTAATTGAATGTTTTGTTTGTATATGTTTGAGGCCTTTGTCTAATTGTTTCGTTTAGGGTAGCTTCTTTCTCAGGGCTTCGCCCCGATTTTTGTTTAGGACCCTTTGTCGATTTAGCATAGCTTTCTCTTGCCGGGGGTTTTACCCGGGTTGTTTATTTAGCATCCTTGATTTTGTTTAAGAATGTTTTCCTCCCGGGGCTCTGCCCGGGTTTTCGGGCTTTCTTTAAAACCGTTGTTAGTTTAGGTTTGCTCTCTCTGGTCCTGGTCCGGGTTCTGGCTTAAGATTTTAGATTTGTTTTCTCTCTCGGAGTGTTGTCCAGGTTTTCCCGTAGGACCTTTGTTTCAACCTCTCTCCCGAGGAGTTGTGTGTTCATTTGTATAGTGTTGGTTGGGTTTTTCGGGCTTCCTTCTTGGGGGTTTTGATTGCAATGTTATGCTTTCTGGTTTTCTGTTAGTTTAGGCCCAGCTGAGGCATCCTGTTGTTTCACCATTTGTACCCTACCGCAATTTATTGTGCTGTGCTTGGAAAGTTTGACGTCTTTGCTAGAGTTCTGTCCGAGGAGCTTCTGGTGCTTGCTTCTCTCCCTTTGGGTTCTCAGGTTTGTTCTGGTCCTAAATCATTGAGTCAGAAGAGCTGCATCCTCTACGTGTTTTGGCCAGATCTGCTACCGAAAGACTCTACAAGGTATCTGAACAGGCTACAAAATCATCAGAGAAGGCAGAAAACGAAATGAACTTAACAGCCCTGATGAGGGCGATTGCTGATACACAGAGAGCGGTTTAACAGCAGACACAAGCTCAGATTCAGTGTTAGACACAAATCAGGGCAATTCAGGCTCATTTGCCAGGAGTGAATGAACAAGAAGACCCAAAAGACCGTGGTGAGGACTTTTGGGACGATAATTAGGGCCATAGCATTTGTCAACCAATACAGCTACAACGTTCAGCTAGATGTGACCACCTAGGAGCTTGAGACCACCTGTCAAGAAAGTAGAGAGTCGTTCGTCGACTTTCTAACCAAATGGAGAGGTAAAACAACCAAGATGACCAACCGGCCTACAAAGGAGGTGCAGGTGAGAATCGTGGTTAAAGAATCTGCAATCTCCTGTGAAACGTTATTTGATCACACAACCGTTCTTCACATTTGAGCAGCTATTTGATGCCAGGGTTTAGATTAAGGATGCAATTCAGTCAGGAGATACTAAGAAAGCCGAGCCAAGCCAAGCCAGAAACCGAGAAGGCCTTACCCCACCAATAATCAGAGCTAACCCACTGCCTCTGCTAACCTGGTTTCCCGTTCAAACGAGGTGAACCTGTTGAACCCCCAATCCGAACAACCTAACCCCTCATCTTCCGCACCACCCCTAGAAATAACCAGCCGCCACAGCAAAAGATGCCGAGAAGTCTTCACTCCCCTCAACATACCTCTGACCACAGCCCTGAATTGACTTGTCGAGTAGGGGCTGATAAAGCTTCTTGATCCAATGCCGCTACCGATCCCCCTGCCACGGAGATACAATCCCTCCCAATATTGTGCATTCCACCAGAGTCACGGGCATTTGACCGATAATTGCTTGAGACTTTGCTATGAAATCCAGGACCTCATCAATTACAAGGTCATTCCACCCCTGTCTGCCGTTCAGAAGCCAAATGTCATAACCAACCCACTGCCAAATCATGCCAAGCAGGCCAGTGTAAACTACATTCAGTCAGGGCAACCAGAAGATCCCAGCTGTTATGTTTGCCCGGGGCTCCATGAATCTCTTGAAAACCCTAAAAAACCTCACGGTCGCAACAACCAATCTCACGATTGCAACCTTCAAAGGCGGCGACCGCAATCTTTGTAAGCATATTCTGAGCCTGGGACGTGTCATTACCTCATTGGGTGGCATTTTCTATATAAACATACCATCAGTACAATTTTTAGATGACGATTGAAGTACACCGATACTCTGCCGCATTCCCGACCCGCATCCCAATATTCTATACATTCCTATTGCTCGAGTACTGGAATTGGAGCACTTCCTGAGAACCAAGTAGACGAGCATTGAGCCCCAACAACCTGAGGACACGCTCGGATTGCCGCACTTCAGGTACCCTTGTTGGAACCCCAACATTTCCCTCTCCACATTTTCTACCCCCGTAGAGAGATCGAGTTAAATTTCAGATTTCATTCTATAGTTTGCATGTTCGTTCATTCAATTTGTAATTATTAAATTCCCTTGTCTCAATTACATCGTTAAGTATGCCTAATCCAACGTTTTAAACAAAAGTATCCATACTTCCGTTATATGATCGATTGAAGAAAATTGACTATGCAATTCTGTTATGTATTATTGTAAACACATTGCATGCTTACACCCAACATACTGTCCCTTAAAATTTAGTAAAACAGTGCTCAGATACCTTGTGGTCACAACTTCTATAGTTGCTGTCGTTACAAAGTGGCACTTACATGCTTGCGGTTGTGATTCTGTTCCTCACAATCGTAACCTTTTGGTCATCTGGAGTTGCGACCGCAACATTCATATGTTACGGCTGCAACCTTTTTACTTTTCCAGTAGCTCAATTTTGCCTTTACAATATTCTGTTGATGATATAAGATGTCCAGTATGCAATTTGCAATATGGATCAACATGATTAAGGCTTAGAAATCCCTAGGTCTGTTTCTCTTTTGTTTTAATTCATGTTATGCTTATCATGCATTGTTAGTGATATCCTAACATGATTTTGTTAGTTTAGCTTTAATGCTCCTATACCTTGTTTATCGCATGCGGTTTTCACCATGTATCCTTTAGTATAGATGCATGATTAGCAATTAAGTTTTCTTTTATGCTTTGTTTTTTTTAATTACGTGTTTAAATACTTAGAATATGTATTTTTCTATTTGATTTTGATTGTTCCTTCTTTATCTACATTTTCTGTATTTGCATGCATTTGAAAAATATAAATAAGAATCAATGATGATTAGTAGAAACCAACATCACGATTGAACGAACGGGGTGTCTAGCACCTTTCCCGATTCGTACCTTAGCCTCTAAACCCATGTTTTCCCTGGTTCAATGTTTTCAAAATCAGTGGCTTCTTTTTGTTTTTCTTATTCTCAAAAATCAAGTGACGACTCCAATTTTCAATAAAAGGATTTTCAAAATCTTTTGATTTTTAAAGTGTTAAAATATTTTCAAAATAACTCTTGAATTTTCTATTTTTGAAATAAAATCCCAAATCTCAGCGCCACAGTATTTTCTAGTGATTCCGCTGGGAACTGGTTTACAAAATCAAATAAGTAGGCTAATTAATCACCTCCCACTTGTCTCTTCCACGAGTCTTCAATGACTGGCTCGCCTCCTTCCCAGGTCTCTATTAGAGGCCCTTCCATTGCGCCCTCAAGTGGACCAGTTTCATCCCAACTCAACCATCACGAGTGCATTCATGCTGGTTTGTAGGCCATGAGTATCCAGAATCCGCTGCTAGCTTGTGTTTTGTCGTGTACTTTGATGTCTTCCGAGGGCGCTTTCTTGGTTCTCTGTCTGGCCTCTTCCCCTTTATCTAGTTCAGAATCGGGCTCCAAGGACTCATCATCATGACCACTGTAGCCGTCTGCACCCTCTTCTACCACTTCATCCAGTTCAAGCTCGGGCTTCAAGGACCCTTCATCATATCCTCCGCAGTCGCTTGCACCCTCTTCTACCCCTTCATCTAGTTCAGGTTCGAGCTTCAAGGGCCCATCATCATATCCTCCGTTCATCTCATAATCCTTGTCGACCATTTTTGCAGAACTAACCATGTGCTTACACTCGCTCCCCCTCTTGGTTTTTACCGCTCTTCGCTCCTTTTGCTTTATTTCTCTCGATTTTTATCACTTTTCTCTCTTTTTACTTTATCTCTTTCTTTATTTTCTCACATATCTCTCCTTTAACTGATTTCTCTCGATTTTTTCCTCTTTATCTCTTTTGCAGAACTGGCTGATGGAGAAAGTGAATCTTATGCAAAAACCGGCTATAAATAGGTACAGTGCTGCTGTTCTCGTTCATCGCCCTGTCTACCCGATATGTACCACTGAGGCAGCTTGGAGACAGTAACTTTTCTTGTTGATGGGGACAGATATCACCTGACAGTGTTCCTGGTGGCGGATCCATACCATGACTTTGACTACCACGGATCATCCTGGTGTGCTGCTGATCGGCTTACGGTGGTCCACTTTCTATTATCCAAACCGAATTATAAAGCAATTTGGTCGGGGTCAGATCATATTTCGTGGCGTCCGAGAATAATGAAAACCAATGAAGCAATGGTTTCATTGTTGTAGAATATGTACAGAAATCCTAGCCCACTTATTTTCAGTATGCAATAACCCTTTTTATATACCTATTAAAAGGGTATATAAAAAGGGTATAACCCTTAATCATCATAGATTAAGGGTTACTTAACACTCCATTGAAAGTGCCCTTCTTTGCAAGGTGTGCGGCCCAAGGCAAGATTCTCACAGTAGATAATTTGATTCAGAGGTGGAAGGTTATCGTCAATTAAATGTTGCATGTGCAAGAGGGATGGAGATTCAGTGTCACCTAGAGGAGCTAAGTGGGAAAGAGGCAAAGAAAGATATGAAATTTGATTCCACTTTGTCTGGAAGGAGAGAAACCGGAATCCTTTTGATGGCATAAAGAATCCTTTTTGAAGGATTAAAAACACACAAAAGAATGTTTCTCTTTTCTATAGTTGGGATTCAAGGGAGTCTAATCACTCAATCAATTCTTGAATTTTTACATCTTGAGTTTTTACAGCTTTCTGATGCATATGTCATGTATAGGGCCTTTTGTAAGTGGCCTTTTCGTACACGGTATTCCCTTAATGCCTTTATATATAATACATCCTTTAGCTGCAGACAAAAGAGTTGTAGTAGTCACCTTTTTGGCAAATCAGGCACAAGGACATATAAAACTATGGGATCAAGCAGTTCAGACTTGCTTTCGCTGCTTAAATAATGCAACTTCATTTGCTTCAGGAATGCGTCGAGCTTGTCCTGAATAGCAATTCTCTCTGATACAGGAATATATGCCGAGCAGTAAATGATGAAGAGAATGGCAGAGGTAGATATTGAACAGTGGAAGCTTTTTGCCACAGCTTCACTGTTTCGTAGTGCTTGTTCAAGCTCAGCAGTAGGGCCTCCGCTACATAGCAACATTGTTGGAGGGTCAAGCCCCAATTGTCCGGCCATGTAGAGGATCTGTTTATGCAATGTCGCCTGAAAGATAGCAAAATGCAAACTGATGGGCTCATCGAACAGCAATTTAAAGAATATGAACGCCATGCCCTTGCACAAATATTACAAGCACACTTGTACATTTAAACATACATAAAGTTTATGTGAGTTCATTGTGGTTGTGTCTTAGGGAGTCACTTCAAAATGTTAAAGAATAGTACACAATAGTTCAAACAGGTATTTCATCTGATAACATTGAGACAGCACTGGTGGAGGCTAAGAAACTCGAGAATATGTAAACTTAACGAAGTGGAAATATCTGGAAATTGACATGATTTCAAGGTGTGGTTCTATAAGAACCATGCATAGGTGAGTAAATGGTTTTACTGCAGAGCAGTTTTATTTATGTCAATTTTAGGATAAGTGACTGCTGGTCAATTTTTCCTTTTATTTTTAAGTTCTCTAGTTCAGGAGTATTATGTTGATTAGCATAATTTCTGAGCATGGATAGTAGGGGTTGGCAATTAGTCATCATATTGGTCAATTTATGCAACTGATTTTTATTTATGAATCCTAATGGATTTGAAATAGGTTTTGACTAGTTTCGATTGGAATCCTAGTCCTTGTTTGCATAGGAAGTCTCCAAAGCCTATGTAAAGCACCACAATGCCGTTAATTCAATGAAGAATATGGTTTGAGGAACTTTCTGAAGTTTTTCAAGCTTTGTTTTGCGTAGAGCGCGCGATGCACAGCAAACCCCAGGTGTGACGCCTAAGTCTTCCAGGTAAGATTCCTAGATTTTTTTCTTCTTCTCTTTCCTATTCTTTTTATTCTTCTTGATTTTCTGCTTCTTAAAGTACTTAAAATCCATGACCATATTTATATTAATCCCTAATTCAAGCCTCAAGCATCATAGTTCTTCAATCCTAACACCTAGCTTCCAAAAGAATACTAACCAGTAAACGTTCTGTTCACAGTACACAGATCATTCCATAATTCTCTCTCTTCGCTCTCAAACCTCTACCCTTTTGATATAACTACCATCACTTTAGCCATAAAAAACCTTTAAAACCAGTAAGAAAACTAGTTTTTTGCTGCTATGGATCTAACTTAGGCTCACTACAAGTACGATATTGTTCCCCACCCTTTTTCTGCACCAACAGAACAAAAAAGTGTTTTGGAAGAATAGTTTGGGTCCTACAAGAAGTTTTGTGAATATTTCAGGAATAGTTCAGGAAGCTTTGTCCAGGACAGATGTCAGATGGAGAGTAATCTGGCTTGCGCTGAGCGCAACAATGCTGGGCCGTGTTTCAGGAAACTCGCTAATGGACCTCCTCCTTCTGATAACAGCCCCAGTTCCCCAAACAGGTGGGTTGTTAATCCAAAGGGAAGCAGACTTGGATAGATGAAGGCCCACCCGGTTTCAGGGCAGGGCAGCACGTGGGCTCCAGCTCAGATGAGTTAGCCTTGGATTTTTGGGTTGGGTGAGACGTGTCAGTTGTCTCTGGTACAATAGCTGCTCGCTGGCTATGACAGAGGATGCACAGCATCACATTGGTTTTGAAGCAGCTGCATGGTACTGGCACGGCGATGGTGATTTTCTTCTTCTCCCAGAGTTGGCCCAGCACTCTTTGTCGATCACCGATCAGCCTGCGTGTATGTGGGTAACACATTCTTTTCTCCTTCGTCCTCATTGTCCATATTTCAGGGGTGTTCTAGTGATGCTCAGTCTGGTCTTTTGGAGGGAGGTGGGGAAGCAAGGGACGAGGGAGCTGTCGGAGAGTGATGACAAAGGTTTTTCGAACCAAAACCCAAAATGAATCCCATAAGCCTTTTTAAAGCCCAATTATCATTTCTTTTATAAATAAGAAAAAGGAAATAATAAATAAGAATTTTTAGTTACACAGGAAATGTCACATTTCCGCACAAATAATACATTTGCAATTACACAGAGGAGATGCCTCGTTTTTCGGTAAAAATGAGAAATTTTAGTTGGACGTACCAAATGTCTCATTTTCTGCACAAATGAGACATTTTCGGGTTTGATGAAGCAGGTGACCTGGTTGAGAGGGGGCTGGTGTTGGGAAGGAAGGAGAAGAGGGAGTTGGGAGGTGGTGAGTTGGATACCTTTTCTGCTAGCGGGTGGCAAGTTGCAGGGGTGTGGCTGGGGAGCTTGTTCCTTTTCAAAATAGAGGTATGTATCGGTTCCTTTTCAATCTCTTGCTTGTTTAGGAGTGATGTTGATGGTTTTATGTGGCCCTTCTCTAGTGTGTATGGTTCATCGAACCCTGGTGGCTGGGCTCAATCTTTGGGAAGAGCTCTCTTCAATTTCTACTACTCAGAGATACCCCTAGTGTGTGGGTGGAGATTTTAATTTATTAGATTTCTGCATGAGGATGGGATGTGAGATTAATTGCAGTGCCATGAGAGGGTTTTCAGACTTCATTTCAGAGGAATCTTTAGTTGACCTTCTGTTGGGAGGTGGAAAGATTACTTGGCGTAATAGTCGCTTTATGTCCAGAATTAACAGAAATTTGATCACTTCATACTGAAAGGAGCTCTTCTCAGATGTTTGCCAATCTTGTTTTCTAGACCTATTTCTGATCATGTTCCTTTGTTGCTTGATTGTGGTGGTCTGTCCCATGGCCCATCCTCCTGTCCATTTTGAGAATATGTGGCCTAGAGAGGAGGTGTTTTAAGGGTATGGTGCAACTTGCAAAAGTGGTGGGACGGTTTTGATGTGTATGGTTCTCCAATCATTTGCCTTGCTAAGAATCTGAAGCTAGTAAAACATAAGTTGAAGCAGTGAAACAAGGAAGTGTTGGGGGCGGATTAAGGTTAGAATCTCTAGATTACTTGATGACATTAGAGCTTTGGATGATAAAAAGGGGAGATAAGGTCTTTCTTATGATGAGAAATTGGGAAGAGTGGTAAAGAAGGAAGAGTTGGGGAGGTTGTTCATAGCAGAAGAAATCAGTTGGAGACAGTGAGCTTGATCCCTATAGCTCAAAGAGGGAGACAATAATCCTAAGTTCTTTCATCGGAAGGCAAATGCACACAGGAGAGCTAACCCTATTGGGAGGCTTGCTGTGGATGGAGTGAGGTAATTGGATGAGGCAGCGATATCTGCAAGCATAGTAAGTTTCTACTAGGGCAGCAGGAGATGCATAGATCTATTCTCCAGAATCTTAATTTTGCTTCCACATGCCAAGAAGATCTTTGTGGCTTGAGAAGCCTTTTGCAGAGAAGGAGGTGGTCGAGGCTTTTAAAAAGTTGCAAGAGAGAGACAAGGCTCCAGGCCCGGAAAGTTTCACCATGGCATTTTTTTTTAGAAGTGTTGGGGTATGGTTAGGAGGGATGTTATGACTTCCTTTCTTTGTTTACATGGTTTGGAGAGTTGGAGAGAAGTAACGCCTCCTTCATTGCTTTGGTTCTTAAGAAAAGAGGCGAGGCTGAGCTTAAGGATTTCAGACCCATTAGTTTGGTGGGCAGTGTGTATAAGATTTTTTTGCAATGCTATTAACACATAAGCTTAGGGAGGTGATTGGTAAGGTTATTTCTTAGTCTCAAAATGCTTTTGTTGGAGGTAGGCAGTTTTTAGACGCAATCTTGAGGACCTGTTTGGGATGTCTATAAAGCTTGGCTTTTAAGATGTTTAACTATTTTAGAAAAAAAGAGGAATAAAAAAAAAAGTTAGGGTGTGTGGAATAATTTTTTATATAGTAGCTTTTTTTCTTTTTATTAAAATTTCTAATATACCCTTACTTTTTGCTTTTTATTAAAATTTCTAATATACCCTTGCTTTTAAGTTGTAGTGTTTGAAATAGCGGCACGACTTTTTTTGTTTTGTTTTTGTGAGGAGGGTTGACTTTTTAATTGAGGGTATTATAGTAATTTTAGTTCAAAAAAATTAGGGTGTTTAGGATGTATACAAGCTTTTTTTTGGGGTAAGAGAAGAAAATTTTTCAAAAAGTTAGTTGACTTTCTTGAAAAACCAAAAAGTATGGCTTAAAGGATGGCTTTTTTGCAAAAAAAGTGAGCTTTTTTGAAAACCCAAATAGAGGCTGATTGCCAATGAATGTATAGATTCCAAATTTCAAAGCAATGAATCGGGGATTATCTGCAAGTTGAACCTTGAGAAAGCATGTGATCATGTAAATTGGGATTTTCTTCTTCATATCCCAATAAAGACGGGCTTTGCGAAGAAGTGGAGAAGATAGATTCAATTATGTATTTCTACTATAAAAAAATTTTCTCTAGTCAATGGGGCCCCAAGTCTTTTCGCGAGTTCGAGGGGGCTGAGGCAAGATAATACTCTCTCTCTCTCTCTCTCTTTTTATATTAGTAGTGGTGGAAGCTTTGGGCAAAATGATTTACAAAGCGGGCGGATGATAGGTTTATTAGTGTTTTCCAGGCAAGTGCTAGGAAAGGATTAGCGGTTTCGGTGTCCCGCTTGCTTTTATCATAAGATACTATGGTCTTTTGTGGTGCGAATGCAGACGAGTTGAGGTTTATTAGATGTATTATGCTTTGCTTTGTAGTATTTCTGGCCTCTTGGTGAATTTAGCCAAGAGTGAGATCATCCTTGTAGGTTGTGTTCCTAATGTGCGGATTATGGCCTTGAACATGGGCAGCAGCGCTTTGGGGATGCCTTTGGATTCCTCCTTTAAAGCTAAGGCGACTTAGGATCCGGTTGTAGAGAGATTTGACAAGACATTAGCTTCTTAGAAACGTTAATACCTTTCTAAAGGAGGTTAGGTCGACGCTTATCATGAGCACCTTATCTAATTTCTCGACTTACATCATGCCTTTGTTTCCAATTCCCCTCTCAGCGATTCATCGGCTGGAGAAGAAGACTTTTTGTGGAGGGAGTTGGACGAGGAGTTAAAATATCATTTAGTTGAAAGGAACTAGTTCTTCTACCTAAAGAAGAGGGTGGCTTGGGAATAAAAAAGAACATGCTCTTCAACAAGGCCTTTTTGGGCAAATGATTGTGGAGATTTGCTTTTGAGAGGAATAGTTTATGGAAGAAAGAGAAGTGTGGAAAAGTTTGTGTCAAAGGGGCAATTGGTCTTCAGGACCAATTAGAGGAGCTTTTGATTTGGGAGTGTGGAAAGTCATCATGCAGGTTTGGGATGTCTCTCTTCATCAGTTCGCTCTTAGAGTGAGTAATGGGAGCAAGGTGAGGTTTTGGTTGGATGCTGTGTGGGCATAGACCTTCGAAAGACCTCTTCCTTCAACATCCAGGTGAATAAGGAGGCACTAGTGGTAGAGTACTAATTGGGGGGTCGAAGCAAGTGTATGAACTCCTTTGTTCAGAAGCCAGATGCATGACTAGGAGACTGATACAGTGGTGGATTTACTTGGAACTCTCTCTGGCTTTTTTGTCCTTCTGGATATAGAGGACTCCATGGTGTGAATTTATGCTCCTAATGGCTCGTTCTCGGTGATATCCCTCCATAAGGGTCTTGGCGTTTGCAACTTGCCTTGGAGAGGAGTGTAGCATGCCAAGACTACTCCTAGTGGCGTTTGTTACTTGAACGGGTGATAAAGAAGCCATAACTATTGATAATTTGACAAGATGAGGTCAGGTTTTGGTGAAGCAGTGCTGCTTATGTAAAAAAGCAGGAGAATTGGTGAATGATTTGTTGCTTCATTGCCCGGTGGCAGTGCAGGTGTGAGATTTGTTCTTGTCTGTTTTTTGGGTTCTTTGGTTGATGCCTAGCTTGGTGAATTGAGTTTTTCAACCGTTGGTTCAGAGGATGCCGAGAAAGAGAAACCGGAGGGCTTGGAATATGACACCTCTTGCATTATGCGGTGCATTAGGAAGGAGAGAAACTGTAGGTCTTTTGAGGGTTCTGAAAGCTCAACTCTGGAAGGACAGTGCTCTCCAGTTTTCTTTTTTTTCCTTTTTGGCTTCAGAGAAAGTACTGCAATAGTTTGGATTCTTTTTCTGATTTTTGGGGGGATTTGCGCATCCCAATTGTATAGAAGTGCGGGTATAGATTGTTGCTTTTTTCTTTTGTACGCTTCATGTATACTGCTTCCCAAATTTAGTGGCTCTAATGATATTTATTTATTTATCCAAAAAAAAGTTACTTTAAAAGGATTGCTTAGGAAGTTCAAAATGCAATCTGCAATCCATATCTAAGAATATAACACAAAGAGGCCAAAATAGTAGAAGAAATAGAATGAAATGGAGATGGAAGAGTAATGATTTGATAGCTCCAAAGAGTCAGGAGTATCATAAAAAGATTTCTGAAACAGTGTTTCACAGCATGGGGGCCCCGGGAAGGGGGGAATCTGATTAATGAAAAGTTAAAGGCTAGTAAAATAAATACCTGGCTATATGGTCCAATGCAACTAGGAGCCCAGCAGGAGATACTTTGTACATGCAAAACTCTTTTGCTCTGATCATTTGCCACCAGGACTTCAATGTATGTCCTCCCTAACCCAACTTGCAAAAGGGGAAGTTCAATTGTACTACGGGATGGAACACCAAACTGGCACTTCTCCTGGGTAATAAATCTCACATATGTTTCATTTGCTTCAGCGAACTCACACATATCAGCAATGTATAGATGAATATAAAGAACATTCTCCCAAGAGAATCCATATTCCACGAGTTGTGATTCAATCTTCATTAGAACAACCCTCAAATCCTCTTGCAAACCTACCAATCAATCAAAAACTAAAATACCTGAAATTTTAAAATTAAAACAAAACAAAACAAATCGAAGAAAAACATTAGAGAGGAAAACTAGAGCGCACAGGAAAACAATTTAAAGTAAATAATTCATAAACACAATGAAAAAGAAACATTACAATGACCACATGGAGTAAATGCATCGAAGAGACATTCCAATTATCACATGGAGTAAATACAGCCAAATCATTATTTTTCCATTAGAACATTAAAATTTACCTGCTGAAGTTTTGCATAAATCTGGCAACCAGCAAGAAATGGAAAAGATATTATTCTTTCCTGTTTTTGAAATGTGGAGTTTATTGTCCGTAACAAGAGCTATGTCAAAGCTTTGATCAACAGATTGGCACTCCGCTTCGCATCTTTGTAGGCAATCGCCAAACACTTCACATACTGCATCCATGTTCTCCAGAAATACACCATTACCTTTTTCTCCGTCACTTCCCACCACCAGCTTACTTTCCAAATGGAATGCCAAGGGATGAAGGATCCCAACAGGAGCAATAGAATCTGAGGAGTGCAGTACAATGTCAAATTCATCTAGCACAAGTCGAGCATTCTGGGGAGAAAAAAGAATATATGTAAACATGGTTGAAAATGAAGACCATCAGCTTGTTCTGCAACATTATAATACAGCATGCATGGGTTGTAGGGAAGAAAAAAAAATTCTGGCATCATAAACCACCGAATTAGAGCAATATATCTCAACAAAATTAAGTTTTCACACAATAGAAAATATTACTTTTGTCTGTGTGACAATGCACAATATTGTTACATAGAATCAGATTTTGACTCCTGGAATCCCTCTAAATGTTCAAAACAAAGATAGAAAAAGAGAAAAGCAACATATAACTAGAGGAAACTTGCCCATTTAAAAGTAACAGAAGTGAAGAAGGGTAAACTTACTTTAAAAAGGGGACAGTCAAGAGTCAATGTTTCATATTCTCCTCCTTCACCACATACATTTATTCCATACAGTCTGCCAACAGAGTAAAAAGACAAATAACAGACTGCTAAATACTAAAATACATCCAATATCAACATTTTTCACCACCAATACGTACTCTTTTAACCTGTGTAGATAGGTCTCCATGTGCGCAATTTCTTTTCCCAAGTGTTCTCTAGGATTCAATCCAATTGCTGCAACCTAGGGCAATCAGAAAGCGTAGCTTCACATCATAATCAACTAGGTATTAAGAACTTATATCAGAAATAGTGCAGTGGTGGAAACTGTGTGTGTTTGCAAGACAGCATGAAAATCTGGCCCACGTTCCCATTCTACATCATATGACTCATGGTAGTTTCTAGATCAGACGTAGGGAAAAAGAAACGGTGAAGAATACAATGGTCACCCAGCAACTAAGTGATGAATAAGTAAGCCTGGAGCCCTGGTGTACATATAATATATTTTCCTTTACATAGAAATATAGTATTGCCTTTTTTTTATACTGCAGTACACCATGCCCTCAAAGGTTCCACTCAGATGTCAAGCACATTTTGACACATCTCTCTTGTTTTAAAAATATTTCCATTACAAAGAGCAGACTGGTGAAGTTCACAGTATAGGTTATTGAGATGAGATCATTGTTTAGAAGATCTGCACCTAATATATATCAAGAGACATAATCATAAGTCTGGTGCCAAATCTTTCAACTAAGCGACAATGGATGTGCACACCTAGACAGTGATGTCAGCTCAAGATAATCTTCCACTACTGCCTGGATTTTTTTCTGTGTAACCACACATGGAGAAAAAAAATTATAAATCTTCTCACTGATATCCCAATAATTAAAGATTGGGGATATGTTGGACGGTGCTTGCTCGTACATAGCACAGCCATACCAGAAAATACGAAGAAATCGTGATAGTTGATGCCAGTTGCATTGGTTTTTTTTTTTTTTTTTAATAAAGAAAGAAAAACTGTGTTTTTGCTTCACTGGGCAGTTTGAGTTGTAAATGGTCTTCTGTTAACTATGTTCTTGGGGACACAAAATTTCCCCCTTCTGTTGGTTCATATAATTTAGATGGACCAAACAAGGCTCAGCTTCAGATATATTTGATCAATTAAAACATCACGAGCATTCATTTTCCACCTACAAAACCGCTAATGGTTAATAGCATCTAGTTTAGTTTTTCATTTTCTTCGAAGTACTGACTTGGTTAGGTAAAATAAAAGATCGTGAACATCAGCAGTTGATTTGGAGTGGATTAAGCATAGTGAACAATCAGGGGAAATTAAAAAGAAAAATACACACACACATACATAGAATAGGATACATAATAATTAATGGCTGCGACAGAATTATATGAGAAGAGGAAAGTAATTTTAATTAATTTGAAAAGAAATAGTAATTATGAGGTCAAGTAATTCATTGAACTTCCGCCAAACACTGTATGTGATAAAATTAAAACCACAATCAGGTGTAATAATAGATATAACAAACAACCAGGTGTCAACCTAAAGAAAGGGCAAAACACAGCCAAATATCAATCGCATAGAAGGATTTTACATAAAGAAATTGAAATCACTAACATGCCATATACCTTTACAGTAATGGCCACAATTCCTTTTCTTATCTGCTTGGGACAGAAAAAGGCAAAAAAAATCAATCAGTATAGGTGACCTGAGTGGAGAAAATTTTGTTATTCTAGCTGATAAACACAATTACCATTTCTCGAAGGAGCAATGACTGATCTTGCTTCCATAAATATGCCAGAGAAATGAGGCCTAACCTCGAACATACATTTTCCACCCGTAATCTTTGATAGTCTGATGCAATGGCACCAGAAGATACTGCTGTGATCGAGGGTATTTGTTGTTTTACTTCTTTTAACAAGATGAACAAATCTTCAACTTCATCACCAGGAGTCATGCTGTAGCTAAGCTTATGATGCCTATCAAATCCACATTAACAACTCAAAAGTCCAGTTATGCTTTGAATTATAATATCAGGAAACTTTACTTCTAAAAAGCATGTTTGACAACTTATTACAGCTTTGGTTGCTCAAGTTCAACTTGAGAAATATAGGTCGGACACATTTGGTTTTACATATTAAAAGCAGCAACTATATGTAATCTTCAGAAACTCAGGGCTACTTTTGCAATTAAAACCTATACTTTTGCAATTAAAACCTACAACATGGATCAACTTAAAGCTACCCAAAGAGATATTTCTGAATACAAAACATATAATGCTAAAAGTATTATAGATGATTATGTAATAGAACCTCGTTCCCTCTCTTTAACATCTGGCTCATTTAAGCAGCTTTAACATTTATTTAACCCAGTGCCGGCAATATTAACTTGAAAAAGTCTAAAGTAACTAATATATCTGCAGCGTAGGATTTAACATTCAACTTAGGTTTGTTCCATCCATGAAAGTATATGATATAAGGACGGACTTCTTGTTTTTTAAGGTGAAGTTTTTCAAGAACCAATATTAAGTAAACATGGTCACTGAATCGGCTAACAGGACCTCTAGGCCATTGTGTCAAGGTCCAAGCAAGCAATGGTAGGGTGATCAATCCTAAACCCTCTGTCCTCCAGCAATCATTTGTTCAAAGCTTACTTGTAAAATATCTTGTAATACTTTATATGACTTACAAAAACAAATCACCAAAAAGCACCAATAAATGGTGCAACTTGGGAAATGTAACAGCCAAAATGTCATAGAGAACATTGACCGGAACTAATTGCCTAGAGCTGATGAATGTTGTGCAAACCAACATCAGGAAAGGTTCAAGCAAGCAGGAGAGGGCAAACTGATGTTTACTAAATATTTATAGACATGGGTGATGTTTGCTAAATACTTGTACAGTCTTCCAGCATTCATTCGTTTAAGTAAAGGCGTTCATTCATTGTCAGTGACTTTTTTTTTTTTTTTGATCGGTAAATAAGAATAGATTACAAAAGGCATTAAGAGAATGCCACCCATATACAATAGCACCACAAAAGGAGGCTCAGTATAGAAACCTCTACGAAAAAGGAGTCAACCCAAAGAAAGGGACTCAATAAAACCTACCATATCAAAAAAAAAACTGTGTTCCGCCTTCAAATAACCAACTATACAAATTACAGAAGAGAATACCCTTCAACCAATATACGGGGAGTCAACCCCATCAAAAAATCTTATATTATGTTCTACCCAAATCAACCGCATCAAATAAAGGGAAGCCAACTATCAAGCCCTCCTCCTACATCTCGGCACTCTTCCCCCTTTCCAGACTGTTAAAACACCCGTTACCTCCTTAACACCCAATCACCCCTGAAAAGGAATATACAAGAGATCCATAGAAAGATTTACCATTAAACCTACCACTACGACTCTCTTTCCACTTAACTAGGTAACCCACCATTCCGTCTCTACGATTGTATAAGAGATCCAAAAGAGAGAGTAACTGGGCTAACTCAAAATCCCTCTACAACCTGTGTCCCAAATGTAGAAATCAGAGCCCCTCCGAATGGAATGATAGTCTAAGCAACAATCTAGACTCGCAACATAAATTACCAAGACTTGCAACCAAGTTTGTAAGTCAAGACAACTACTAATCAAACATGTGAAGTAGAGGATTAAGAGTGGGCAAATAGCTAAAAGCATGGAAACTTATAACTACGGATAATACACAATAGAAAGTTAGCATCCATGATACTAGAAGTATGAATACCTTTCTCGTTCCAATAAAACGGAAAGAAGATAGTAGCTTCTTCCAAATATGATAATTAGATTAACCTAACTTATAAAGGGCTTGCCTTGTGGATCCTTGTATTCGCCTTCGAAATAATGGCACTCCCATGCAATTTGAGTAGCTGACAACTATTTGGTGCCCCACCTGACAAAAACATTCGAAAGTATAGAGTCAATAATAGACCTCGTTTGGTTTAGGCTTAAAGTGTTTTTAGCCTTTTTTATTAAAGTCACAAAAAAAGCAACTATCAAATCCCATTTTTTATCTTCGCATGGTTACTTAAAATCACTTTTTAATCGAATAAACTTTTTGTTTATTCGACTTAAAGTCAAAAAAAAAGGGAAATATATATATATATAGTTTTCAAGACATAACAATAAAAACTTAAAATAAGACATTTACAATTACTAGATCAAAATAGAAACTTCTTTTATTGAATGCTAGAGTCCTTTGCAATAAACAAATAACACGCATATTTTTCTTTCGTAGGTAAGCGTTAAGTTTTATACCAAAAAAATAAACTATACACTGAAGCTTGGTACATGCACCCCGCCCCAATGCAATACTCCCATTAGGGGAAGGAAAAACAGCCTAACCTCTTTAGAAATTAACTCTCACAACCCAAGAGGCTAGGAAGAACACAATCACACGAAGTATGAATTATAAAAATAAAATGTTAAAACAATTCCCATCTAAACACACACAAATAGGCTTATAACTTTTTATTTGTAGCTTCTGATTTTAAATCAATAAATACAAATTTTTTTGTTTAAAGTTATAAGTTTACAACGGTAACAAACATTTATAACTTCTGCTTGAAGTCATAATTGCATCTTTTCGTCTAGAATCTATAAATTGATAATTTCAACTACACCAAACACCCTTGATATATAAGAAGAATAGGATAACAAGAAATTCCAACAGTGAGTTAATGTATTTGCTTGAAAAAACATGAATAAACATAAATACTAAGCCCAGCATAAACTTGATTATGAACAACTAAATCAAAGGGAGTTAGTTAAACTCACTGTTTGGTACATGTAGCTATCAAGCTCGTCCAATGAATCATCAGCAGGCAACAAATTTGCCAGTGCAACAATCTGAAAGTGCAAATAACACAAAATTGTGAATTGCTATCATTCGTGAAGATAAATCAAATGATATATATACACACACAGAGAGACAGATATTGGGCTGTTGTGGTTGGGAAAAAAAACAATCTGAAAGTGCAAATAACACAAAATTGCATTGCTATCATTCGTAAATATATATGTGTGTGTGTGTATATATATATATATATACATATATATATATATATTGGGCTATGTTCAGTTTATTGAAACGACAGTTAAATGGAATGATAATTCCATCAAAAGATTCATTTCAATGTTTAGCTAGCAAGAAATGGAGAAATAGTTATTATTTCAACATTTAATAGAACAAAAATTCCAATGCAAGTACCAACAAATTGTGATTCCATTCTTGTACAAAATCATTCCATTCGAACCAAACACGGCCTTAAAGTGTAACAAAATTAATTGAAAAGCGAGAGACCTCGTGGCCGAACTCGATGCACTTCATCATGGCATAGCAGCTATCCTTTCCCCCACTGACCAATCCCACAACCTTCATCTCGAATGGGTGTTGATGTAAAACCCAAACGAGCTTTTTGTGCCCAAAAAAATTAGGGTTTTGAGATTGTCAGGGATTTTCAAACTGAACTTCAACGCAAAATAGTATCCGCAGCAAAAAATGGTAAAGTTGTCGATCCTCTTGGAATCAGTGGCAACTGAAATCGAAGCTTTAAGTTTAATACTTTCTACTTCTACCCATAAATTTTGGGATATAAGCTCGCAATAGCATGAGAAGGGACGGAGAAGTGGTGGTTTGTGGCGTGGGAGTATGGAAGTGGTCGGGTTTGCTAGGGTTTTGAGATAGGTGAAGACTGAAGAAAGTTGGGGAAGAAAAAACGACCAAATTTTAGTTTCTGCCCTGTTTGGTATCAATTAAAGGTTGTTTTTTAGTTTTAAACATAAAAATTTTAAAAAAAAATGTTTTACGAAGCATTGTTTGGCATATCTAAAAAATAATTAATTTTTTAAAAAAACAAAATTTATACATATCTAAAATATACTAATTTTTTTAAAGTAAAATGACTATAATAATCTCAATTAAAAAATCAACTCTGATCACAAAAATAATAAAAAAATCGTGTCAATATCTCATATACTATAATTTAAAAATAAAAAATAAGAATATTTCAAACATTTTAATAATAAGTAAAAAGGTAAAAAATTACTATAAAAAAATATCCCAAACAACCTACCTTTTTTCTCTTTTCTAAAAAAAACTTATTTGGATTCACTTTTCATTTTCACTTTTCAAAAAATTGTTATCCCAAAATAATGAAAATACATTTGTTAGTAATTTTTACAAAATAGTTTCTAAAAAAGTGAGTTTAAAAAAGTTTCAAAATAAGAAAATTTGAAAACTATTAAATTTTGTTTTCAAAAATTTCAATATTTTGGAGAAAATGAAAAACACAAAACATAACCTCCCTGTCATCGCGAACTCTTAGTCACCGTCGCTATTATCGTCGCCGTATCACCAAATCTCAATTGCCGTTGCCATCTTTGTCAAACTAGATCTCAATCATCGTCACTGTCGCCGTCAAGCCAGATCTCAATCGCCATTGTCGTCGTCTCACCAAATTTTAATTATTGTCGCCATCGTCACCTCACCATAACTCAATCATCGTTGCCGTCATTTCAGTCGTCGTTATCAACCCTTTCTCTTCACTTCCTTTTATTGATTGATATCAGAGAGAGATTCGCGTCTCAATCATCGTCCTCGTTGCGTCTCAGTTGTTGTCGTCTTCTTCGCGTCTCAGGTGTCGTCCTCTTTGCTTCCTTTTCTTCACTTTTCTAAAAGTAGTACACAAAACACAATCTCTCTTTCCAAAATATTATTAATCTATTTTTCAAATTCATTTTTAGAAAATAATTTTCAAATTACAATTTAAAAAAATGCACCCACAGTTTTCAAATTATAATATTTGATAGAACTATTATCAATAGCTATTAATTTTTTGCTTAATTTTAACTATAAGTTATATTTTTTTCCAAATACTCACAATTTCTATTATAAACTATAATTATATTTTCTTCTATTTCAACAAGAAGCTACAATCTTTACAAAATATTTACAACTTATGTTACAAACTATAATTTATAAGGCACTAATTTTAACAATGTCAAATAATCTATCCAATCAATAGGTCAATATGGTGAGGAGAAAATGGCCGTGACTGCTAACACTTGCTGAATGCCGATTATTACCAATAAAGACGAAAGAGAAGATATTGAATATTAAAAATATTTAAGCTTGGGGTTTATCCTTTTTAATAATGTCATAAAAGCAAAAAAAAAACTAAAAACTAAAGCCCTTATTAGCAACTCTAGCTTTTTTGCTTTTTGGCTAAAAATGTCGAAAAGTCAAGATTGTCCATTTGGCAAAAAAGCAAAAAAGTCAAAAAATTAAATCAAAACACAAACTTTCAAAATATTCTATTCAAACTATCACTATTTTTAAAATACAATAATACCCTTTATTCATAATTTATTTACTACCACTACCAATTATATATAATTGTTAATATCAAATATATATAAAAGTAAAATTGTCCACTTTAAACAAAAAAAAAGGCTAAGTTTTTACCTAAACGACTAATTTAAAAAAAAAAACTAACTTAAAAGATAAGTTACCAACCAACCTCTTTTAAACTCAATTTATCTTTTTAGCTAAAAATGCAAAAAGTTAAAAAATTAGCTTTTAAGCTAGTTCCTAGTTAGGGCCAATGTACTTTAGACCTAACTAATTTTTTTGCTTTATATAAAATTTTTTAATTCACACTCTAACACGTTAAACTAATACAAGTTGACTAAGCCTGTGTTTGGTTTAGTTTTTTCATTAGCGACTTTACTTCATCATTTTTGGATTTTTTTTTAAAAAAAAAGTTTTTCTTTTGCCTTTGCAAATTTTTGGTATGAAAAAAAAAATTAAAGTGCGTTTGTTTTAGCTAGATTTTTAAAAAGTTCATTATTCTTCAATGTTGTTAAACCTCACTCAACCCCTTTTGTCCCTCCACGACCACTCATAACATATTCATTGCCCTAGATCAAAGGTTTTAATTTTTACTAAGAGAGAGCCGAGAGTGGTAATGAGCGCATCATTTACTATTGTCCAAGTCCTCTCTAGTCATCATCGACCATCGACCCTCTCTCAACCTTTTCATCTCTCATCTTTCTTGAGCTTTTCTTCTAATTGATTTCTAATTCAGCCATCATTCAATGAACCATTGATATGAGATGTTCATATTCTAGTATTTCTTTTCCTTTCTAAAGTTGAAAGAAACTAGTGGAAAAGTAAAATGTATTCGTTCCTGTTGGCGTGAGTTGTTATTTGAGAGATTATAAGAAGAGCCTTAATTGTAAATCCCTTGATATAAGGGTCAACCTTAATTCTAGCCATGATATTAGCATATCCAAGAATTAAGAAGTCTTGATTGTCAACCCTTGATATAAGGATCAACTTTAATTCTAGCCAAGAGATTAACATAGCCAAGAATAGATAGGAATTCTCATGCTATATATACATATTCATTCTTCGTAAATATTTTATTGAAGTGAGAAAATATTGAAAATATTCTTTCCATGAATTTTGTCTCTTTTCATGAATTTTGTCATGGTATCAGGGCAAGTTCTGATCCTGTGCCTTACCTCTCTTCTCTAACCCTTCCTCGTTTTATCGCTTTCCACATGCATCCACGGCAAATCTCGACCAACCTAATGAAACCCCATCACTGCCCATTCTCACTGAGTTGACCACCAGAATGATCGAAGTCTTGACCAAAGCTTTGGCCTCGACCCAGACCACCGACACTTTCGCTGTTTCGATTGGCATTAAGTTGGACGGCACCAACTATGCTTTTTAGTCCCAAGTTGTTGAGATGTACATATCCAGCAAGGACAAGTTAGGATACATTAACGGCGACATACACCAACCTTTATAGACAAATTCATCCTTTCGAAAGTGGCACAAAGACAACGCCATTGTCAAGGGATGGCTGATCAATTCCATAAACCCATCGCTGATAAGTAACTTCAATAGGTTTTCGACTGCGAAACTGGTGTGGGATTCTATTGCTACTACCTATTTTGACTTCTGTGATACCTCTCAGATGTTTGACCTCTAACGGCGTGTGATTCCTTTGAAACAAGCGGGTGGTTCGCTTGAAAAATATTTTACTAACCTCCAGGGACTATGGCGCAATATCAACTTTCGTTGTCCAAACCCAATAGAATGCGTTGTTGATATTCAACACTACAACGACATGCTTCAGGAAGATCGAGTGTATGTCTTCTTGGATAGCCTCGAAGATCAGCTTGATAACATTCGAGGCGATATACTATAGATACGTCTGTTTCCTACGATTGAACAAATATAAGTTCACATTCACCGAGAAGTTGTCTAGTAAGCTGTTATGATCACTAGTGGCTCCACGGATACTCCAGCAGTAGTTCTAGCCTTGAAAGGCTTCAAGCCTGTGTCAGGGTTATATACTAAAAATAATAGATTTTATTTGGTTTTAGTATTTAATTTTATTCTAATAAAATTATTTTTTCATTTTATGAGAATCTTAAAAAGTAATGAATGTAATATTATTTTTTTAATGTTATGCATAGATGCCCTTGATTCTGTACAGTATTTATTCTGGTGTGTAGAGTACGACTTGCACATAGAAGACCAGATTATAGGTTTTTGCAGAATATAAGTATTTATTCACAATTTAGATGGAATTAGACAAACCATCGGTACGACTGTAGCACGAAATTTTAGTAAGCATGTCTTGGTTACGGGAAACAGATAATAGCGTAATCTATTATTCCGACTCTCTGTGCTAGTACACTTTGTATGTGTTGAACATAACCACATTGGGATAATTAATTTTATACTGACTATATAAATTAATTCAAACCCAAAGATTATTATGAGTGCTTATGCTCTTAATTTCGAAATAATTATTATTTACGTATATTTAATATTCGTTGTTTTGATTCATTAGATGGTGAGATTTTTTATAGATCTATTGTCCCGGTGAGTTGGATAGCGGTATTAATTATATGTTGAATATTAATTATTGACGGAATCCACGTTCCGATTGTTCAAGATTGGCGATACCCCCTTAAGAAAGCTTATAAGTTTTGACTGGATCAAACCCTACAGGTGAATTTAATTATTTGGCAATCAAATAAGTTAAGCGGAAGGGTTTAAAAATTTTAAAGATACCGATTAAATTAAATTATCAGTAATTAAATTTAATTGAAGGGTATCGAAAATCTTAACGTGAGGAGATGAGTTAAGATTTAATAACAGGACTTCAACGCAAATTGGTCTTGAGATTATCGCTAAAAATGTAGTCCCAGTTCTTTAGTGGTATAAACTGTAATTTAATATTTTATGAAACTTATAAAAATCGCTGCAAGATTTTCATAATTACAGAAATCGCTGAGAGGTTTGCATATTTGCAGAAATCGCTGGAAAGGTATCTAAGTCACAGTAGAAGTCTATGTCATAATTACTCTACAAGTTCCTGTTGTAGCCTATAAATATGCGGGTAAGCTGAACCAAATTCATAAGTTATTTTTCAAGACTAAGGTTATCCACGTTCTACCGGTACCAGTTTTCGAAAGATTATAACCCACAATACGTTTGGGAATTGCATCGGGAATACAGTAGAAGGTCTGTTTGGAACTTCAACTCAGAGAATCAAAATTCGTAGTTTGAAGAAACGACCAAAAATGTATTCATCTAAATTATCTGTGGTGGCATGAATTTTATTTTGATCGTTCGACATCAAAAGTTTTATTTGGAGCCTGTTTTAGTGATTGTCTGTCTAGTTTTTATTATTTGAAATCATTTATAAATCAATGATCTTAGCAGTTTGCCTTCATCTGTCTGGGCAGTCAACTTCGTCCCCTACCAGGTTTCTCTCTTTGGGCAATGGGAAATCTGGCACCTCTTCTAAGCCGCAAGCCTTCTCCGATGGAACCAATTGTTCCCATTGTGGTAATCTGAAACATACACGTGACAATTGCTTCAAACTACATGGGTATCCCCACTAGTGGAATGAACTTCAGGCCTAAAAACCCCGTGATGCCAATGGCTCTGATGGAGGAACGGGTCAGACTGTTGTGGCCACAGTAGAGTCACGTCTCTCTCTTTTACCCCATGTCGAGACCTCCCAAGGCGATTTATCAATCACGAATCCAGGTAAATATGGTACCGCCCTCTAGAGTTTTTCTCAAGATGGTGAAAGCAATTCTTGGATATTATATTCTAGAGTAACCGACCACATGAATTTTGACACCACAAATTTCTCACAAACTTCCCAACCATGGCGCACTACATTGCCAATGCCAATGGGGCTTTTTCCCCGGTCATAGGGGTTGGCATTGTGAAATTGTCACATACTTTATCATTATCTCATACTCTGCTTGTTCCCTTTCTTTCCCATAAGTTGCTATCTGTTAATCAAGTTACCATAGCCCTAAACTGTCTACTTCAGGATATTCTTACCAAGGAGATCATTGGGCGTGGTACTAAGAGGGAGGGCTTTGTTACTTGGAGGATTTTAGTGTGGGCTGCGCACATCACATGCATCATCCAATTAACAACAAAGAGCGAGAGATTTGGCTTTGGCATCGTCGGTTAGGGCATTCATCCTTTGGTTATATGAAACATTTGTTTCCAGATTTGTTTTCCAATATGTCGTTGTTTGACTTCAAATGTGAAACTTGCATTCCAGCTAAAAGTCATAGAGCTATCTACCCTTTGAGTATGAATAAAAGTAATGTTCCCTTTGCTTTAATTCTCTCTGATGTATGGGGTCCTTCCCTAGTTTCTATAATATCTGGTATCCGTTGGTTTGTGCATTTGTAGATGATTGTACCGCGTGACTTAGCTCTATTAGCTGAAACTTAAAGATGAAGTACTAAGTGTGTTTCAGTCTTTTTGTATTAAGGTTCAAACACAATTCTCAGCGAAGATTCAGATTCTTAGTTCAGATAATGGTAGTGAATATGTGAATCACCAATTCCATGCTTATTTTTAACATCATGAACTTATTCATGAAACCTCCTGCCCACAGACTCCTCAGCAGAATGGTGTGGCTGAGAGAAAAAAACCGCCATATCCTTAAAATCGCTCTGGCTCTGTTACTTGGAGCTCATGTGCCCAGCCAACATTGGGCCGATATCGTTGCCACGGCTGTGCATCTCCTCAATCGGATGCCCTAAAAAATGTTAAGTTTTAAGACTCCACTATAGACTCTTTTGACTTATGTTTCGTTACCATCAATGTTAATGATTCCTCCTCGGGTTTTGGTTGTGTCGCATTTGTCCACATTCATAAGAACCAGCTCACGAAACTTGATCCTTGTGCCATCTGATGTCTCTTCTTAGGGTATGCCTTACATCAAAAAGGATACCGATGCTATGATTCGGCCACCAAACACACCCATGTGACTATGGATATCACTTTTTTGGAGTCCGACACATCCTTTTCTTCCTCATTACCCAACTCTCTTCTTCAAGGGGAGATTCGTAATGAAGTGCAAAATTCATTAAGATTTGATTGGCCGAGACTTAATGACATCGAAATCCTAGTCAATGAGAAACCCAATACATGTATAGTCAATAAGGAACCCAATATAGGTGCATCTTCAGCAGTTGATACAATTTCCAAAGAAGTATCTACACCACTTGAGGCTGAAATAGAAGGTGAAATAGAAACCCCTCACTCCTTAGTACCTGACGACCCATCTCTTGAGAATATCCCTTAGGTAAACTCTCTTACTATACCTCCAAACTCTAATGATATGGATATCCCTATTGGCTATAATTTACCTTTTAGGCATAATCGTGGCAAACCACCAAATATATATTCTTTGGATATTAGAGAATGAAGTCCAAAGTATCCAATTGCCAACTATGTGTCCGCAAAAAGGCTTTTCGAACCACTCAAGACATTCGTGTAGGAACTTTCCTCATCCCGTGTTCCTATTGATGTTAATGAAGCTCTGACAAATCCTAAGTGGACTCAGGCACGAAATGGAGGCAGTGCTGAAAAATGAAATATGAACTCTTGTTCCCTTACCCAAAGGAAGAAGACGGTGGGGTGTAAATGGGTGTTCTCTATCAAACACAAAGCAGATGATTCAATTGACAAATACAAAACAAGGCTAGTAGCAAAGGGCTACACCCAAACGTATAGCGTAGACTATCAAGAGACCTTCTCGCTAGTGGCCAAATTGAACACGGTTAGAGTTTTGTTGTCCCTCGTAGCAAACCTCGATTGGCCACTGCACCAGTTTGATGTAAAGAATACCTTTCTCTATGGTGATCTTGAGGAGAAAGTCTACATGGATGTTCCATCAGGCTATATAGCAACTTTTGAGGGTGAGGTGGTGTGCAAATTACAACGAGCATTGTACGGATTAAAACAACCACCTAGAGCGTGATTCGGGTGATTCAGCTTGGCAATGAAGAAATATGGCTACCAACAAAGCAACTTAGACCATACACTATTCTTAAAACATCGACTGG
The DNA here is from genome assembly GCA_032270985.1 of Heliamphora pulchella. NCBI lineage: Eukaryota > Viridiplantae > Streptophyta > Magnoliopsida > Ericales > Sarraceniaceae > Heliamphora > Heliamphora pulchella. Next base: position 7,455,310 of record JAULJZ010000020.1, on the reverse strand, counting down.
GCAAGGTCACGACCTTAATAATCTATGTAGATGACATGATTATTACAGGGGATAATCCAGGAGAAATATCAAGACTCAAAGAGCATTTGGCAACTAAATTCGAAATGAAGAATCTAGGAGAGGACTTAAATATTTTTTAAGAATTGAGGTTGCTAGATCAAAGCAAGGTATATTTATTTCCCAACAAAAATATATCTTAGACTTACTATCAGAGGTTGGACTACTAGAGTCTAAGCCTGTAGACACACCAATTGTCCAAAATCACAAACTTGGAGAGTACCCAGACCAAGTGCAAACAAACAAAGAGAGATACCAAAGATTAGTGGGGAAGCTTATTTATCTCTCAAATACTTGCCTAGATATTACTTATGCTGTGAGCATAGTAAGTCAATTCATGCATCGTTCAAGTGGGGATCAATGGATGCAGTGATCAGAATTCTTTGATACTTGAAGTCATCTCCGAGAAAAGGGCTTTTCTTCTCAAAAAATAACCATCTCAGAGTTGAGGGATACACAGATGTAGATTGGGCAGGAAATATATCAAACAGAAAATCTACCTCGAGGTACTTCATGTTTGTTGACGGGAACCTTATTACGTGGAGAAGTAAGAAGAAGATTGTGGTGGCTTTGTCAAGTGCTGAAGCTGAGTTCCGTGGGATGGCTAAGGGTCTTTGTGAGCTTCTCTAGCTTAAAAGACTGTTAACAGAAATTGGTTTTGCCCCATGGTATGAGATGGACCTATTCTGTGATAACAAGACTGCCATTGATATTTTACACAATCCTGCCCAACATGATCGAACCAAACATGTGGAGGTGGGTCGACATTTTGTCAAACAAAATCTTAAGACCAAGATAATTCGATTTCCTTTTATTAAGTCCGAAGACTATTATAAAAGCGGTATACAGTAAGAATTTTTACAACTCACTTGACAAGTTGAGTATCAAAGACCTATATGCACCAACTTGAGGGGAAATGTTGGCGTGAGTTGTCATTTGAGAGATTATAGGAGGAGCCTTGATTGTCAATTCATTGATATAAGGATCAGCCTTAATTCTAGCTATGAGATTAGCATTGCCAAGAATATAGGAGTCTTGATTGTCAACCCCTTGATATAAGGGTCAACCTTAATTCTAGTAATGAGATTAGCATAGCCAATAATAGATAGAAATTCTCGTGCTATATATACGTATTCATTCTCTGTAAATTTTTATTAAAATGAGAAAATATTGAAAATATTCTTTCCGTGAATCTTGTCAATACCAATATATCTTTATTTATTTTTCTAACTTTTTATAAAGCACCTCATTATTATTATGATTACTAGCTAATCAAACAAAAGGAATGAAAGGTAAAGCTCCTTTTTCTTTTATTAAACCAATCAAAAGGAAATATATTTTTTCTTTTAATTTTATTCTTTTTTTTCCTCATAACTAAATGTTCTTTCATTCCTCTCTCCCTTGTTCCAACAGGAGGCTAATTCCTTATTTGAATTGAGGGATTAGGAGGTGAGGTGAATGATTTGAAAATTTTATGTTATGTTTGGATTTTTTTAGAAGAGCAAAATACGTGGAAGAGTATGAAAGTGTTATGAGAGAATGTGGTACATATATTCTAAGAACTTCTCTTCTTTTTTTCATGTTGAAAGAAAATAGATGAAAAGAAAAGCATTTTTAAAAAATACTTTAACATATAATATACTCTCTACTTATTTTTGTAGATTTAATATATTAAATTATGCATCTCATTTCTATTGTGATTATTGTTTAATGAAACAAATAAAAAGATTTTTTTCTTATTCCCTTCTCCTTTATTTTCATCTTTCTCACAATAACAATTTTTCTTCACCCCTTTCTGTGAATCCGGTCATCTTTGATTCCATTTTAGCTGCTGACTTTTTCTTCTTTTCAATCACTCTGTATTGTCCACCCCTTTCACATCCAAGAGTAACTCTTGATCGCCTATTATTCGTATTAGTATTCGACATTTTAACCACAACAACAAATCAATTTTTTTTTCACATCATGAGCCCACTTTATCAATGCTTCTCAATCCTTAAATACAATGAAAAATAAAATTCTTAACAATTGCATTATTTTGAAATGACTTTAAACAAAGAATAAAATTCATACATTTCACACCTCATATGTTAAAAATTCACTACTATAGACAATAATGAATCCGTTGTCAGTGTTGTATACGAAAAACTATTGTTTTGATTTTAGTATTTAATTTTTATTTTTTAATAAAATTAATTTTTTTATTTTTTATGATAATTTTAATGAGTAGTGTATGCGTTTCATTATTTATCTATGTTGTGTATGTGTGTCTTTTATTCTACATAGTATTTAATCTGTTGTGTAGAGTTCGACTTACACACAGAAGACCAGATTATCGGTTCTTGTGGAATATAAATTTTTGGTTCACAGTCTTAAATGTAATTGGACACATCATCGGTACGACTGTAACACAATATTTTAGTAGATCTGTATTAATTACGGAGAACGGTAATTGTTTCGACAATTGTTCTGATTTAATGTGCTAATACATTTTGTGTGTATTGAACATGACCGTGTTGGAGTAATTAATTTTATATTGATTATATAAATTAATTTACACCACATAATTATTAAAAGTGTTTATACTATTAATCCTGAAATAATTATTAGACACATATATTTAATGTTCCTTATTTTAATTCATCAGAGGGTGTGATATTTAACGGATCTATAATTCCGCTGAATTGGACAACGACATTAATTATATGATATATATTAATTATTAATAGAATTCATGTCATATGAACGAGATTGATGATACTCTTTTAAGGAAACTTATAAGTTTTGATCGAATCAAAACCTACAGGTAGATTTTATAATCCGACAGTTAAAAAAGTTAAGTGGAAGATCTTAAGAATTTTTTGAAGAAACTGAATAAAATTTAATTGTCAGTAATTTAATTTAATTGGTGGGTATCTGTAATCTTAACGTGAGAAGAATAAATAAGTATTTAATAACAGGAGCTCGAATATTTCAATTTTGAGAATAAGCCACAGAGTGCCATTATAATTTTTTAGTGGAATGAATTACAATTTATATTTAGATAAATTACACTGACCTCCCCTGAGGTTTCTGAAAAAAATAGAAACCTTTATTGTGGTTTCAAAAATGACACTAACCTCCCATCATGTTTAATTTTAATATCAAATGAACCTAACCGTTAAAAATTTTAACGAAAACTACCATCATAACCCCAAAATCACCCAACACCCCTAAACCACTTTCACCCCTAAACCACCCCTACACCTCAAAACCACCTCCCCAAATCCTCGCCGCCGACCGTCGACCGCTGACCCCACACCGCCGACCCCCGCCACTGCCGCCACCGTCGTCCCCCTCTCTGCTCTTTGCCCTCTCTCTCCTTTCTACCGTCTCTTGCTCTCATCTCTGTCGTTTCTCTCTCTTGGTGTAGGGGTCGATGGTGGCGGCGGTGTGGGCGTTGGCGGTCAGCGGTTGGCGGCCCCCCATCTCTCTGTTATATCCCTCTCTCCCTTTGTTATATATATATAAAATAGACCCTCACACCATCTTTCACACCGCCAGCGCCGTTCGCCTCCCTCACCGCCGCCGATCGCCGACGCCTACACCGTCGCCAACTCCTACACCGTCGCCACCGCCGACCCCTACATTGAGAGAGAGAAATGAGTGAGTGAGTGAGAGAGAGAGAGAGAGAGAGAGATAGAGAGAGGGACAGCGGTGGCGGCGGTGGTGGGGTCGGCGGCGGCGGGGGTGTGGGGTCGGTGGTGAGAGAGGCGGGCGGCGGCAGTGAGGGTTTGGGGAGGTGGTTTTGAGGTGCGGGGGTGGTTTTGGGGGTGGGGCTGGTTTTGGCGGTGAAAGTGGTTTAGGGGGTGGTTTTGGGGTGTGGGGTGGTTTTGAGGGTGATTTTGGGGTGTAGGGTGGTTTTGAGGGTGATTTTAGGGTTGTGATGGTGGTTTTCGTTAAAAATTTTAACGGTTGGGTCTATTTGATATTAAAATTAAACCTGAGGGAAGGTTAGTGTCATTTTTGAAACCACATGGGAGGTTTTTATTTTTGTCAAAAACCTCAGGGGAGGTCAGCGTAATTTTCCCTTTATATTTTTATGAAATTACTTATGTGTTGAGGTAGGATTTCATAATTACAATAGGAGTTCACGTCTTATTTACTCCACAGGTTCCTGTTGTAGCCTATTTATATGCAGTTATAAACCCTGAATTCACAATTCAGTCAGTTGACTAAGAGGCTAGGGTTTTCACGTTTTTGAGAACCTAAGTCTAGTCAACAAAGGTTTTGAAGAACACGAAAAATGTAACCCACACTACAATCGAGTTATTGCATTCAGGAATACAGCTGAAGGCGTGTTTGGGAGATTTAACTTCTAGTCAATTACCACGACAGCTTGTTGACTAAAGTTTTTAGCAATAAATGGAATCAATCCAACCAGTTTTCGATAGATATAATCTTAAACTAACTTTGAGAGTTATACCATATTTTATTTATGATTATTCGATATGAAAAAGTTTTAATTTGAAATCTGTTTCAGTGATTGCTCGTCCGGATTATTTTTTTGACTAAAATCATAGACATAATCTTATAATTTTATTAGAATTTTTAGGACACAAACTCCCAATGCAGCAGGAAAAAAAAGTAGGCTTTAATCCACATAAAGCAAGTAAAAAATAAAACAAGAACATCCAAGAAGAACACAAGATGTACGTGGTTCAGTTCACTGCCTACCTCCACGAGACAAGAAGAAAAAATTCACTATTCACAACAAGGATTACAATCTCTCTCTCTCTCTCTACACTTTTTGGCCTCAACCTGAACCTCTCTAGTGTATCATCGCATTTTGCCTCACTAACTATATGTATCTTGGGGTTTCTAGTGCTTAAACCCATTTTATATAGATTTTAAAAGAATTTCAATTAAAATCCAAATCAATAAAATGGTTGCCTAAAAAATCACCAACGTGATTCCTATGTGATTTGGAAAACTCAATATCATTTAGTTTTCTTATCTTTCAATATCATTGATTGACTAATAATTTTCAAATTTGATACTCACAAATTTGATCCACCAGAATCATATTCGAGTTAATCCCAACAATCTCTATGTTGGCTCGAATTTCTAAATCATCTCGAAGATCTGTCGACCGTCTCGTTCTGCACCATTTTCACGGGTATTGTGCTCCACCCTCTCTGACCATCAATCTGAATGAACTTGGAGTTCACCTCGACTGCAGCTCTTTTCTCTAATATGCTGCTCTTGTCGATCTGATCAAGCCACATATACTGAAGATCTGAGCCATCGCTATTGGACTTTGCCTGTGTAGTAGTGGTAACTCCACCTATCACCACGTTCTCTACTAGTCTGTAGAGATATCTAACATGATGTTTTTCATCTTTATTGCGATCGAGTGATTAAGTTAATAACCAAAAGCTCTAATACCACCTGTTGAGAATTTTGGGACACAAATTCCCAACGCAGCGAAAAAAAAAACGTAGGTTTCAATCAACACAAAGCAAATAAAGAATAAAACAAGAACATCCAAGAAGAACACACGATATACGTAGTTCGGCTGACTACTTACCTCGATGGGACAAGAAGAAAGAATATACTATTCACAATAAGGATTACAATCAATCTCTCTCTCTCTCTACACTCTATCTAGCCTCAACCCGAATCTTTCTGGTGTATCCTCACATTGTGCTTCACTATCTATGTGTTTTGGCGATTCTGGTGCTTAAACTCCCTTTATATAGATTTCAAAGGAATCCCAATTGAAATTCAACTCAATAAATTGGTTGTCTAAAAAATCACCAACGTGATTCTCATGTGGTTTAGAAAACCCAATATTTTTTAGTTTTCTTATCTTTCAATATCATTGATTGACCAAAAATTTCAAATTTTGATATTCACAAATTTAATCCACCAACATCAAATTCGAGTCAATCTCAACAGATCTTGACAGTTTATCCCCAACACCCACCTAACATCTTATTCCATTTTGTAGTAGCATCAACCTGAAATTGGTTAACCAAATGTTGTTAAAGATATTTGTAACTGGACAAGGGAAGAAATGATGGTCGGGCACTCATCTTGATCGAGCATTTAGAATTGGATATACTGATTTTGTTCGGACAATAACAATTGATCATAGCCTTCTTGTTCGGCCATCAATAGCCGAACAAATCTACCATTTTTGAACGTTAATAACTGAACAAATAGACCATGTTCGAACATTAAAAGCCGAACGAATACAATTTGTCCAGCCCCTAAAACTCTCTGCTTTCTTTTTTTCTTATTTTGTTTTAATTTACTACATGCAAGTAGTCTATATGCTTTTAATAGGTACTGATAATTTCTCATCAACAATTCTAAACAATTTGGAAAGCTAAAATGACTGAAGTTGACCTTTTCTATTATTTTTTTCAACAAAAGTCATATAATTCTAAACATTAATTCTGATACCACGTGTAAGATATTTTCTCATGTTAAATGATCAGTAGCACTATCCTTTAATTCAAGATTTAAAAGTACTATGAACTTCACAAATGTATAATATAATTTGAAAAATAGAGATTTGTTGATTTTAATAGTATATTAAAGCTTTCTTTGATCTGAGCTTGATTTAGAAAATGGAAAATTAGTTTTAGATCTTTAAAGTAGCGTCGGTTTTATTTTTCATCTACCATAAAAAATTTTAACGCGCGAGATCCAGTTGGACCCTTGAACAAATAAATTTATCTGTACATTTTTCAAAGCATACAGATAAATTTATCTGTCAATTATGCTTGTTTCACTAAACAGATAAATTTATCTGTCTAATATTTATCAATGCTAAAAAGGAATAGATAAATTTATCTGTTTAGTAAGTTGTGTTTGTTTCACGAAATAGATAAATTTATTTGTTACTTGTACTTATTTGACTTAACAGATAAATCTATCTGTCTAACATTTGTCAAATGCTAGAAAAGAACGATAGATAAATTTATCTGTATGCATTACATATAAATTTATCTGTGTTGTAGGCGATTGGATCTCGCGTGTTAAAATTTTTATTGATGGACCTTGCGCATTAAAACTTATTTTTTTGTATCTTTAGCTGAAAGCCCCTTTAGAAAATAGCTTATCTCTTGATTCTTTAATCTTTCTTTAATTTTTTTGTACAACCAAACTTTTAAGAATGGAAAGGCTAACTATATTTTTCACCATGGGTAAAGAGAAAACCTCTGTCTCTCTTTTTATAGTTGTCTCCAATCTATTCTACCATCATCAAATGGATGCACAACATTAAAAAAGACCCATCATTTAATATGCATCAACTAGAGCTCTATCACTCTATAAGCTCATCATGTGGGCTATTGTGGTGTTTGAAAAAATTACTGTTAATAATTTTTAACTTTTTATTACTAATTTTAGTTATAAACTATGATTTTTTTGCCAAAACATTCATGATATCTACTACAAACCAAAACTAGTTTTTTTTTTAAAATTTCAGATATAAGTTGTAATTTTTACCAAACACTCACAACTTCTGTTATACGCTACAATTTATATGTTATTAATTTTAGCAATGCCAAACACCACTAATAGTATCTGCAAAATTTTTTACAAGATTAATGTGCAACAAATGGGATTGTAGTTGGTAGGCCGAATTTCGTTGGTAGAGAAAGAAATTGAAAGAAAATAGGAATCGAGAACCAAGAGCTAGATTGGGAATTAGGGCATCGAAAGCATTTGAGGACATGCTTAGAGTTCTGATAAAAATGGATTGAATTATGTAAGACAGTAGATGGACATACATATTCAAGTCTTTTACGGTGTTTGAAATAATTTTTTTATTTTATATTTGTGTGAATGTAACTTATACAACGAATAATATGACATCAATGTGTAATCCATATCTATATCACTTTTATAAGGTGAATACTGTATAAGTTTATACGAAATTAAATGTGGTATAAGAAACATTAGCTATTGTATAAGATTTTAAATTTAGTTAAATAATCTCAAAAAAATTTAGGCAAAAAAAAATCATTCTATAAGTTTAAACACTAACAAGGGTAATTTAAAATTTTTATTTTATATCTATTGTTATATTTATTACTCTAAACGTTGTATTAAATTAGATAAAAATATTTTTAAAAAATTCACCACAAATATTGGATAAGTTATATTTTTAATCATTTTCTATATAATGATATGACTGAATTCAGTTGTATAGTTGTATTCAATTCTATTCTATTCTTATCAAGACCTCAAACGTACCCCAACTATGAAGAGGGGAAGAAGGGGAAGTTGGGGTGCCAGTGGATGAACACAGCTCTATAAATGCATAAGTTAAAGAGTAATTATTTGGTGCTCCCAAAGTGTTATGTGTCAAGTCTACATAGTACTTCTACTTAATTTTGTGGTGATAAATTTTATGGTAATGACAAAATAACTCATCTTTATTGATTAGTTAGGAGATAAAAAGTAACTCATATTCTATAATTTGTAATCATTTATTCGTCAAAAATATAACATAACATCATCTACATAGTGTTGAATGAGTATCTAATAATTTGCCTGAGTTAGAAACCTTAACATTATCATAAATAATATATTTACGAGAGCATTAGAAAGGAACCCAACTAGAAAGCCGTTCTTACTCTGATTTCAAGAAATTCCTCAAAAGTTCATATCAAGACTAGACCTATCCAAACCCACCACCTCATGTGACAAAGTAAAGAACACGATATATATATATTTTTTCCGCTAGGTAATTGGAGGAACGGGGCTTAGGGTGTTGAACCCTAGGTGATAGATATGGGGCAGGCAGCTCAAGCCAACTGAGCTAGCCTCCACATCTAGAACATGATTTTATAATTTTCAAATCGATTTTGCCAAAGACGTTTATTTATTTATTTTTGCTATTTTTCCTTCATTTATCTAAATTTTCAAACTTATTTTGCTAAAAATGTTTTTAATTTATTTTTTTCCATTTCTCTCTCAATTTATTTAATATTATTTTATTTGGTTTAATAAGAAAAAAAACGTGCTTACTAGGCAAAAATAAATAAAAAAACGTGTTTAAGAAACGTTTTAAGGTAATTTGGAAATGAAGTTTTAAATCAATAATAGAAAAAATTAATTAATAAAAAACATATTTAAATTAACGAGCCCATTTATTATTAGAGCATTTGGAGAAGATGCCTTTTTCGTTTGTTGTTGTGCAGAGAGATGTTTTCTTTCCAGACCGATAGGTTTTTTTGGGGCCTTCTGACAAATATTGAGAATGTTCATTTGAAAAAATTGAAAACCTTCTTGTTGGATGGATCCCACTATCATATAGTTCAATTTCTTTTCAGCACCAGCATTACTTTGTACCCACACTTGAATAAGTTAGAGGCCCAAAGAAGAAAGACGAACAAGAAGGAGAACCATGTCAACAATCAACATGCATCGCGAGCTACTGATATGGAAACAACAGTGACTTTGTGCTAGTAGTTTCGCCCGTCACACTATGGGGGCTGACCATGCCTGAAGTTGTTATCTTAATCGCAAGAAGGGAGATGCAAACAGGTGGATTATTCGGGACGTTTCGTCATTGTTATGAATTCTTCACTTTCATTACATCGATCTGGGTTGCACCACAAAATAGCAATTGATTTCGAGGTCTCAAAAATAATTAAAATATTAGATTGGGGGTGTTTGGCAAAATTACTTCTAGTAGTTTTTAGTTACATACTACTAATTTTAGTTATAAGTTACAATATTTTTTAAATACCAACGACTTCTGCTATAAGTTATAATTATTTTTTTTTCTATTTTAATTATAAGTTACAATTTTACCAAACACTTACAACTTTTACTACATATTACACCTTTAGTGTCACGCCCCGAGCCCTAGGGCTCGAGAACCAACCCCCAACGGTCTGATATAGAAAGCTAATTGATTGAAAATCCGTATTCAAAATCATTGAGATGGATTCAAAATTTTGTTTAAGAAATAAAAGAAAAGTCTTGGTTTGGTAAAAGAGGATTAACTTCTTAAATCATAATTTTCTGGTCAGAAGATTAGCTTTGGAGAAGCTATAAAACCAAACTTTAAATAAAGAAACATATTTTGGAAATCAAAATTTTGTTGTAGAGTAGCCTGGCCTACTCAAGCAGAGTGCCCACCGCTCGAGCGGTCAAGCGCAGCAATCCAAAGTTTCTGCCATGGGATCACTCGAGCAAGTCCTCCCACTGCTCGAGCGCCCACCATCTCGAGGGCATACCAGCAATTGCCCTAATATTTCTTCACCCCTTTTAAAACCCTAAACATGGAATTCAACAAAGGCATTCTCAAACCTGTTTCAACACTACTTCTAAACATAAAATCCATGTTCAATTCAAGTACTCAACCTCACAATCTACATTCATATCTTATCAAAATATCATTTATCTTATAAACATTTCATTGATACTCAAGATTTCTCACAACATAGAATCTCAAGAGTTCTCATATATGATTCTACACAAAATAGATACAAATCATGTGTAGCTTCAAGTATCAATATCTTTACACTTCCCAAGTTCACATGATATACAAATCTTAAAACAAAATACAATGAATTCTTCTTTTCTTCTCCAAAATGTACAATTCCCTTCATTGTCTCTCTTAGTCTTCCGAATCTGTAAAACGTTAGATGTAACAAACGTGAACCGAAACTCGTAGAATAAAGATTAACTCTAGTATTATACATGATTTGTGAGGTGTGATGAGATGCTATCATACAATCAACAAACTACTTTCTCAATTCACCGAAATCACATACGCACGCACACCTCAATCTTTCAAAATGACTTTGGTCCATCACTTTTCGTTTATTTCAAAGACATTAACATTTATTCACTCGGTTTTCTCATAAGAATCATTTCTCAAATATTGAACTGACGTCGGATGCAACTTATCGAAACCCAGCCCTATTCTCCAAACAAGCTACGCGAAGCCATTGGGTAATAGATCGCTCTATAACTCACCACGACAATCATCACATTCACGTTTCGGGGGTTAACCCGTGGGTATGTAATCCCCAACTTACACAAGTTTTTGATCTTTCACTGTGAAACTATTTAAACCCAACTTAATCACATCAATCTCTCTTTGGTTCATTATTCATTTAACCATTTATCATTCATCAACAATCGGGAGTCCAACCCAATACTTGGTTCCTCTCCCCAAATTTAATTTCTCAATTTTCATTCTCAAATCACAATCTCATTTTATCCAAAAATAGATTTTGATGTATCCATAACACTCATTAAATAAAACTAGTTATTCCTTTAAAATCTGTAAGAAAATTTAGCATTTCAAATAAATAAAATTACTAACCAAAAGAAGGGAAGTTTCCAAAAACCTCAAATCCTCTAATAAATGTCTCAATCATGCTAAATAACTCAAGTTTTTCATAAAATCCATTCATAAGAATTCCACACATAAAGATTCAACCTTCATTTCTCAATCTCATCATTAGATTTAATTAGGGTAAATTCATTTTCAAAGCTTCAACACAAATTAATGTAAACCACAGGTGATTGTCTAAACCCTATCTCAATTAACTCAAAACTTTGAGATTCTTGCAAATCCTCCCTTTTAGGGTTTCGGTTGTATAGGTTCTTGGTTCCTCGATGCTTAAATTCCAACTTTCTTGCTCCAAAGCTTGAGCTTCTCCCTTGGTGACTCCCAATCAAGTTCCAATCTCCAGTCTCCAATTTCCAATCTTAGAGGGCAGAAGGCAAGGATTTGATAGTTTGATGGTGTTCTCTCATGGAGGGAAAGAAAGAAGAGAAGAGAAGAGAAGAGAAGAGAAGAGAAACTTTGGCCTCACGTGGTCTAAGAGTTTGGGTTTTAAAAAAAATTTTTTCAAAATTTTCTCCAATGTTCGTGAGGGTTCTAAACTCACCTTGATAGTATGCTCGAGCGGACTATCCATCACTCGAGCAGTGCCCCTGAACCTGTGTTAATTCTATTTTTCCCATTCTCAAAGCAAGTCTCACACACAAACCCCCTACTGGCACAAAAATTCAAATTTTCCCATTAAATCAACATCAAATTCAATTCATATTCTTTTACTTTAAGACATTTTCAAATCTCATTACTTCAATTCCCACTGAATATTTTGTTAGAACATAAATCCAAAAATTTTAATCATGTAAAAAATAATCAACCGAAAAATTAAAACGTGCCAGGTCTCTACACTTAGCTTCGATTGCATTGGAAGATTATTTCAAGCTAAATGCATACATCTAGTAGTGGCCACGTAGATGTTTAGTATTACTAAAATTAATAATTTATTAATTATAATTTATAGTAAAAATTATAAGTGTTTGTTAAATATGTTACATTATAGTTAAAATAGAAAAAAATAGTTATAATTTGTATTAAAATTTGTAAATGTTTAAAAAAAAATATAACTTCTTACTAAAATTAATAACAAAAAATAAAAAATTAACCCAAAAAACAGCGCCAAACACCCATGAATCCAATTTGAAACCTTACAATTTATAAACTTTAATTTGAGATGTATTCATCATCTTAGCTCTTGTTTAAGTTAGCTCTTGTTTAAGATGTATAAAAAAATAAAAAACCTAACTTTTACAGTGTTCAACTTCCCTAGAAAAAAAAAGAGAAAAAAATAAGTTAATTAGATTAATTTGTTTAGATATCTTTTCTCTTTTTTATTTTTTATTATGTCCTAACCTTTTTGCTTTTAAGCTAGAGTCATTACCAAACACACTAACTTAGAGCTTACTTTTTTTAAATGCTTTTTCTTACGTAAAAGGCTAACATTTTAGAAATGACAAACTGGGAGCCTTAATGGCTGATATGTCTGCTTCATATCTCAAATCTTGATCTTTGAAAAACTGAAAACTACAAACATTACCAAACAAAACCTAATATATGAGTTGGTAAAAGGCCGTACTCGTGGAGGTCGCGAGTTCCACTATTCTAAACCTGCACAACAGAATCATTATTCTCGTAAATCTTGACTTTACTCGGTTTATGTGTGACGGACCGTCAATAAAATTTCCCCTCATGAGATTCATTGTCTTCAAAGACAAACAAAAACAAAAAAAACTATGCACTCTTTGTTAGGAAACAAATCATAATTATCATAATAATTGAATATATAGAAAATATCGCAAAAGATAAATATAATATGAACCACTCTTCAAGTTCAAATTACAAAGAACAAAGGAAACCAAAAACAAGAAAAAACAAAACAATAGGAGAAAACAAGAAACAAACAAAAGCAAAGACAGGAACCCACCACGGCGTTGAGCCCCATTCTGAAGAACGTAAACAAAAATACCAAATACAACTCTAGAAGATAGCAAAATCAAAATTATATCTCACAACTAACAATAAATAGGAAGTACCAACAGTTCTGAACTATTTGTCAACTGTTTCCGATTAACCAATCACCTGTCAACAATTAGGCTGCTCCTGCGGAATCAGGATTCTAACTAGATGCTGCACCTTTTAAGGCATCATTTTCAATGCACATGCTTGGCCGGAGGACTCTCTACGCCAGATCACAAAGAAACTTCATTATGCCAACCTTGAAATTTCTCTGTGGCGCGGATTTGAAAGCATTCTTATCTCATTCGACCACTTATCCACCAAAAACAATCATCTTGTCTGGGGGGCCAGATTGACATAAAGTTCATAGCTTCTTCATCAGGCAGCTGTAATTGAATGCAAAAATGAGGTTTAGGAGGAAACGATTGGATTGGAGCAGTTTTATCAGAAAACCTAATACCCTGGCAATTTATGTTTTGGAACATAACTAAATTCGATCCAAAGCGATCCCATGATATCTTTCCTTTTCATTACTTAAAAGGATTGGTTAGAGATAAAAAAAAAACGGTTGAGAAGTTTGGTTGGTCAATGTTAGAAGGGCTGCAATTCTCCTAGAATGAGTTTTTAGACAATGAATTTTGAAAAAATAAATTATATCTTATAGGATGTCAAATTCTTAAAAGAAAATTGCTCTAAAAGTATCTTATATTATGGTAGATAATCTATACAACTCTACCCATATCGTAAATCCCCCACCATTTGTCTATAATTTTATTTTTGCTATTCATTTAACATTACATGAGTCTACATCTACTTATTCCAAACCAGGTTTACCATTTGTCTATAATTTTATTTTGGCATCCCTTCAAGGGAAGAAAACAATAGATGTAGTGTAAGCTAAAATCATCCTAAATATGGATTAAGGATTATTAAACTAAACGTAGATGATGATAGAACACTGTAAAGACATCCAGGAACATTGGTTGATAAGCTTCCTCATATAGTCTGCAAGTGTGCTAAACATATAATGGCTGCATTATTTTCAGCATCTGTTCTGAAGATCCTTCACCTGCTCCAGAAATTTTGCAACTACTAGAATAAATCAAGCGACTATTCAAATCATCTGGTCATCCTAACATAATGTCAAACTTATATTTCCCAAAGCTTCTAATTACACATTTTTCTTTCTGGTAATCCAATGCTTTTTGTGACACTTGGTAAGGATAACCAATTATCTATGGCTCCTCATCCTTGTTTTATTGCCATGCGAACATCATATAGAGATTGCAAAATTTACCAAACTAAACTATAAGGCTATCTTCACTTTTTTTTTTCTCCTTTTTTTCCCTGATAAATAAAACGCTATCTTCAAATTTAGTGCATGGTACTCAAACAAAGAAGAGAATTGATGATAATTCTAAATTCTTAATCTTACAAAGCATCACATCAATAGCTTACCAACTAGAACTCAAAAGGGGGCCTCAAGTGATTCATCCCATACATCTCCGCTTCCATTGGAGGCATCTTCAGCATCTTCTTCCATTGAAAGCCTAATATATTCTCTGTGAGCAAAGCGATCCCATTCTGTCAAGCTTGGATTCTCACGTTCCTGTTCACAATACAACATCCTTGTGTTTGTTACCAGAACTAGTTAAAGGCAGTTTTGGAACACCAAAAATTTGCTGAAAATTAATAAAATTTGGCTAGCTTACTTGACGAATTAGAAATGGATCACGAGTTTCAAAGGCCATGAACTTGTTAAGGTTAAAAAGGATATTGAAAACACTTCCTGAAAGTTTACTGCCTTTCAAGTCCTGTAGTGTAAAATAGCTCTCATTCTGCAAGCGAGGAAGCATGTGAGGTCACCTCATTATTATTATTATTACTACATGCTTTAGTACAAGTAATCGGGGAGGTTGAAATGGATATCTCCACTCGGTATTACCACTTCACACAATCACCGGGATATTGCAATTAAACAATGCCTTTTGACAGCCACTCAGTGAATGATATGTGCATCAATACTAAAAGACTAGTGTATGGTGGAATTTGTAGGAAAATGCAGTCACCACCAGCATTTAGGGATTAGTCAAAAAGATCCGAATTCAGTGGTTGAATGAAAAATATTGTGAAACCACGTCGTTGAGATCAACAAATCCCCCCACCCCCCCCCAACGCACAACACTTGAGGTTTTCTGAAAATAAGCTCCACAATTTTGACATAATTACTGTCCCCTAAAAATTTACTAACGCGTCACACTTGGCATCCATTATGTGATGCTAGCATTCTGCGTTTATCAACCGGATGAACTTCAATAATGTATCAATTTATGATCTTAAATGCCAAAATTAACCCACATATTCATGGTTGGAATTAACCAAACCATTTTGCAGATTAATTGCTTACTGAAACCAAACTAAACCGGCCACCAAACAAAACTTAATTCCTTATTGAAACAACACTGAACTGGGTACCAAACAAAAGTTAATTTCTTCTTAAGAAGGAAATGAAAGGGCAGAGGGAGGAAGTTGGTCCTGTAGAGGAGACCGCAGGTGTGGCTGATCTTGGAAATCTTAGGGACTAGTGGTTTAGGACTCGCGATGGCATCGATGATGAGATAGAGGAGTTGCTGAGGGCAATGGCAGTGGCTACATGTAGGTGGTAGTGGCGATGACATCAGGAACTATCAGTGGGGAAGAGGAGAAGTTCAGGGCGACAGGAAGCCAGCTCTGGCGTTGTAAAATGATGACTTTTGTTCATAGGGTTAGGATTTATGGGATGAAGGAGATGGGTAAAGGAGGATGGAGGGAGGATAAGAATTTATAAATTTGACATTTTAACTTTTGAGGTATAAAATACAAGAAACTTAAAGAGTATAGAAGTAATTTTTTATTATTCTGCTAGCTTCGGTAATATTTCTGTTACCCAAAGGAGATTGTTGTAACTATGCCAAAATTGTGGAGTTCGTTGTATTTTCAACAAATTTCAGGGAAGGTTAGTGTAATTTACCCCCCAAAACATGTTCGCAGTTACAAACTCATCAAGAAATCAAGCCAGCTAACTTCGTGATGAGTAATTACATTAGAGTGGCCATTGGAAGTCAGCGTCAAAACTTATTTCAAAGAGACATCTAGTTCACAATAAATAAAGAACCAAAAATATCACTGAAGAGAACAAAACTGAAAAAACAATATAATCCAACCTCTGGTCCAATCATGTCAACTATCTGACACAAAATATCCTCAAAGAGCACAGGCTCTTGAGCCATGCATTCCATTCGATGCAACTGCTCCTCGTAAAAGAATTGCATTTCATTTCTTGTCAAAACCCCATTTCCATCCAAATCTATGCACTTGAACCTGATAAAAATTCAATCTCGAGTGTAATAGAAAAAAAGGCTTTATTATATTTCTAACAACCAATTCATCCATCTTTCAATGATACTATAATGAAAAAGAAGGATCTCAGACAATTAAAGAAAACAAAAGAAGGGAATAAAAATATACAAGTGCCGAGGTCAAACTCAGTGATAATTTTGACTCCCACATGAAAGTTCCTGCCAGTTTTTTAAGATGTTCTGCACGACCCAACCTTAAAGTTGGAGTGGTAGAACCTAAGCATTTTACAATTGACTATCTCGATTGAATTCTAATATTTTTATAAAATGTTTTAAAAAATCTGTTATTAGGATAAAAAAGGGGCGGCTTCTTAATATAACATCTTGAAATGCAGTAACTTCACAAAAAAACATTGTTACATAATCTTCACTGCAACATGCTGGATATCAATACAGAAAGCTGCCTTGGCTAATCAACCAAATTGGAAGATTTGTTTCCTAAACATACATTTACGCACATTATATATTGTGTATTTCTTTGACCTTAGCTTTTAGCTTATAGCTCAACACAAAAGTTCATAATGTCAAAACAAGTGTGCTTATAGCTTTTTCTGTGTAGATTTTGATTCTAAATTACAAAACACAAATTCCACAACTTAAAAATATAAGTATATAACTTTAATAAACACTTGTAGCTTATGCTTAAAGTTATAATCAAATCTTTTCAACTACAATTTGTAAGTTTTGCTTTTTTTTGAGATACGTTCTGCTACATCAAACACTGTCATCCTATACTAACAATAAGGATTATACACCTGCTTCTGGTTTGAGTGTCCACCAATGCTCTGCAAACATTTGAGGTGCACGCACGTTGGATCAGGGCAGGTTGAGTTAAAATCTTCAACCAACCCACCATTAACTGGTGAAATTTTTTTCAACTTACTGCCAAATCATTGCCAGTCAAAACCAACGGGTTGGGTGAAGTTTTTTTTGGCAGTTCCAACCCGCGGTTTAGCCGATTACAAGGTTGTAAAATTCTGGTTCTTAAAATTAGTTTAAGCGGTTTAGCCGATTAGTTTCTAAACATTGCAATTTTAAAAAATAAATTTTACGTAGTACACATTCAATAATAATAATATAATTAAATATATCTAATAGTAACATTTACAATAGATACTTATCGAAAACAATATTCACAGTAATAACAGCGATAATCAAAACTATAAATGGTATAATTTGTTCTTATAAATTATAAGAAATTTATATATATATATATAAAGTTGGAATTGTCGTATGTAAAACCACAATAGCTAATATATGCCTAAGGCTAGTTAGATTGAGTTGACGACGCGTTGAAAAAATATAAAATACAATCAACCCATCATCCTCATTTTTTTTTACTCAACTTACCTAACTCACTCCACTCACCAACACACTCCGTGGGGGTTGGTGCGGGTTAAAGTGGGTTGGCGGGTTGTTTGCACACTCCCTACAAATATTTTTGTTTTTAACCAATATAAGTAATCAGGAAGAATTTTTAATGAGTAAAACTACGTTTCTTGATAAGCAAGAGTATACTAAAGGGGGTAAGGAGATGACACCGGTATACAAGCCAAAGGGGAATAAAAAGACACTAAAACCTATCGCACAAAAAACAAATTCCAGTGTTCTCTCAAATAACCAACTATAGAGGTTACTGAGAAGAATACTCTTCAATCTGTACAGCAGGGAATCGACACTGTCAAAGGACCTCATATTCTGCTCTACCCACACCAACCACATCACAACCAATGGTGCCAACTGTCAAGCCTTTCTCTAACTTCTCGACACTCTCTATCCCCTCCACCCCATTAAATTCCCATCCATCACCTCCTCAAAATTTCACACGACCCCAAAAACAAGAACAAAAAAGTCGTCACAAGCCCCTCTAAAGTCACAAAGGACAAGGAAGTGACAAATGGATTCCCTCTCCTTACACAAGTAATCAAAATGTGCCCCTTCTGGCTAAAATTATCAATAGTGAAGATCTTCCCGTGAAAAGCTAACCACCCAAAAAAAGTCATCTTTAAGAGAGCTATTACCTTCCACACACCATTCCACAGAAAAGCCACACACCATTCCACATAAAAGCCACTCCAACAGTCTAACTCCTAACCAAGCACAATGGATTTGACCAAGAACCTTCCACTGTGATCCCCTCACACCACTTCATAATATCCAAATCTTAATTCCCCCATATATACAATCACATAAAACTTTATAAGAGTCAATGGCTGATTCATCTCCTAATTTTGTACATCCCTTCTCAACTCAATGTCTCAAAAGCACAAATCAGAATCCTATCGAACAAAATCCAGAAGAAGCGCGCACCCATGTTCCTAGCCAAAGCAAAAATATTAAAGAATGCAGTACCCAAAACCACATCACCGCACCACACATCTAACTAGAAGCTAACATGATCTTTGCTCCTTATCTAAAAAAAGATACGCTTTGAGAACTCATCCCAGATCTTCCTCATACCCTTCCAAATGGACATGCCATAAGAGATGGACATCTGAGGAGTGCTCCAATCACCGCTCAAGGATTCCACATCTACACTGAATCACCTCCTTCAACACTTGTCCCTCTCCACGAAAAACCTCTAGAATCACTTTCCCAAGAGAGCTCTATTGGAAGGGATCAACTTGCTAATGCCAAGGCCCCCCCTCCTTCACACAAGAGCAAACTGTACACCAATCTACCAAGTGATACTTGAAGCAATCCCTCATACCGTCCCGCAAGAAATCCATTTGTAGCTTTTCTAACTTCTTAGTCACCGACTTTGGAATAGTGTAAATAGACATAAAAAAGACCATAAAACTAGAGAGGGTGCTTCTATGGAGGATAAGTCTATCCCCCTTTAATAGGTGCCAGTGCTTCCACCCAGCTAATCTCTTTTGAAACCTCTCAAACACCCATCCCAAATCGATGTTGCCTTGAACGATGCTCCTAACAACAAATCTAAGTATGTGAGTCGAAGCGTACCGATACTACAACTAAAGATACTTGCTAGCACCTCAACATAAGAAACATCACCGACCGGGATAACTTCTGACTTAGCCAAATAAACTCCGAGCCCCGATACAACTTCAAAGCAAACAAGGATGCACTTAAGGTACCCCAGCTGACAAGGCTCAAAACCAACAAAAACCAACGTGTCATCATCATACAACACGTAATAGATAAACAGTAAAGCACCTCTCACTAAGCTGACCTCGAAACCCTAAAGTGTCCCATTCTGCACAACACTAGTAAATGCCTCTATCACCTCGGTAATCAATATAGGTGAAAAAGAGTCCCCATCTTCGGTCCTCACGAAGAATGTAACCCGCTAGAGCGCCATTCACAAGCACTGAAGGGGACACTGTAGAAATGCAAAACTTGATCTCCATCTAGCCCCTAAACCTATCATTTGCACCAAATAAACAAGGAAATCCAAGTTCACCTAATTGTACGTCTTCTCTATGCCTAGCCTAGCCTACAAATACCTCGCTCCCAAGTCTACAGTCAAGTAGTCAACACTCTCTTTTGCCACCAAAACTGCATCAAGAATTTGCCTACTGCCCATAAAGGAATTATGCGACTCTAAGGTTATCGGATTAAGAACCATTTTAAGTTTGGATGCCAACACCTTCACTAACAATTTATAGGTCATGCCAATCAAACTAAATCACCATAAATCTCTAATGTTCTCTTCCCCACCCTTCTTAGGGATAAGAGTAATAAAATAGGCATTTAGGCTCCTTTCAGAGGACCTATGGGTAAAGAAAAATAAAAAAGACCCCATTACCTCCCCCTTGATCACATCCCAACACTACTGGAAAAAAGAAACAGTGAACCCCACTCATCTCTCCCAAAACTCTAACCAACTCATACTCAAAGAAAGGCTGCTCTACCAATTCTACGACATCAGCAACAATGGAATCAAATTGGAGCCCATTAACACGCGGCCTCCAACCACCCTCCTCTTGAAACAGACAATGGTAGAACAAAACCACACCCACTCTAATGTCCGCTTCTTTCATAGGTTGGCTAATGCTCGTGGCGATCCAATTTGATTGGAAAGATTTGTGGATGGTTCGCTTCTAACCGAACCCGAGATTTACGTCTCCAGCTAATTTCCTCTAACTCAACAAGCCAGGAAAATCCCCTTCAGATCCTCTATTTGCGAACTCTCCCCCCTCCCCCTCCCCCCGCCCCCAAAAAAAGGAGAGTACTGACTTCCTTCATCGTATTCAGAACACGAATGTCTATAATAACATTGTTCACAATAACATTGTCCTTTTGAACATCAAGCCTACCAAACTCCTCAAAAGTTCCATCTCTTCACATCTTCCTTGAGGAGTTTCAACTTTTTGGCTAGCACAAAGGATGGGTCTCCCTTTTACAATGAAGCCACTCCACTAGCCTAAACTCTATCCTAGAAAATCTAAAAGGCGACTTCCCTTGTCAGATCACAGAACTGTCAAGCATAATCGAAGCATGATATGAGAGAGGGCGAGACAGAAACAGCTAAGCGACATATGAAAAATGCTCCTCTCAACCCGTAGAAATCAGGAAGTGGTTAAACCAAAACATAGAGGGAGAAACTCCAGATAGAGGGAGGTCCACTGGCTCCAACTCATCAGTACATGTCGATAAAGATCTCATAGCTCTGGAAATAGAACTGCAACCTAATCTCTCATGCTGGAAACAAACAACATTAAAATCTTTACCCATACACCATGTCACGTCCAATCTGAAGGCCAAAGCACTCAACTCATCCTCATAGTTTTAAATAGCGGTAGCAGTTGCCATAACGTTAGCAGTGATGTAGTTTCAGAGGGTAACATTCGTAGCGTAACAGTAGCGGTAACCAAAGTCGTGATTTTATTTTATTTTTTGCACAACTCATTAAAAAAAAATTGATTCATATGTTTTTATCCCAAAAGTAAATTTATTGGAGCTTAAAATAATTTTTGGTGAATTTTGTTTATTTTCTAGACATAATTCAACACATGTTCTAATTTTTTTTGCTAGATAAACTATTTTTAATAAACAATTTTGATTGTTTTATGTAATAGTTAATGCATTTATGTACTCTAAATTCATAATGCAAGCCTAAATGTCATTTAAGTTTTTAATAGTTATAAAGTAGTGTATTTATTAAAGCACATTATTTGATTTTTCGTTTAAATTTTAATTTTCAATTCACTATCCCAAATTTTATATTGTTGTTTGAAATTTAATTTGTATAGAACTTAATTTTTTAAACAAAAAATAATTCTTTTTGGAGTGTAAACAAGTATAGGACTTGAAAAATTTTCTTAAAAACAAAACACTTGAGTAGTTGAAAACAACTCAATCACCATGTTTTTTATCTATTGCCCGAGCATAAAAAAAAAAAAAAAAAATCCATAGATGTTGGATCAAACATGGATCTTGAATAAAAAATGTTATTCGACTGTTAGCAAATATGAATCTTGAAGAACTAATAAAAAATGGAAGACGAATAAACCTATCGATGAGTCAACAGTTAAAAATGAATAGCTAAATTAGACGATTGTCGTGAAATTCGAAAAATATGAGACCAATCTCACAATGCCCAAGTTTCTAGTCTATCAAGCTACTATGAATAATTATAAGTTAAAAACAATAGAAAGCATGGATTTTGTTGATAAAAATAACGATATTAGAAAATTCACAAGCCGAAATCCTGTTATACAAGCCGTAACGGCTGTAACGGTGCCATTTTAGCCTGTTACACTACCGTTACACCAGTTATGGAAAGTCTAACGGCCGTTACACTTAGGAATTTCTTTCACATTGAGAACTCAACCATAACGGGTAACGGATGCCACCGAAACCGTTACGTAATGGTAAAAGTTGCACTTTTTAAAACTATGCTCATTCCACAATTCCACCCTCACCCTGTCGTCCCGTAACTCATACACACAAGAGAAATCCCAACGAAAGCCATCCTTGACACATCGAAATAAGACACAGAAAGACAACCCTCTTCTTACTCTTCTTTAATCCCCATCCTTCTATCCAACATAAAAAAGATACCCCATATTGTACCCTCGGCCTACAAAAAGTAATATTCCACCAATCTACCACACCAGATGCTGCATACAATCCAATTTCATTGGGACTCCATCTTCATTTCTATCAAGCATATCACACATGTCCACCAAGCTCACAGAAGAGAGCTAATCCCCAATCTCTTTGCATTTGAGATGAAACCCCTCACATTCTTAGGTTTGGAGGGTGAAAAAAGGCTCACTTAACAAGCTTGGGCTGGGTATACGAGGCCCAAGCCCACCATATAAGCATTAATGTATGAAGAAACTGGACTGCTTAGTCTAATTCAGATAGCTCCAGCCCATGCCTTTGAATCCGTTGTATGTCCAAACCCTCTGCCCAAGTAGCAACAGATTGCGCCTTCAACTTTAATTTGAAAACCTGACCCCTCTAGTCGTTGCCCACTCGAACCACTACAACCTAGTACCCCACGCGCCATTTCTTCTCCAATCTACGCTCTGCAACCACCGGCTTCCTCAAATCATGGTAACGGCGATACTCGATCAACGAGCCCTTCTTCACCCACTGCTGAACTTCAAAGTGGTATGGACCGCAACTCACCTTAACAGTCATTGGAAGCTCCTTTCTTTAACACTTCACCTTAATATGAGCCCACTGAAAATGGCGACTAGTCGTCGTATCATCGTCAACACATGTGAAACCCCCCACATCGTCGGAAGGGCCATCACCCATGCCAAACATTCCAACGATTCCATGTATGATCTATGGCCCCCTCCAAATAGAGACCACCAATCCAACAACAAATTTGTTCCTATGATCTTCCAATCCCCTTCCAGAATGCAAGAAGCTTCCTCATTGGACAAAAACATAAAAAGGTAGAAAGTGCCACCACCATTGAAAACATCGATTCTAGTCGGCACCCTCCATTTGCGACTCACCTTCATCTCCAAATAGTCATCTATCAAAACTGGATTTGTGGATCAGTCCCTAACTATTAAGTCAGGGATATTATTGTACTTGTAGTATTGTTTGGTCATAATATATAAATAACAAGTGATATGGAGTAAATCCTAAGATGGGATACTCTCATTCACGGTTTCTCTCATTCTTTTCCTTTTCTCTCTTTCTCTCTCTTTCTCCAATAATTCTAACATGATATCAAAGCAAAATTCTGGGTAAGAAAAATTTCTTAGCAATCCTTTCTTCGCCCTTTCTATTTCTTCTTTCTTATTTTTTCTGATTTTGAAACTGTCAAAAAAAAAAAAAACTTTCGTGATGATCGACTGGTCCTCCCCACCAGTATTATGATTTTTCCCAAATTTTTTCCAATTTGTTTCATCGTTTTCCCCAAAATTTTCCAATTTCAGCGCCGTTAGGGTTTGTTCCTACAAATCGCGATTGCACCGCTTTTTTCCTTCAATTGATGGTCTATTCTTCCTTTATGGGTGCCGACTAGGAGCATATGAGGTTTGAATCAACCTTATTTGATGTTTTGAGTTGATTTCAAGCTCGGTTTGGGGTATTTCGTTGCTTGTGCGACTGTTTTCATGTGTCTTTTGCCTCCTTTGCCCTATTTTAGTCGATTTCAGAGGGTTTCAGTTCTGTAAGGTAATATTGATTGAAGTTCTTGGATATTTGTTTGAAGTTTCCAGCCGTATATTTTCTGGTATGATTTTCTAGTATGCTTGAAGTATGATTTTCTGCGATTGAAGTTTCTAGCAGTCTATTTCAGTCGATTTCAGTGGACCAAATCTTAGGCCTTTTGTTGTATGACATTTTGTTTGGCTTTATTGCGATTGAAGTTCCAGTTCAATTTAAGTTTTCATTACTCTCATCCGTTTTGGTCTGCTTGTTTTGGGCCTATCGCCATGTCTGATACATAAAAGCTTTCTGGTAGTCATAAAGACACCAGATTGACTCATTCAGGGGATCCTACTGATAGCCTGTCTTTCAGATTAGTCCTGTGAAGTTGGATGGTAACAATTATTTGATCTTGTCTCGTTCCTGCAGTTTAGCCATCGTTGCTCATGGTGTGTCTGGGTATATCACTGGTGAAACCAAACAGCCAACTGTCATGGGTCCTCGCACACGATGGATAGAGGAAAATACCCTTGTTATATCTTGGTTATTATACTCTATGCAGCCTTCCATTAGTCGCAACTTTTTATTTCTGGATACTGCACATAAGATTTGGTCCGTTGCTGCCCAAACCTATTCGTAGATTGGCAATGATGCCCAATTGTATGAGTTGAGGAAGAAACTCTGTGGATTAGATCAGAAAACCAATCATTGGCTCATTATTATGCTAAGAAGACCAGCTTATGGAGCGAGATTGATTATTATCAAGACTTTCATGCTGTTTGCACTACTGATACTGTTGCTTTTCAAAATATGGTAGACAAGAAGCGAGTGTATGACTTCCTTGTCCGCCTCCATTTTGACTATGATCCGATCCGTGTTCAGATTTTTTGTTGCGATCCGTTTCCCACTTTGCGTCAAGCATATGCCTATGTCCAACAGGAAGAGAGTCGCCGTCATGCTATGGTTCCTATTTTTAGTGAGGAACGCTCTGTATTATCTGTCGCATCTCTTCCTCACACAGGCCAGCCTAATCATACCAAATTTGGGGCGGGAAATGGATCCGTAACTCGAGATCAGCTGCGCTGTCAGCATTGTGGTAAATCTCGTCATACTATTGACCATTGTTGGAAGTTACACGGTCGTCCTACTCCGGGACGTGGCGTTGGATTTGGCAGTGGATGTAGTGGCCATGTTCGTTCCCACGCTCATCTCTCTGACATCCCTACTAGCACATTCGGTGAGACTGGTCCTCTTTCTTAGATAGCGCTGACTACTCTCAGGAGCTTGATGATTAGGGTTAATATCTCTTCTTCTACTGCCTCCACTTCCTCATCCAACTTTGCACATTTAGGTGTATCTCTTATTGTACTTAGTGCGATCGCCTCTCATACTCCATGGATCATTGACTCAGGTGTCATTGATCATATGACTGGATCTTCTACTTTATTTTCTTCTTACTCCACTTGTTCTAGTAAAGATAAGGTTAGAATAACCGATGGTTCTTTATCTTCTATATCTGGAAAAGGTTCTATTCATTGCTCTTCTTTACTTTCCCTATCATCTGCCCTTTATGTTCTCAACTTTTCTACTAACCTATTATCTGTTAGTCGTCTTACCAGCTCCTTAAACTGTTTTGTAACTTTTTTTTTTCCACTAATTGTGTTTTTTAGGAACTTGAGACGGGGAGAATGATTGGCAGTGGTAGTGCACGTGGTGGCCTGTACTTACTGAATGTTCCGTCTTTTGCTTCCCCTTACCTTCACCGTCTGACCAAGCTTGCCATGATGATATTGGCACCATCCTTCTGCAATTTCATCAATGGCATCGCCGTTTGGGGCACACTTATTTTAGAGTTTTAGAGAGATTATTTCCATCTTTAGTTAAACATTGTTCTAGAAATAATTTTTTGTGTTAGGTTTGTGAACTTGCAAAACATAAACGCTCTGTTTATCCTTCAGTGAATAAACGCAGTGACTCTCCTTTCACTATTATTCATTCTGATGTATGGGATCCTTCACCTATTACTTCTATTCCTAAGTATCGGTGGTTTGTTACATTTATTGACTGCCATTCTCGTGTTACTTGGGTCTATATTGCTTCGCACTAAAAATGAAGATTCTCCGGACTGATAATGGGACAGAGTATCTTGATGGTCGTTTTCGTGCCTATCTAGAGGCTCATGATATTATTTTTCAGACCAGTTGTGTCCACACTCCTGAACAATATAGATGTATCACCAGGCTTATCTTATGAAACTGAAGGGAAGGTGTGCAAATTGGAAAAAGCCTTGTATAGACTAAAACAGTCCCCTCGACCGTGGTTTGATTGATTCTTCAAGGCTATACTAAGATTTGGGTATCAACAGAATCATGCAAACCATACTATATTTATCAAGTAAGATAATAATAAGATCACCGTTCTCATTGTATATGTTGATGACACTGTCGTGACAGGTAATGATTCTGATTGTTAGCTTTATTATAAT
>JAULJZ010000020.1:7367699-7400319 GCA_032270985.1 Heliamphora pulchella | reverse complement strand
CAATTGAGCACTATCTCCTTACCATTCGTTCCTTCCACCTTGCAGCTTGCCGACTTCTTTACCAAGACTCACACTGCGGTTCGCTTTCGTTTCCTTCTAGACAAACTCTCGCTACTTTCTGGGCTCGTATTAAGAGTTTGAGAGGTGGTGTGAGAATATATGGTTAATATATTGTAATTATTATTAATATAATTATAATTTAGTTTCCTAGTTTGTCTATTACCATTATTATGATTTTTATAGTCTATAAATTTGATGTAATCCTTCATTGTAAATCAAGCCTTTAGGCTCAATATGCAATAATATTAGTGTTTATTTGCTTACAATAACATATGAGGCATCTGCCTCATGAATACTAGTCTAATGTGCTGTATGACATCCATGAAGATCCCAATAATGTTCAACAGTATGGTTCTCCAAACCACAATTAGTGCACTTACGAAGGCCACAACTCTTACCACGACCAAAGCCATAACCTCCTCGACTATGCTCACGGCCACTACGACCGCCACGACCATGATTGCTACTAGAAGAGCCACCTGTAGAATACCAACTCCCGCCCATAGTAGTGACTAATGCAGAAGGATCATGAGGTAACTGAACAGAGGTACTAGAGTCTGATAAGGAAGCATGTCAAAGCCAACAAAAAACCTCACTGAGAGAAGGCAAAAATCCATAGCACCCAAGATTTGATAGCGGACAGGATCAAAGGAATGAGGCAAACTAGAGAGAAACCAAGCAACATGCATAGATTCATGGTGCTACTGCATAGATTTAACATCAACAGTAATTGGTTGACAAAGATTTAACTTTTAACAAAAACCTCTAAACTTGACATAATACTCCTCCAAAGATAGATCATCAATAGTGAGGGAGAAATAAATCTAATGGAGGGCATAAATACGGCTAAGGTTATTAACCCCAGAATATAATTCTTGGACTTGTTTCCACAGGTTTGGCAGTAGGTAAAAACACCATAGTACCATTAATTTTGGGATCCATACCATTTCACAAATGAATCTGCATTTGAGTATATGTAGCATTCCAATCAGCATATTTGGGATCACTAGTAGCCAGGAGGTCATCAATCAAATATTGATATTGTTTCAAACCAAGAAAATAAACCTCAATGACCTTAACCCATTGTGCATAATTACTTCCATTCGGCCGCATATACGTAGTAGACAACAAATCATAGCTCACAAAACACCATAGAATATCACGTTTCAAATCCATACCGAACAAAACCAGACCAAAAGTACAACGAACTAGTAAACCATCAACACCTGGCTAACACAGGTTGAGCAAGAAAAAAGAAAACATCAGAATAGGTAGGAAACTAGCCTTAGGTCGCTGGGTCAACTAGGAACCAAGAACCAATCAAGCAAGTTATCGGTGCACGATGAAAAACAAAAAAATCAACGTTGCGACACTGGAGGTCGCACATAATGGGTTCTAGGCAGGGACGGACCCAGGATTTGAACCTACGGGTGGCGAACCTATATAGTAATAATTTTTTTAAAAAAAATCATGAATTATAATAATAATTTTTATCGGCATAAAAAGAGAAATATAACATCAAAACATATAAATAAGCATATTTAATTTTATTCAAAACAAGTAGCAAAGATACCTATTTTAAATCTATCTATCTATTTACGAAAATGGTGTATCTTGAGTTGTGCTCTGCACTCTTTCATGTCATTAAAGGCATCTATAATAGAGTCGATACTAAAACCCCTAACAATGTCTTTCTCAATGAAAGTAATCATGTAACTTGCTAGAAAATCATTCTCCATCCTATTACACAGCCTAGTTTTCACAATTTTTATAGCTGAAAAAACACATTCTGTTGTAGCTATTGAAACTGGTAAAGTAAATACAAGACGAATCAATTTATCAATAAGAGGATAAAATTATTGACTCTAGTAAGATAAAGGGCAAGTAATTTTTTTTTTTTTTGAAAAAAAAAAAGTTAAGGTGGCGAATTTATATATATTTAGAGATAACTAAAAGTTAACATTATAGTAAGAGGGTTTTTCAAAATAGTAGGGATGGCAATCGCCCCCACTTGTCCCCCTAGGTCCATCCTTGGTTTTTGGGTTAGGTTTGATGACGGCAAAGCTTGAAAGTGGCACTAAGGTTATGCGACGACTGATAAAGGCCAGGAGGAACTACGAAGAAGATGACGACGACAGAGTTTTCGGTGATAGCAATGATCCTTGACGACGGGGTTTTAGCGATGGCAATGATCATTAACGAAAAAGGTTTTGACGATGGAGATGATCCTTGACGACAAGGGTTTCAGCAATGGTGATGATCGTTGACGGCAAGGGTTTCGGCGACGATGATGACAGTAAGGGTTTTGGTAGGTTACCTTAACCTTGCTCTAATACCATGTTGAGATAAAATTAGGCTGTTAATTAACGCTAATACATATCACTAATATATATAGAAAAGCAATAATATTACAAAGGCTATAATACCCACACCTATTAAATATATATTACCAAATAATCCCTAAAACTATATAAATATCAATACTAAGAGAGGAAACCCTAAGTTACTCTTTTATTCTTTGCATCTATTGTTTTCTCTTTAGTTTTAATCTCTCTTCTATTTTTTTTCTACAGATGTTCTAACTTGGTACTAGAATAAGATCATGTGACGGGGATTCTTCGTGTTCTTGTCCTTCATGCTGTTCTTTTTCGTTGTTCTCCAAAAAATAAGCGTCGGGAATGATCAATTAGGGTCGCAATTACTAGATATGATTTCTCCAAAACTTTCTTCTTTCTTTTGATGTATGTTTCCTATCTTTTCATATTTTTGGAATTTTGTGCACTAGTCTTCTGTGCAATTTGGGGTCACCGAGGTGGTTTCGTACATCAACTAGTCTTGAAGATTCTTGTGGCCATGGGTTTTCAATTTTTTGGCTTCAGCAGGTTTTCTTTGGTTTGTTTTTGGTTCACTTGGCTACATATCTTCATCCTGATTTGAATTTTGAAGCATTGGTTCCCCATAGTGTTTTTTGGACACCGTGACTAGTTACTATTGGTACTCTGTGGTTATGTCAGATAGTGGTAAGCCTTTTGGTGATAACTGAAGAGTTCATGGGCCTCTCAGTGATAGCCCATCACTTTAGAATAGTCTGTAAAGGTATATGGCAGTAATTATTTGATTTGGTTTCGGGCTTGCAATTTAACCATAGTTGCTCATGGCTTATCTAGGTATATATCTAGTAAAGACTAAACAGCCAATTGTCTTGCTCGCTAAAAATAGCCGACCGTGGAGGGTGCTGCTTGCTAACAATGTCACTAACGATGGATTGAACACAATACTTTTGTTATGTCATGGTTGTTAAATTTTGTGCAGTCCTCTATTAGTCGTAGCTTCTTACTCTTGGATACTACACACCAGATTTGGTTCGTCGTAGCTCAAACTTATTCTCAAACAGATAATGATGCTCAATTGTATGAGTTGAGGAAGAAGATCATAGGATTGGATCAGGGTGAAAGATTTCTCGCGGCCAACTACGCCAAGTTGACTAATTTATGGAATGAGATTGATTATTATCAAATTTTTCAAGGCTTTTGTACTACTAATGCCGCTGCGTTTCAAAAAACGAATGAAAAGGAACATGTTTATGACTTCCTCGATGGCCTTAATATCGAGTATGATCAGATCCATGTTCAAGTTTTGGGTCGTGTTCTGTTCCCCACCTTGCGACAGCCATATGAGAGTCCACATCATGCCATGGTACATACTCCTAGCCAAGAGCGCTCTACCTTAGCATTTGTACCTAACTCTCGTCCTAGATTTCTTGGGTTATTCCATATTTGGGGAGAAGCGTAGACCTGTTGAACCTGATGAGTTACACTGTAAGCACTGTGGAAAGCCACGTCAAACTATTGAGCACTATTGGAAGCTTCATAGTCATCCCTCTCCAGCTCGTAGTGGTCATAATGGTTCTTTACGTTCCCAAGCCCACGTCTTTGAGACTTTTTAGGCTCATCTAGTGACATTGGCTCTCTTTTCCAAGATGAGTTACATACTTTTAGGCGTCTGATGGCCAAAGTTTACATCTCCACTTCCTCGGCTTCTTCACTCACTTCCTCTTCTAACTTTGCCCACTAAATATTTATGCCATTGCTCTTAGTGCTTTACCCTCTCATACTCTTTAAATCATTAACTTAGGTTCTCTACTAACCGTATGACTAGTTCTCCTCCTTTATTCTTGTCTTACTCTACTTGTTCTGGTAAAAATAAAGTAAGAGTAGTGGATAGGTCATTATCTTCTGTATCGGGCAAAGGTTCTACACATTACTCTCCTTCTATTTCCCTTTCATTCGTTCTCCGCGTTCGACATTCTTCTACTAAGATCATTATGTTCTGTATCAGGCAAAGGTTCTATCAATTACTCTCCTTCAATTTCTCTTTCATTTGTCCTCCACGTTCGACACTTTTCTACCAACTTCTTGTCTGTTAGTAGTGTTACTAATTCTTTAAATTATTTTGCAACCTTTTTCCCTACCCATTGTGCGTTCTAGGAACTTGTAACGGGAGAATGATACATGAGGGTCTTCACTTCCTAAATGTCTCTTCTGGCTAAGCCCTTCAAGCAACTACTGATTCTCTCCTTCCTCAATTATATTAGTGGCATCGTCGTCTCAGTCACCCCTCTATTGGGATTTTAGCTAAACTTTTTCTTTCTTTGGTTAAGCATTATCCTACTAGTAGTTTTGTTTGTGATACTCATGTACTCACTAAGATAAAAGATATGTTCATCCTTCAGTTAATAAACGTAGTGATCCCTTTATGATTATACACACTAATGTTTGGGGTCCTTTCCCTATCAATCCTCTTTCTCGCTATCGGTGGTTCGTTACTTTAATTGAATTTTACACTCGTGTTACTTGGGTCTATTTACTTCGCACTAATAGTGAAGTTTTTTCTGTTTCAAAACCTTTCATGAGATGGTGATTACCCAATTTGACACCAAAATTAAAATTCTCTGCGGTGATAATGGAACCGTATGTATCGATAGAACTTTCAAAGCCTACTTGAAGGATCATGACATTCTTTTCTAGACCTGTTGTGTTCGCACTCCTAAATAAAATGGAGTTGCTGAACGCAAGAATCGCAGTCTTTTTGAGGTGGCTCGCTCTCTCCTCTTTACTATGAATGTTCCTAAACTTTTTTGGAGCGAGACAGTTCTTTTAGCCGTATATCTTATTAATCGCATGCCCTCTAATGTTCTTCAATTTAAGACTCCTTTGGATTTACTTCCAGAGTCTCGTTCTGTTTCCTCTCTTCTGCCAAGGATTTTCGGTTGTACTAGGTTTGTTTATACTCCTAAACATCCAGGATGGAAGTTGGATCCTAAATATGTTAAGTATGTCTTCTTTGGCTACTCTACTACCCAAAAGGGTTACAAGTGTTATGACCCCATACTCGCAAGCTGTTTGCCAGAATGGATGTTGCTTTATAAGAAACCGAGCCTTATTTCTCTCATCCTATGCCATCACTTCAGGGGGAGCCTCATTGTACGAGAGAGCTGGAACAGCAATTAATGTCTAATGATCTAGATTTAGAGTCTCAAGGGTTGTTATTTCCCCATTGTACTCGAGGAAATGTTACTTATAATGAGAAGGAACAGATTGATGAGAGGAAAAACGAACAAAGCATTGGTGGATGGTTGGATAGAACTGATCTACAGACTTATTCTCGATGTCCGAAGGATCAGACCACTGTCGCTGCCATCTTGCTAGTTGCCATCACCGTCTGCAAACTCTCCTATTGATCCATCTGGCAATTACTCTCATTGTTACTCTTGATATTGCTCTCAGGAAGGAGTTTGAAAGTGTACCCAACATCCTATCTCACAATTTGTCTTATGATTCCTTATCTCCTTCATATCGTGCTTTTGTCTCTTCCTTGTCCTCTATATCAATTCCTCAAGGTTAAAAAAAAGTTGTTGCAAATCCTAAGCTACGGTTAAGGAGATGACAACTTTGAGAAAGAATGACACCTGAGAGTTAGTATCTCTTCCAAATGGGATTACTGGGTTGCAACTCATAGTAAAGCAGAAAGCAGACTATCTGTTAAGAGATTCAGAACTAGACTAGTCGCTAAGGGAGTTTACCCAGACCTAAGGTAAGGACTATCAGGAAACCTTTGCTCGTGTAGCTAATCTAGGTTGGCTTCTCAAACAATTAGAAGTGAAAAATGCATTCCTCTCTGTAGACTTAGAGGAAGAGGTATATTTGGATGTACCGCTAAGCTTCTAGTCCCATGCAATTGAAAGGAAGGTTTGTAAACTGAAGAAGGCTCTAGATGGGTAGTCTCTTGAGCCTAGTTTGATAAATAAATAAAAAATTACTCTATACTGAGATTAGGATACCGACAAAGTCATGCAAATCGTATTATGTTTATTAAGCAAAGTAATGATAAGATCAAAATTCTTATTGTGTACGTTGACAGCATAGCTGTGGTTGGCAATGATGCAGAGGAGGTTTCTCATCTCAAGATACGTCTCGCCAAAATTTTCTTAGGATTGAGGTTACCCGCTCTATTAAGGGTATCTTCATTTCCCAAAGAAAGTATATTATTGACCTCATGGAGAAGACAAGCACGTTGGTTTGTTGACCGGCAAATTCGTCTATTAAGGCTAATCATCGCCTTGGTAGCAATGATGAGAGCTTGTAGATAAGGGAAGATTTCAAATACTTGAGGGGAGATTGATATACTTATCTCACACCAAACCTAATATTGCATACGATGTCGAAGTTGTTAGTTCATGTACGATCCTCGTACCGTACACTTAAGTTATGTTTATCGTATTTTGAGATACCTTAAGTCTGCTCCAAGAAAAGGAATTATGTTCTCCAACCATGGTCATTTGACGTTAGAAGCTAACACAGATGCAGATTAGACTGGTTCTATCAATGATAGAAGGTCTAAAATTTAACTATTGTACTTCTATAAGAGGAAATCTAGTTACTTGGCGAAGCAAAAAGCAAACAATGGTAGTTATATTGGGTACAGAGATTGGGTATAGAGTTATGACCCAGGACATTTGTGAACTTGTGTAGCTGCAAGTGCTTTTAAAAGATTTGGTGGTTGAGGGTGGTGGTTATATGAGGTTGTACTGTCAATAAGATGTCATCAACATTGCTCATAACTCGGTGCAACATGACAGAACAAAATATATAGAGATCGACAAACACTTTGTCAAGGAGAAATTGCCCAAGAGCTTGATTTGTATGCCCTTTGTACAGTTCGCAGGCAGAATATTTTTACTAAATGGCTTAATAGTAAAGTGATTCACCCCATTGTATGCAAGTTGAGTATGAAAAATAATTATGCACCATCTTGATGGAGAGTGTTATCAATTTTTTTCTTTAAAGGGTATTATTGTCATAAGCCTCTTTATATATAAATATCAGTACTAAGAGATGAAACCCTAAGTTACTCTCTTATTCTTTGCCTGGATTGTTTTCAATCTAGTTTCAATCTCTCTTCCATTATTTTTCTGCTAACATTCTAACCGATACTAAGAATGCGTTTCTTAATGGTGATCTTTAAGAGGTATATATGGTCCAACCTCCAGGTTATATTGTTGCTAGCAGCGGGCATCTTATGTGTCATTTGCATAGGGTTTTGTATGGCTTAAATTAATCACCTTGTGCATGGTTTGATAAATTCAGTTCTATTGTACTTATTTGTGGATTTCAATGGTTCACACTTGATCACTGTGTTTATTCGACACTTTTCGCAGGCACCATAGTATTGATTGTATATATTAACAATTTTCTATCTCTTGCGATGAAATTGTTGGCATTGTTGATCTAAAAGGATCTAAAAGGACATTTGAGTAAGCAATTTCATATAAGGATGCTCTTTGTTATTTTCTTGGGATAGAGGTTACTCATTCCCCTAAGGGCATTTCTCTATTTCAAAGAAATTATGTGCTTCATCTTCTTTCTAAGACAGGTCTTCTCAGTTCTTGGCTAGTTGACACTTCCATAGCCTCTTCTCTAAAGCTTGATGTTGAATATAGTGAATCCTTTGCTCATGTTAGTCGCTATCTACAACTTGTAGAAAAGTTAAATTTATCTTAGTGATCCTCATTCCGACATCACTTATGTTATTAGTGTTGTTAGTATATATATGCATGTCCCTCGTCAACTGCATTTTGAGGTTGTTTACTAATTCTAGGCTATCTAAAGCCTATATAAAAGAGTGATGTTGATTGGACGGGTAATCGCCTTGATAGACAATCTACCTCTAGTTAGTTTACCTTTGATGACAAAAATCTAGTTACTTGGCATAGTAAAAAACAAAGTATTGTTGCTCGCTCTGTTGTTGCTCGCTCATGCGCTGAATAGGAGCATCGGGATATGGACTATGGCTCATAATGCTTTTAAAATGTTGTGGGTTCGATCTCTTATTCTGAATTTTGATGTCACTACTTCACGTCTATGCAAATAATTTGTGATAATCAAGCTAGCATCTTTATTGTGAATAATTTGGTTTTCCATGTGCATACTAAGCATATTGAAGTTGATTCTCACTTTGTTCGGGATTTATTGTTGCACAAACATGTCGTCACTCCTTATGTTTGCTCAGAGGATCAATTGGGCGTATTCTCACAAAGCCATTACCTCTTTCTTCATTTCAACAATTTGGCTGTCGAGTTGGATATGATTGACCTCTATGCTTCACCTTAAAGGGAGTGTGTTAAAGTGTCTTATTTTAGCTTGTTCCTATTGTCTTAGATTTGAGAATATTATTGTAATCGTCGTTAGCATAATAATATTATAAACACATGTGGATGAAGGAGATTAGTACAACTCCTTGACCTTTCTTCTCTCCTCTCTTCTCTCCTCTCTTATCTATTCTCTATAGTTAGTCTTATACTTTTAACCCCTAAATCTAGATTTTACTATTTAACGATCTTTATTAAAGCCCCTCAGATTAATCTCCCATGCTCAGTAAACCTCCTCAACCCAAGAATTTGGTCTTCTTTTGTTAAAAACTTTGGCCCAAAATGATCTATTGCTTGCCAACTAAGCCTCCGTTTGGGCTAACTTTTTTTTCCAGCTTTTTGGCTTAAAAGCCAAAAAAAAGTCAACTGGTTTGGCTTAACTAGGCTTTTTCCCATTTTTTTTCCACTTTTTCTACATGATTTGATATCTACTCTTTTACAAAAAAAGCCAAAAAACCTAAAAACCACTAAAAAAAACTAATCCAAACACAGGCTAACTACGTGGCCTGCAGGTGGAGGACTAAATCATTTTCTAAATGCCCCACAAAATCAATTCTTTTAAGTCAGTGCAAATGCAATGCATGTGCAGAAACAATCATTAAATTAATTTTTTAGGAAGAAATATGATCATGAAAAATAAGCAAAGTATCAAATCATATGTTGCTACTTGTTGCTACTTTAAACTCCATGTTACAAATTATCTATCTTCGTATTACTTTATTAACTAAATCTTTTTCTTCTAACTATTGCATCCGCTAAAATTTGGGGGGTAACGAGGAAAGAATGGCAAAAAGAGGATGTACCTTCAACTGACATGAAGAGAAAATAAGTTGATTTTCTAATTGAGTAATTACATATAGAAGTGTAACGGCCCACCATCTGCTGTCCAATGACTATGAAAGTGGGCCTACAAACTTGGCCCACTGAGTTGTAACAGTATGAAGTAATACTTAATACAGTGGGTTGTAACAATATTAAAAAATATATAATGAATCAAGTTGTCACTAAACAACCTGAGCTTAAGCTTTTAGCCCAAGTATAAAATTGAATTGGACGTAAAGTAAGTAAATTGACATGTATTATAGTACCCAAAATAAGAAATTGTATGTTCATAATCTACAGTTTCAATCAATAATGAACATACCTGATGAAAAAGCAGATCTAATGAGATCACCGCACCAACAATATGAAAGTACATGAACATTTGCATTCATATTTTCATTCTTTATGATGTTCTGAAAGAAAGCTGTACAACCATCTTGGAGAATTAGACGCTCCCCAGCCCGTTTTATATCTTCGAGATTCAAACCCTTGAGTACTCCAGATTCAATCACTCTAGAATTTGCCTTCTTTTCAAAATTCGAAAGTTGCTCAAGTGCTTTATGCAGACCTTCATAGTTGAATCTCTCCACTGCAAAGATAGAGAGGATAAATCATTAAACAACTAGACACTACTCAAGAATGTCTTCAAACTTCATTTGTTGAAAGTTAAAATACTTTACAAGAAACACATTCAAGTATTTTACCTTTTTCAGAAAGCAAAATACCCTCAATGCATTGTTCATACTCTTCTGTATACTGCCTAGAAAGAACTCCCCATGTGTTTCTCAAATCAGCAGATGGCATCCGAGCAATCTGATTTTCAGGTTGACTGTGATCAGATTTTGGTGCCGTTACTATTGCAATCTCTGCCAAAATGGCAGATGAATCAACAACAGTGCACGTCAAATCAAAATCAGAAAATAGCATAAAACCATGTTCTACAAGGCTGTGCTCTTTTGACAGAGGAACAACAGTTTGTTGAGCAAGTGGCTGAGCACAGAAGAACTCTATTTCCAGTTTCATAGCTTGATGATAAAGCTTCTCAATGATGTCCAGCTCTTCTCCTGTCAGAGAGACGCTTAATTTGTCCAATAAATCCTCAGTTTGCAGAGCTGATGCCTAAATTCAAAGAATAAGATAACTGAGCCATCAGAGTGAAGACAGCCATTATGTAATGTATTTTCTCCAAATCTTTAATCAGTAAAGTGTAACAATTTGACAACTAGAAAAGAACCAAAAATACTCGGTGGTCCATAGCAAAACAAACCTGGAAATCTTCACAGGAATAATTGTCAATCCACTTCTGGTAGGGGTGACTACTTTCCTTGGAATCCAGAAGTACCTGGAGCTCCTTCCCTATAAAGGCATAAAGCCTCATGCAAGGGGTCATGGCACCTAAAGTATAAGCCGCAAGTTTAGTTTTTTCAAAAGGGGTTGCAAGTTTTCCAGGACCTTTCATTCCTTCAACCTTCCCTGAGGCTGTTGCTAACAAGAAATCCGTATACTTTAATGTAGCCGGGTTGAGAGTACTCTCTTTAACCATGTCAGCACCCCATTCCTATGCAGCTCAAATTTTAGGCTACATGAGTAGTTTTCTATATATATATATATATATATATATATATATATATATGCATATGTTAAGAATACATTCCTACATTACTGTTATAAGATACATTGAGCTCCACACAACATTGGAAGGTAAAAATAGAAAACAAAACAAAACACCCTCGATGTAAAGCAAAATATAATAGTTTCTATACACCAAGGGTATAAGAGTCTGAGAAAATGTTACTCTCTTTAACCATGTCAGCACCTATGCAGCTCAAATTTTAGGCTACATGAGTAGTTTTCTAAACAAAAAGGAAGCAAAATATATATACATATATGTATATATATATATATATATATATATATATATATATGTGCGCATATGTTAAGAATATGTTCCTACATTACTGTTATACAATACATTGAGCTCCACACAGCATTGGAAGGTAAAAATAGCAAACAAAACAAAACACCCTCGATGTAAAGAAAAATATAATAGTTTCTATACACCAAGGGTACAAGAGTTTGAGAAAATGTTAATCCGACATCTTTCAGAAGGTGTTTGATTAAGAAAAAATCTACATAAACCAAATCTGTCTTTTCATTTTTGAGCTTCGAGACAAGCGGAAACTGTCCACAAATCAGCAGCTTCTACTGAAATCTTATTTGTAGCCTTGTTTGATCCCCAACCCAAGATGGATAATTATGCATAATAATTTGACGGAAGAAGTAATCGTAAAAATATGAAATAAAGAACCGGGCTGCGAAGGGATATCCAATTCAGTCTAAATTTTAAAGTTAATTACCCAAAAAAATAAAATTAAGTTGCTCTATCCTCACAAATAATTCTTGTAATCTGTGGAAATTTCAATACTTTGAGAATAAAATAGATGCTGAACTACTTCTAGCAAACAATAATATTTTTCATCTGTGCAATGTAACATTTATGGTGAAGCATTTTACTCTATACGGTTAAACTCCAGAAAAAGCCCTGTTTCTAAATAGAGGACTCAATAACATCTAATCCAAATCCATGTTTGAACTTCAAGGGAGGAAAGCGACAAGCAAACATAAGAGGGCACATCTCAGAAGAGGGAAATAAAGTAGGATAGAAGTTGCTGGTACAAGAAAAGGAAAACACCAACCCGCATAACGGAAATGAATACATTAATGTGACAAGAGATATGTATGGTGGAGCAACCGTAACAATTAGATCACTTGCGGGAGAAACAAGTAAATTCCTAATTAAAGTAAGATTGCATTAAGGATCGATTTTGAGTCATTGTCTCATTGCCTTAGTTATAAATGAACTAACTAGACATTTTCAGGATGATATTCCAGCGTATATTGTTTGCTGATGATTTTGTCTTAGTGGATAAAAATATGAGTGCAGTTAATGCTAAGTTAGAAATGTAGAGAGAAAATTTGGATTAAGAAAAAATATAAACTTATTGAAACTTACTGAAAATATGGCTCTCAACATAGCAGAATGGCGTAAAAAGATTTATATAGCCGATTCCAATTGCTTGGGACAAAGACTTGTTTGGCTTGGTTTGGTTTGGTTTGGTTTGGTTATGATATAATTAGGATATACAAAATAAAAACATTTTTGTGATGTAAAAGATTAAGTCATCATTATTCTAGTGTATGCATATAAGGCACATTTATCAATTGGTGTGTCCTAATCGTGTCGTATCCTATTTTTTTAAAGATGTCGTGTAGTGTGTCTGTATCGTGTTATATTCGTGTGTCGTATCCACATCCGTATTTCTTAGGCTACTGTTGAACTTTATCTAAGGGAACGTTGGGAGAGAGGGGTTGAAAGGTTCAGCTAGTCGAATTTTGGCACCCAAATAAGGGGAACTTTATTATCTTCTTAATTGAGATTTTCACGAGTCTATTTCTTTTTGGCTTATCTCTGTTTACACATATTAGTTGGGCACTAGCATCAAGTTCATTTAACTATATATGAAGAAAAATAAGAAACAAAATACAAGCATGACTCCAGGTTAAGAATGAAAAAAAAAAAAAAAAGAAAGAAACAAGCCTATCCAAAAAAAATGAGTTGAGAAGTGTATCTGCAGCTTCTAGTACCAATTTCTCCTGGCACATTACCAATTCATCAGGCGTAGATCTACTTGTTAATAGATCGATAAGAGAGTTGTTAAGATAGATAACTCTTCTATAGCTAGAATGTGTTTCTAGAGGATGCTACCTGAGGAATCAAAAAGTTTAAAGTAGGATGTGGAATGTGATTAGTGAGTCTGTCTGAATACTATCATACTTGTCATTCCCATGGAATAAACTTTCGCAGCGTATTGACTAATTATTGAAAACAAGTATGTCCAAAAAAAATGAGTTGAAGAATAAGTTCTCTTTCATTTTCTTTTTTGTATGGTCTATTCAAAGACGTGAGCTGGAGAAATAATCTATTTTCTTCTATTTTGCTCTTTTACATGTGTGGTAACCCTTGGCACCTTATCCAAGGAAATACAATTTATCCACCAAAAGAAAATAAAAGATAACTCATCAGTAAGGATCAACTTTAGTGATTAGGGGGTGTATTAGGCTCTGAAGCATATATACTTCAAAATAGGTCCCGTACATGTATCAGATACATATGCGCGCCCGATACGGCAGGATGCGTATTCGATACGCCAAATAAGTATCTAATAATTTTTTAAATGTTTTGAATTTTAGATACGGCTCGAATACGTGGGGGTACGGGAGGATACGTGAGGGATACGTAAGAATACGGGAAACATACGGAAGGGATACACGAGGCCCGAATTTTTATATTTTTTTAATTTTCTTGGGGTATTTTTTTCTTTAATTTAAAATTTTATTATTTATTTTACTATGTAATATTTATTTTACTATGTTATATATTTATTCTTCCTTGTTCATTGCTTATGCATTCCGTCATAATATTGTGATTACTTATCATGTACTAAATACTCTATTGTAACAACAAAATGAATTTACTCCTACTTCATGTTTTATTTTTTTATAAATAATACAATACTAAGAATCATAAAATAATATTTTTTTAGAAACGTATTCTAGTTGTATTCGTATCCTATTTTTGAATTTTGTCGTATCGCCATATTCGTATCATACACGTATTCCGTATCCGTATCTGTATCCGTGCTTCCTAAGTATTAGGTCTGTTTTTGGGACCCATAATAAGAGTAACACTATGCATGAGAATAATTGCATGCATAGGCCTCTAAGTAGTGCAAATTAAGTAACTGAGAAAGATATACTAAGGCACATGAAGGGAAATTTTGAAGAAGAATCTCTAAGTTGCATGTAAAGAAGTGAATTGTTTACTTAATGATACATAATTCCAGTATTGCTTAAATATCTATCTGCTCCCCTATAAGAGCTTCAGTGACTTACCTGTATGGTTGTAAAGATGTACAATAGCAACATGGCTCTAGTAGAATTTATAAAAGGCGAAAAGAATGGTGCTGCATTTGGAAGAAGCATTTGAAATTCCTTCGAGGTAAATATTCTTTAGCTTTGTGCACCCGAATTTATCTTACATTTCTCCTCCATATACAACTTGCTCTCCGTTTACACAACTAGCATGTAAACCTTCTCTAGCTTTAGGCATTGAAACCCACTATGTCCCATGCAACTGCAACAAGTTGCCATAAAAATTCTCCAATAGCAAAATCGCTCAAGTATTTGTTGCCCTTTTAGCAACTATCTTCCTTCATAGCCAGTAGTCCAAAAGACCCCCCAACCTTCAGAACCAACAATAGAGGATAATTAATCAAGACTCAAGACCGGCATTTTTTATAATACGTAAACTTAACCTACCAGCACTTGTCCACAGGAGGTTCAGGTGGTGAAGTACAAAATTTTTAGTTCCAACTTTTTTAATGATTGTTCTTCTAAATAACCACACACACACACACACACACACACACACACCTGCAAACACAATTTTAGGTCATGCTAACCACCGGGGGGAAAACAATTCCATTACCAATACACTTTTGGAGAAGGGGGGGCTTACCACTTTAACTGACATCAAGGCACGGGACAAATTTTCCAATATCAATACATTTTAGAAGTGAGGCATACTACTTTTACAGATTTCAATATATTTTGTGCAAATATTCAAACATTATTTACCCATTAACCATCACCTAGTGTGGCGATGGTTAGCATTTTTCTTTATTGTTTGGTCCAGCAAGTCCTTGCAGTATCCATAAGACCTATTTTACTGAACAAAAGAATCGTCTCATTGATCTAATTACATGATGTGAATAGGGCATGATTGTTTCCAATAAACTTGCAAAGAAAATAAAAACTTGGGTAAAACACATAGTGCAGTGTCTTACCTGGGCAAAAGAATCATGCATTTTCAGCTCCTCTAGAACACTCCTCCTCAACTGACTAATCCCAGCCTTTGCATCATCATCATCTGCGCACTCCTCCGCCAATTCGTACCTACCAAAACAAAATACACTATCCCTTTTGATACACCATCTCATGCACACAAATACATGGAAAACCAAATACTATCATTATAATTTTTTCTGTTTTTCTAATTTCAAGTAAATGAAGTACTCTAGCAAACTGAATAAGTTTTTTCCTATTACCTAAAATAATAACAATCATTTTTTTTCCTTTTTCTTATCACTTGCATAATTTTCCCATCAACCAAACAAGAAATGATAGTGTGTGCCTGGGATTTTGGAGCAGTGTGTGTCTTACATGCATATCTTACAAAAAAAAATGGATATATAAGGTTAGCTGTTAATTCTAATCTCAACTAAATCGAGTACTCAAGCAAATTGAAGAAATTTTTCTTCACTAAATAATGAGTAAACTAAATCAATACTATTTTCCCCTTTTTTCTTTACTTGCCATTTCTTCCCTAGCGACCAAACAAACAAAAAAAACACCATAATATAATATAAGAGATCGAGACTGACGCTTGGGCGAAGGCTTTGAGGAAATGAACATCTTGGGCAATGTACTGCCGGAAGGTATCGAGCTTGAGATTCCCGGAAGCCAAACAGACCACGAAAGGAGTGTACAGCGCGAGAGTCGACTCTTTCCGGAACTTGATCCAGAACCGCCTCGCGATGCCTTCTGCGTTGTCCACTACCGGTGCTCCTCCGCCGCCGCCGCCTCCGATGGCCGACGGCTTCAAAGTAGTCGTCATTGTGGTGGTCGATGATCGTGGTCTGCGAAAGGGATCGATACAGATAGATTTCGATGGTGAGGATTTAAAGGAGGAAGAAAGTAGGGATCGTATGGAGGAGCGAAATCGGAATGAAGAAGAAGGAAGAAGAGCCTTGATTGGATTTGGGTAGAGAAACAGGGGCATCAATTTAGTAGAGAAGAGGTTTACTGGATTACGATTCTCTTCCTATTTGCAGATTATATATATATAGGCGTTTGTATGTAGAGAGAAAAAGTAAGCGTAGACGAAATCTGGGCATAATTAAATATATCTCATGTTTTTAAAATGGTTTAGAGATAAATAATTTTTAAAAGTTAGATTTATTACACTACTCTAATTTTATCATTCAAATTATTATTATTATTTATTTAATACAATTAATTTAAAAAAATATCATATCTCTACTTATTTAATACCTTCTCTCTCTCTTTTTTTTTTCAAAAAATATCATCTCTTTTCACAAAAAATGCAACTTCAAAATACTTTATAGTTTTGAAACTTTTTGAAGTTTTTTAAAGTTTTGAAACATTTTTTTTAAAATAAAACAAAATTTTTAGAAATTTTTTCTTCTTTGTAAAAAATAAATTTGTTTTATTAAAAAATATTGTTTTAATTACCTTCAATAGAAAATTGTTAACTTAATTCTTTTTTAATATAAAAAAATTTATATTATATGACAGCTTAAAATGGCCCCGTTTAGGAGGACATGGCCTATGGCTTATTTGCTTATAAGTCAAAAGATAAATCACATCGTTTGAATAACCAAATAAGCAAAAAATAAAAAAATAAGCAAATAAGCTAAATAAGCTCGTTTGGGTAACTAAATAAATCAAAATAAACCAAATAAGTTAGCTTATAAGCCAAACGAAGTGGCTTATAAGCTAAATAAGCAAATAAGTCAATGGTCACCCAAACGACCTAGCTTATTTATATTTTAATTTATTTACTAATAAGCAAATAAGCTAATAAGTCAACCACCCAAACAAAGCCAATGTATCCCTTTTTTTTTTACAAAAATTAATTACTATTTTTTTTAGAAAATATTTTCTTCCCATCAGAAAACTAAAAATTAAGGACCCGTTTGGTAACGTTTACAATTTTC
Source organism: Heliamphora pulchella (assembly GCA_032270985.1). Classification (NCBI taxonomy): domain Eukaryota; kingdom Viridiplantae; phylum Streptophyta; class Magnoliopsida; order Ericales; family Sarraceniaceae; genus Heliamphora; species Heliamphora pulchella. The sequence goes on along the minus strand of JAULJZ010000020.1, from coordinate 7,382,871 downwards.
TGATTTTTGTTTACAAAAAACAAAAAAACATGTTTTTGTTTATTTTATAAAAAAAAAAAAGAAAACAAAAACATGTTTAGTAATATAAATGTTTGAAAAATGGTAATTGGAGGTTACAGATGAATCCAATCAAAACTTGTTTACAAAACAAGTGAAAACACATTTTTTTTGTTTCTTAAAATTTTGTAAATTTTAAAAACTGTTTATAGTTTTTTGAAAACAAAAATAATTACCAAACATGTTTTTGTTTACAGTTTATGAAAAATTTATAAACAAAAAATATAAACGTTACCAAACGACACCTAAAATTGTTGTTTTTATCATCAGAAAATTAAAAATTAAAAATATTATTTTGATTACTTTTGATAGAAATTTGGTTTTGAATAAATTTTTTATTTATAAAAAGTAACTGTTTTATTTATAAAAAGAAAATATTGAGGAAGTTATGTAAATTTTATAATTTATTTTATATGTTATATGATTTTTATTTTTGGAGTGTAAAGATTATAATTGTATAGAATTTATTGTATTATATATATAGAAAAAAAAAAAAGAAAAGTTATGTAAATCACGTGACCTTTCATATCTCTTCAATGTTTGTCTTTGTTTTTTTTTTTTTTTTGCGGGGGGTTTGAATTAATTTTTTTAATTAAAAAAATATTTTTTTTCTTGTGAAAACTTGATTAGTTGATGGATTGACTTATGAATAGATTATAGATACTTTCTAATTTAATCTTTAAACTCTACATAATGTTGTAATTTATTTTTATTTGTTTTATTCTTAAATCTTAAGTATTTTAATTATAATAATTATTATTTTAAAATTTTAATAATTTATTTAATTTGCATTTTATTTTAATATTTTATTTTTTTTACTAATCACATTTTATGTACAGGAGAGTGCAAGAGCATTTTAATAATTGAATAGAAATTTTGATTCGAAAGTGTTTTTTAGAGGTATGAATTATAAGTAGAAAACATTGTATTAAAATATTAGTTTTGATCAATCTATATAATAAGATTAAATCTCAACCGTCCAACGTAGTTTATCTCTTTGACAAATTTCAAAACCAAATTTCTATATAATTTCTTTAATGGCTAAAATTTATTATACCACTTTAATCATATAATTCAGATTATCATCTCTCTCCTTATTTAATACAGATAGTTTGAAAAAACATCACATCTCTCATCATTTAATACCTTATCTCTCTTTATTTTTCTCTCTTCAAAAAATATCATCTCTTTTCACAAAAAATACAACTTCAAAATGTTTTATAGTTTTGAAACTTTTTAATGTTTTGAAACTTTTTTTAAAAAAATTAATTCAAAATTTTTAGTAATTTTTTCTTCTTTCTAAAAAATGAAGTTGTTTTATTGAAAAATGTTATTTTGGTTATCTTCGATAGAAAATTATTGAATTAATTTTTTTTTAATATAAAAAAATTTATATTATATGACAACTTAAAATGTATTCATCGTTTTTACGAAAATTAATTACTATTTTTTTTGGAAAAAATATTTTCTTGCTATTTGAAAACTAAAAATTAAAATTATTATTTTTTCCATCAGAAAATTAAAAATTAAAAATATTGTTTTGGTTACTTTTAATGGAAATTTGGTTTTGAAAAAAAAAATTATTTATAAAAAGCAACAGTTTTATTTATGAAAAAAATATTAAAGAGGTTATGTGAACTTTATAATTTATTCTATATGGTGTATAATTTTTATTTTTGGAGTGTGAAAGTTATAATTGTATAAAATTTATTATATTATACATATAAAGAAAGACGAAACTATATAAATCATGTGACCATTCATGTCCCTTCAATGTTTGTCTTTTGTTTTTTTTTTTTAGGATTTGAATTAAATTTTTTTAATTAAAAAAAATATTTTTTTTTTTGTAAAAGTTTGATTGGTTGATGGATTAACTTATGAAGAGGTTATGGGTATTTTTTTAATTTAATTTTCAAACTCTACATCATATAGGAATTTATTTTTATTTATTTTATTATTAAATTTTAAGCATTTTAATTATAATAATAATTATTTTAAAAGTTTAATAATTCATTTAATTTGCCTTTTATTTTAATGTTTTATTTTTTTACTAATCACATTTTATGTATATGAAAGTGCAAGAGCCATTTAATAATTAAGTAGAAAAAATTGATTCAAAAGTATTTTTTAGAGTTATGGGTTATAACTAGAAAATGTTGTATTAAAATATTAGTTTTTATCAACCTATATTATAAAACAGAGCAGTCTTATAACACTTCATATTTTTTATCAAATTATTAATATTATCCAAACTTACTTATAATGGCAATAAGTACCATTTTAAAAAAATATCATCACTCTCCTCATTTAATGCATTTAGTTTAGAAAATTATCATGTCTCTCCTCATTCAATACCTTCTCTCTTCTCATTTTTATCTCTTCAAAAAATATCATTTCTTTTCACAAAAAATAAATTTATTTTATTGAAGAAATATTTTTTTGGTTACCTTCAATAGAAAATTATTGAATTAGTTATTTTTTAATATAAAAATATTTATATTATATGACAATTTAAAATGTATCATTTTTTTTATAAAAGTTTATTACAATTTTTTTTTGAGAAAATATTTTATTCCTATCTGAAAATTAAAAATTTAAATTGTTGTTTCCGTTACCTTTGATAGAAACTTGATTTGAATAATTTTTTATTTATAAAAAGAAACTTTTGTGGAGTTATGAAGACTTTATAATTCATTCTACATAATATATGATTTTTCTTTTTGAAGTGTGAATGTTATAGTTGTATAGTAATTTATTGTATTATACATTATTGAAACAAATAGTGGATTTTGAATAAAATTATAATATAATTTTTAGCTAATTTTGAAACTAATTATCTTTGTGTTGGATTAATCTTTTTTGATGATTTCAAGTTTTAATTAATCTTTTTTGATGATTTCAAGTTTTAATTTATTTATCTCTATAAGTAGAGTAATCATGAATTTTGTAGCATTCAAAATCATTAATAAGTGAATGAGAAATTGATTCTAAAAGTGTGCCATTGAAGTTGGCAAAATAATGGTAACTAAGTTCTATCCCATATTATTTGGGAGAGAAAATTGTGAATGTCCAAGTTGATATAAAAGACTTTTCAATCCCACATTGGTTGGAAAAAAATTTGGAGAGGGCTTATATAAGCCAAGTTGAGCCTAAGGGGTGTGCCCATTGGGGTTACCTAGTTTTGTGGATGGAGTAGAACCTACCCAACGGTGGGTTCGACCCAAGCCCACACGCGCGCGTCGTCTATCTGTTTCACCGGCTGGCCGACCGGCCGAGTCGAGCTATGCCAGGCCGGGCCGAGCTCGGGTCTGTGGTCTGTAGTCTGTGGTCTGTGGTTTGTGGGTTGTGGGTCGTGGGCTCAGATCAACCCTTATCTTTTTGCGAAAATTTTATTTAATTAAAATTTTAAATTTATTTTATTTTTTGTCTGTTACCGTTTTTTCCAAACCGTTGGCGATTCGAGGTCGTTGGGTCAGTTATTGGTTCGCGGCCATTGGAGCTAGGCCGAACTAGTTCGTGCCTATTGGGCGGTCCAACCGCCAAGCCGAACCGATGCCTGTACCTGTTCGGTTTATGGGAACAATCACTTAGAAGGCCTATTTAAAGGCTGTTCCAGACCCATTTTGAGTATCAATTTTTGAAGTCCCCTTGCCGAAACTCTACATCATCTTCGTTCCAAACATAAGTTTCCTAAGAAAGTTCAAATACAGCAACGTTCGCTGGTGTGCAGATCGCGATGCTTCCTCTGCACACGGAGACTGTTTTATCCTGGAGGCAGATGCTCATTCAATCACAAGCACCGAGGCGAGGGCACATTCTGTCTTAAGAACACAATGTTCAACGTTAGACTCAGTTTCAATTTGCTTCCCGCATGTTCTGATAGCCTATATATATACATATATACTACTCTGTTCTAATTTAAAATCTTTATTATGTTTGCATAGAACATATTCTGTATTGCTTTTCTGTTCTTATTTTCTCTTCTGTTTATAAATTTTTTTATTGAAAACAGTGTTTTACTTCTCTTACAGTACCATATTTTATTTACTATTTTTGTTTTCTGAAAACATTTCTGTTTTTGGTTTTATTTTTATTTTTTGAAAAACAATTATGTTTCTGTTTTTCGAAAACGTTTCTGTTTCTAAACAGTATTAGTTAATATATTATTTCTGTTGTTTTGTTCTCTAATTAAAACAAATTATTTTAATTTTATTTTAATTCTAGAAATTGTATTACTGCTTTAATTCGATAGTTTATTATAATTTTTCACTTTTAAATACCAGCAAGCTTAAGACAGAACATTTCTGGAATTGATTACTGTCGATTTTTAATTCAATTAGTGCTTTATCATACTATTTAATTGAGATACAGAATTTTAATTTACTGCTTAAAGATATAAACTTGGTTTTATTTAATACAATAATTACAGTTTTTAAATTACTGAAATCTTATTGTTGGATTATGTTTCAGTGTTAATTCGGCTTTTGCAGTTATGGTAACCAAAACTGACAACATAATGAACCTTATCCCTACTTCTTCTACCCCTGTGGTGGCCCTTGTTCCGACCCCGATTCTAGCTACGGTTCTTGTGAGCCACGGGGAGAAATTGAAAAAGTTCAATAGGATAGATTTTAAGAGGTGGAAGCAAAAGATGCTATTCTACTTGACAACGCTGAATCTGTCGTGGTTTCTCCAAGAGGATGCTCCTTCGTTGTCCGAGAACGAGGGTGACATGCAGGTTGTGGCTGTAGTTGACGCATAGCGACATGCTAACTTTTTGTGCCGCAACTATATCCCGAACGGTCTGGATAACACGTTGTATAACGTGTACAGTTCGCTGAAGATGGCAAAGGAATTGTGGGATTCCCTTGACAAGAAATACAAGACGAAAGATACCGAGACGAAAAAATTTATCGTCGGCAGATTCCTCGAGTTTCTTATGATGGATTCGAAGACCGTCATCAGCCACGTCCAAGAACTTCAACTGATTCTACATGAGATTCATGCCAATGGCATGACATTGAGTGAGTCCTTCCAAGTGGCTGCAATTATTGAAAAGCTATCACCGTCTTGGAGTGATTTCAAGAACTATCTGAAGCACAAGCGTAAGGAAATAAAGCTTGAAGACCTGATTCTCAGACTTAGGATTGAGGAGGATAACCGCATTACCGAAAGAAAAAGGTTACAGAGGTTACAGTTCAAGGCAAAGGCCAATGTGGTAGAACAAGCCCATAAAGGGAATAAGCAGAAGAATCACAACCAAAAGGCCAAGGGTGGTAATTCTAAGAAATTCAAGGGAAGGTGCTTCGTGTGTGACAAGCCGAACCATTGGGCAAAAGACTGCCGTAACCGCAAAGACTAGGAAAATTCCTCAAAGAGGCAGAAACATTCTCAGGCAAATGTTGCTGAAATAGAGAATGTCTCATTTGATGTGTCTGAGATGAATCTGATAGCAGTGGTGTCCAAGGTTAGCATGGTTGGATCCAATCCAAGAGAATGATAGGTGAATACCGGTGCAACCCGACATGTGTGTGTAGATCAGAAAATATTCACCACTTATCAAGCAGTGACAAGTGGAGAATAACTATTCATGGGGAACTCTTCTACTGTAAAGTTGGAAGGACAAGGAAAGGTTGTGCTAAAGATGACCTCCGGTAAGGAACTGATGCCCAATAATGTCCTACATGTGCCAAAAATTTGAAAGAATCTAGTGTCAAGATCTTTGTTGAGCAAAAATGGGTTCAGGCTAGTCTTTGTGTCTGACAAGATTGTACTTACTAAAGAGGGAATGTTTATTGAGAAATGGTACTTGTCAGACGGCTTGTTCACGCTAAATATACTTACTGTAATCCCAAAAACTATCAATAAAAATTCTACATCTTTTGCTTATATGCTTGAGTCTTTTTATGTGTGGCATGGTAGATTAGGACATATTAATTTTGAATAATTGTGTAAATAAATTAACATGAATTATTTACCTAAATTTGAAATTGACTCAAATCATAAACGTGAAACTTGTATAGAAGCTAAGTTAGCTAAAGCGCATTTTCAGTCTGTGGAAAGAAGTACCAAGCCTCTTAGTTTAATCCATAGTGATATATGTGATTTGATATTTGTTCAAACACGAGAAGGTAAAAAGTACTTTATCACTTTTATAAATGATTGTACTAGGTACTGTTATGTGTATTTGCTAAAGAGTCAAGATGAAGTATTAAAAAGTCTTATTTTGTATAAAACAGTGGTTGAGAACTAACTTGGCAAAAAGATTAAAAACTTAAGGAGTGATAGAGGAGATGAATATAAATCACCTTTCGGTGAATTCTGTTCACAACATGAAATTATCCATCAAACCACAGCTCCCTATTCTCCACAGCAAAATAGAGTTGCTGAAAAGAAAAATAGAACTTTAAAATAAATGATAAATGCTTTACTCATTAGTTCTGGGTTACCTCAGAACTTGTGGGAGGAAGCTATACTTTATGCCAATTACATTATCAACAAAATATCACATAAGAAAACAAACAAAACTCTGTATGAATTATGGAATGATCGAAAGCCTTCTTCTAAATTTTTAAGAGTGTGGGGGTGTTTAGCTAAGGTAGCTGTCCAGATCCTAAAAGGGTCAAGATTGGATCAAAAATTGTTGATTGTATATTTATAGAATATGCAAATAACAGTAGTGCATATCAATTTTTAGTACACAGAAGTGATTATTCTGAGATTTAAGTGAACACGGTCATTGAATCTAGAAATGTATCGTTTTTTGAACATGTATTTCCATGTAAATCTACACAAGAGATAAGTTCTCTCAAAAGAACTTATGAAACTACAGTAGGCAGTAGCGAAGTGGAAGTAAAAGATGGGGATCAAGGTTTGAGAGAGGATGATGGACCTAGACGTAGTAAACAAGCTAGAACATCCAAATCATTTGGTTCGAATTTTTTAACATTTTTGTTAGAAAATGAGCCTCGAACTTTTAAGACTGTAATGCCCTCCCTGGATGCACCTATGTGGAAAGAGGCAATCAATAGTGAAATTGAATCTATCTTGTAAAATCATACTTGGGAACTGGTGGATCTTACACCTAATTGTAAATCGTTTAGATATAAATGGTTATTCAAAAGAAAAATGAGAGCAGATGGATCAATTAAGAAATACAATGCGAGGCTTGTAGTTAAGGGATACAGGCAAACAGAAGAGGTGGACTATTTTAATACTTATTCGCCTGTAAGTAAAATAACTTCTATTAAGATGTTGATTTCTATTGCATCATTGTTTGATCTAGAGATATATCAAATGGATATTAAGACAGCCTTCTTAAATGGAGATTTATATGAAGAAATCTATATGGAACAACCTAAAAGTTTTATAGCTCCAGGACAGGAGAAAAAAGTTTGTAAGCTTGTTAAGTCACTTTACGGGTTAAAACAAACACCTAAACAATGGCATAAAAAATTTGATAGTGTAATACTGTCAAATAATTTTAGAATAAATGAGTGTCACAAATGTGTCTATGTGAAAGACACTGACAGAGGTTATGTCATTGTTTGTTTGTATGTTGATGACATACAAATCTTGGGTAGTAATAATTATATGATTAAAACTACAAAGAATATGTTAAACAAGAGATTTGACATGAAAGATATGGGAGTAGCAGATGTTATATTAGGGATGAAAATCACTAAAACATCTGATGGATATGCCTTATCTCATTCCCATTACGTTGGAAAAATCCTTGACAAATCTGATAAGTGTGATACCCGCATTGCAAGGACACCTGTAGATATAAATCTATATTTGTCTAAGAATACAGATAAGGCATATCACAATTGGTATATTCCTGTATCATTGGGAGTCTCATATACTTAATGAATTGTACCAGACCCGACTTGACATATGCTGTGAGCAAATTGAGCAGATATACTAGTAATCCTGGGACTGACCATTGACAGCAAATCATAAAGGTACTAAGATATTTGAGATACACCCAAAATTATGGGTTGTACTATACTCGATATCTAGCTGTATTGAAAGGGTACAGTGATACTAATTGGATATCGAATACTAATGACTCAAAATTCACAAGTGAATATGTATTTACTTTGGGTGGAACAACTGTGTCATGAAAATTGTCTAAACAGACGTGTATAGCGAGATCCACAATGGAGTCTGAGTTTATAGTTTTAGACAAAGCTAGAGAAGAAGCTGAGTGACTTCGTCAATTTTTAGAAAACATCCCGATGTGGCTTAAATCTATGCCAGCCATCTGCATACATTGCGACTGTCAATTAGCAATGGCTAAGGCATAGATTAATATCTATAACGGTAAGTCTTGACATATACGTCGCAGACACAATACCGTGAAACACTTGCTCTTGAGTGAAATAATTTCTAATGAATATATAAAGTCTAAAGACAATATAGCGGATCTGTTAACTAAAGGCTTAAATGGAGAGTAAGTTAGTCGTCTATCGAGGAAAATGGGCTTACAGCCTATGAATTAAGAGTCGCCTCAATGGCAGCCCAACCTAGCTGACTGGAGATCCCAAGATCTAGGTTCAAAGGAACAACCGAATTGTGTATGACTCAGTGTCATCACTATGGAGATAATATCTCCTACACATTTTTATGATAGTACAGTGATACTTGTAACGTTATTAGGTTAAGTTATGCTTTTAATGGTTCTTATACCTTGAAATTCAAATGGGTTATAGTAGATACTCTTAATAAGAATCACCTATATGAGTGAGAAAGGGCCATTTCTGTGAGAATGCTAAGACTACATTCTCTAACAGCACTCATGAAATCAGGATTTGCCCAGGGCCAAAATGGGCACAACCGTGACAACCTAGCTGTGTTTAAAATTTTTTTGTGTGAACTCTATTGTCTTGGCTTGCACAAACGGCTGAACAATTCAAGACATCGCGTCCACTAATTAGCCAGTAAGTCCGATAATTTTTCACAAGAGAAGGTTCAAAATCAAAAGCTACCTATCCTATGCAGAATTTTTCTTATTGAACTTTCTCAATGTCTGCATCTTGTTGCATTTTCTTTTTCGTCAAATTCCATTCATATGGGGGATTGTTGGAAAAAATAGTAGATTTTGAATAAAATTAAAACATAATTTTTAGCAAATTTTGAAACTAATTATCTTTGTGTTGAATTAATCTTTTTTGATGATTTCAAGTTCTAATTTGTTTATCTCCATGAGTAGAGCAATAATGGATTTTGTGGAATTCAAAACCATTAATGGATGAATGAGAAATTAACTCCAAAAGTGTACCATTAAAGTAGACAAAATAATGGTAACTAAATTTTATCTCACATTGTTTGGGAGAGAAAATTGCGAGTGTCCAAGTGGGTATAAAAGGCTTTTCAATCCCACATTAGTTGAAAAAAACTTGGGTGAGTGGCTTAAAGGGTGTGCCCCTTGGGGTTACCCAGTTTTGTGGACGGGAGAGGATCTACCCAATGCTGGGTTCGACCCAAACCCCACACGCGCGCGCCACTGCCGCCGCCGCCACCCGCCCGTCCGACCGACCGGGCCGGGCTGGGCTCGGGTTCGGGTCTATAGTCCGTGGGCTGTGGGTCGTGGGTCGTGGGCTGTGCGCTCGGATCAACCCTTATCTTTTGCAAAAATTTTATTTAATTAAAATTTTGAATTTAAAATTTAGTTTTTTTAAATTTTAAATTTTTGTCCGTTACCGTTTTTACCGAACCATTGGCGATTCGGGGTCGTTGGGTCAGTTATTAATTCGCAGCTGTTGGAGCCAGGCCGAACCGGTTCGTGCCTATTAGACAGTCCAACTGCCAGGTCGAATCGGTGCCTACACCTGTTTGATTTTTGGGAACAGTCACCTGGAATGCCTATTTAAAGGCGGTTCTAGACCCATTTCGAGTTTCAATTTTTGAAGTCCCATTCCCGAAACTCTACATCATCTTCCTTCCAAACATAAGTTTCCTAAGAAAGTTCAAATATAGCAGCGTTCGCTGGTGTGCAGATCGCCATGCTTCCTCTGCACACAGAGACTGTTTTATCCTGGAGGCAGATGCTCGTTCAATCGCAAACACCGAGATGAGGGCGCATTCTATCTTAAGGACACAACGTTCAACGTTGGACTCAGTTTCAATTTGTTTCCCATCTGTTCTGTAAGCCTATATATATACATATATACTGCTATGATCCAGTTTAAAGCCTTTATTCTTTTTGCATAGAACATATTATGTATTGCTTTTTTGTTTTTATTTTCTCTTCTGTTTATAAAATCTTTTACCGAAACAGTGTTTTACTTTTCTTATAGTACCATATTTTATTTACTGTTTCTATTTTTTGAAAATATTTCTGTTTCTAGTTTTATTTTTATTTTCCGAAAAACAATTATGTTTCTATTTTTCGAAAACGTTTCTGTTTCTAAACAGTATTAATTAATATATTATTTCTTCTGTTTTGTTCTGTAATTAAAAGAAATTATTTTAATTTTGTTTTAATTCTGAAAATTGTATTACTGCTTTAATTCGACAGTTTATTGCAATTTTTCACTTTTAACTACCAACAATGTGAAGAAAGGCGAAGTTATGTAAATCACATGGCGTTCTATGTGAGACCCTGACCCGTTTTTTTTTCGGTGTTTTTGGACGCGCGTTACGTGTTTTCGTTCGAGCATGTTTTTATTACTTTTAATGCATGATCGGGTTTAGATATGCATGCGGGGTAGGTTCCCGGGGCTGTCGACCGTTGTGGGGTGAATTTTAAAAAAATTTTAAAAAAAGATATTTTGGAGGCCTATAAATATCTGGAGTTAGATATTTTCAAAAAAGATTCTTTTCAAAACCTCTCAAGTAAGTTTTTCGTTTTCTCTCTACCTTCTCTCTAAGTTCTCGGGAGCCTGGGGCTCAGTTTTCAATGATCCAATAGTGGATCCTTGCTTTTGGTACGGTGGGCTACGCAACCGTCTGGTCAAATTTTGATTCTGGCGAAGTTCGATTTTGCACGTGGTTTGAGACATCGAGTTTTGAACTCACCGAGGTAGGATTTTAGATCTGTATGTCTTATAAGAGTGCTATGTGTAATCGGGTGTATTTTTATCGATTGGATTGTTGTAGATCTAATTTTTTGTAAATGTTGAGTTTTGGGCTTAAAACCTATTTTTCGGCGATTTCGTGAATAGAATCGGGTGCTGAGTGTTTCTGTGATGGTTTTGGTAGTAGGTCTGGGCGTGTGTATGTCCGAGGGTGTTGAATCGGTGTTTGGAGGCTTCGATTTGAGATTTGGAGGTTGAACCTGTAGGTAAAAATGATTTCTGGGCTTGTTCAGTCAACTGAACTCATAGGTTCAGTCGACTGGATCATAGTTCTTGGGGTTCAGTCGACTGAACTCCTGGGGTCAGCCGATTGAACCGTGTGTTGAGGCGTTTTGGTGGTTTTTCGGTGGGTTTTTCAATCGACTGGGGGTTGGGTCTAGTCGACTGAATTCTGGGCTGTTTGTTGGTGGTTCGGTGGTTGGGTTTTGGTTTCCAATTGGTGTCCTTTGGTATTCAATTGATTAATTTATGAAAATTAGTTGATTCAAATACCTTTGGGTCCTTTTTGGGGTTTGGTTTATGGCGTTGTGGTTTTGGGTGTCGTGTGGTGGCCTCGAGTGTTTATGTGATGCTGTCCTCAGGTGTGACGTGCATGGTTGGTTTAGGGTTTATGGCACGGTTGTGTGAGTGTTGGTTACTTGCGCGACGTGTGGGTTCGTGGTTTGGTTAAAGGTGGGGTTCTGGTGAGAATCGTCATGTGGAAAGTTCAGGTGTTGGTTTTCGGGTTGGATGTTGGTTGTCCCGGTGTGTGGATGAGTCATTCTGGTGAACGGGTGTCAGTGTGTGGCATGTGATGTCTTATCGGGATATGTGGCATTTTTATATGGAACATCGTGTTTATACGTGCTTTGTGCTTATAAAACTGCGGATAGTTTTATTTGGTACATGATGGTCGGATAAGTGGCCTTCTGTGGTCTTGAAGTGATTAGGGCTTCGGTTTGTAAATGCATGTGATATGCTCGGTGTTATTCCGTAATTTCATAATTATCATGTTGTATGTATTCGGTGTTATCCCATTAATTTCAATTTTATCCTGTAATATGCGGTCTTATCTCGTGGTATGCGGTCTTATCCTGTGGCATGCGGTTTTATCCCGTGGTATAATTCGTAGTCGGCGGTTCCATTCCGTGGCATACGGTAAAGTATGCGATTTTACTCCGTGGTTTAGTTGGCGGTTTTAACCCGTGGTTTGATTTATGATTTTATCCCATAGTATACAGTTTTATCCCGGGAATGTATGTTATGTTCGGACCTTTATACCGTTGTTAGGACTTGGGTTGCGGCTTGTGAGCGTCAGTTTTACGCGTTTGTACTGCATTATGGGACGAATAGATCAGTTTTCAAATTGTTTTTAAGAATCGTGTGAATCACGATCTAAAAATTGTTTTCTAACTATTTTTAAGGCTTCTGTGAGTGAGTCAAAAACATGATTTGTATCATCGCTTTCCTATTTGCATGTGAAAATGCTTTTAAAGCTTGAAAGAGAGTCTAAACCCGCACTTCGATTTCCTAGCATATTTTGTTTGTACTACATGCCTGTCTAGTTTTTGCTGAGCCTTAGCTCACGGTGCGGAATTTGCTTTTCTTCAGGTACCGGTCACGCTGATTGATCTGGAGGTGCTGAAAAAGTGGAAGAATTATAGTCTTCCTTTTTGTTTCTATATGTATCATGTATGCTTAATACATGTTTCTCGGCGTTGGAGCCTTGTAATGTATGCCGTTTGGCGTTTATATACAATGCATGTATGGTTTGCTTTATGAGTGTATTCTCGGGTTGGGTGTATATTTGGTTGTTTATGAGGGCATCACGCGATCTGAAGTTTGGGGTGTGACATTCTATGTCTTTTCAAACTCTACATAATGGAAAAATTTATTTTTATTTGTTTTATTTGTTTTGTTTATTAAATCTTAAGCATTTTAATTATAATAATAATTTTTTTAAAAGTTTGATAATTCATTTAATTTATTTTTTTAATTTTAATGTATTGTCTTTCCTATTAATAACATTTTATGAATAGGAGAGTACAATAGCCATTTACTAATTGAGTAGAAGAAATTAATTCGAAATTACTTTTTAGAGGTATGAGTTATAATTAGAAAACGTTTTATTAAAAAATAAATTTTGATCAATTTTATTATAAAAAAAATTGTGCATAATCTTTATTCTTTTTTATGTAAATTTTAATTGATTAAATTGTTTATTTTCAATAATTGATGGAAAATATTTTGAGAAATAACTGTATTTAAAAAAATTAAATTAATTGAAAATACCTTTAAGCACGAGTTATTCCCAAGTTCAATATAAGTTACGTTAACGTTCCTGTGTGTGTGTATATATATATATATATATATATATATTGTATTTTATAATAAAATACAATAACTTATTTTTATTAGGTAGTTAGAAGATAAAGATTAACTCATATTATATAAATTATAATTATTTATTTATCGAAAGTACCATATAGTATTAGCAACATGCTATACTTTAAAAGTACATAATAATTTCTTTTTTGAAAAATAGGGGATCTGTAAACTTCTAAACGAATTGGGTGTGAATTTATAAGAAGTATATAAAAAATAAGTTAGTTGTAAATTATATTTTTTCAACTTATCATTTATTTAATCTAATATGTTTAGGGTATGTTTGGAGTTTTGAGATATCAAATCCTTTGGATTAATAGTCCCTACTTTTATACAGTTTTGTATTTATTTACACCATAGGATAAATACTCAATCAATGTCCTTAGTTAAATCCTTTGCTTATTTTGATGAAGGATTAGATAAGAATGATAATATTGTGTAAAAAATACACTTTGATGAGAATGTAATAAAACACACATTTGGTTTTATACGTGGCTATTCATGTTACAATAAATCTTAAAAAACTCAATTTTTTATAAATAAAGTTATATGAAATTCAATACATTAAAAATAATAAAATATGAAAATAATATAAAGATAGAAAGATATTGCATGTGAGATTGTGATGTGTGTTGGACATTATTCTAAAGTTGATAATCCTTTCCACGTGAAGATTCAAATAGAGTGTATCAGCTCCAAGGTACAACCCAAGTGCTCACAAACGTTCTTCATCCAATGTTCACGTTCACCAGAAGGATTTGAACGAGTCACAAACCGAAATTGCTCCTAAAATACTAAGAAAATAGTAATAATAATGTAAAATTCTCATTATAAATACTATACATCTTTTCCTTTAAAATATACACGACTTTTTGATTTACACTCCATCACTCAAAAAATTAGCTAGGCAAATATGAATTTCTCAAACAATGATATTTTCTCTCCAAAAGACTTGTTCCCTTCATTTGAGGTAAAAAAAAACATGTTGCATAAATAGGCTTGCTTTCTAGGCAGCGGAGAACATAAAAACTTATTCTATGGATTTAATGCATTAAATTGGTTATAATGCCAAATAACGATAAATCTAATAAAAAGCATTTATTATTTTAATTGCTCAATAATTTAGAATTCATTAGTATTAAAACTATTTTAATATTTATATTTTAGAATATTAAAATAATATTTTATTTTTATTAAAATTAGCCAACAATTCATTGCTGTAAAATTCAGGTCAAGGACAAATTCCAATTCCCACTACTTTTTCCTCAAAGACTTAAAGTCCGAACAAATGTGAAATGAGATAATTGAGGGTAAGTCGGACATTTACTATTTTATCCCAATCTCAGGATTTTTAATTCCATATCTCCCCTCTCACTAAGTTATTCTTCATTTGGGGAATACCATGTCCGTCCGGATAAATAGTCCAGATAATTTTTTAGACAAACAAATATAGTATTATAACGTACTCCAGATTAATAGTCAAATCCGATCTTCTTGTCCGTCACTCCAAATGTATATTAAATGTTGTGTTCTTATATAAAATAAACATTAATTTTATACACATATTTATATTTATATAAATTTTTTCTAATTTATAAGAAATAAATTAAAAGGCTTATAATTTAATTACTTCTTTAAATGTTGTGAATATATTTTTTTAATAAGTACGC
>JAULJZ010000020.1:7349973-7367599 GCA_032270985.1 Heliamphora pulchella | reverse complement strand
TCTCACTATTGTGCCTTCCATCAGGGTCATGGGAATTTAACTGATAAATGTATGAGGCTCCGACATGAGATCTAGAATTTCATTGACAACAAAGTGATCCCTCCTCCATCGGCCACCCCAAAGCCGAACTTCACAACCAGCCCACTGCCAAATCATGTCAGGCAGGCTGGGGTAAACTACATGTCATTAGGGGAATCGAAGGACCCAAGCCAGCACATCTGCTCAGCATACCTACCCCGCCCTCATGTTTCAATAATGGAAAACCAAATAGTATGCTCATTCATGATGATTAGAGGCAGTCGAGACAGAAAGAAAGAATGAAATGATGATGCCTGAAAATGGTATCGACCGATGATCCAAATCTACCAACAAGAGGAGGAGCGCAATGAAGAGGATGACTGGCCATTAGATTACCCGACTCGATCTTATGGGTTCGGTCACGTACTTGATGGAATCACCCTTCCCCGACTTTTTGAGTAGGAAGTACACATTGACGACATGCAATCCTATTGGCTGGTTAGGATCGTGTTGAAATCAGACAGGGCAGAGTAGACTGATTTCTGGACTACCCAAGAACAACAAGTGAATTTTATCAAGGAAGACATCTGAAAAGAAATTGATAATACATGGGCTATCGAAGATGACAATGAAAGAAGGAAAATGGCAGCTGTTAGTGACGTAAATGATTTGTGAGAATTTGAAAGCCCTCTGCACGTAAACGAAGTAAGACAGACTGAGAATGTGATGCCAGGATTATGGGATCCCGAAGATGGCGTGGAACACCTAACTAGAAGTGGACGACACTTTAAGCCCGCTCAGCTAGAAAAAGGACAGCCAAGTCGAAAAGAAAAAGAGACAGAGCAAGAGGAGGAGGATGATGCTGTATTAAGACAATTAAAAAAGACGCAGGCCAACATCAGTATCTGGGGTTTGTTGATAGCGACACATAAGCATAGACAAGCCATTTTGAAGGTGTTGAACAAGGCCAGTGTCCCGATAGATGCAACCCCCGAGCAGCTCATTGGGCTTATTCTGCCAGCCGCCGAATCAAAAGTCATTTCCTTTTCTAATAAGGATTTGCCTGCTGAAGGAAAAAGTCACAACAAGACGCTTCACATCTCCGTCAAGTGCCTAGAAATATGGGTCTCGATAACCCTCATTGATAATGGACCAGCTCACTCCCTGCAATCAAGGGGTGCGAGCCTATGACAACACAAGAAGGGATGTTCTAGGACTGGTGTTGTTTGCCGTTTCAGTGGGACCACTGGAGACGTCAGTTGAGTTTCACGTGCTAGATGTACCGGCCTCCTTCAATTTGCTGCCGGGCAAGCCGTGGCTGCATGACCCAAATGTCGAGGCAGTACCATCTACCCTTCACCATAAACTAAAGTTAATAAAAAATAGGACAGCTTTAACCATTCATAGAAAGGACAGTATCCACCTTTCGAAAGGAGGAGAGGGCACAACTCTATTAGAAGTTCAACATAGTGAAGATGATGTGTTGCTCAGTGATTTTTAGTTCGATGAAGTACAGGCTGTTCAGACATTAATGAATGAAGAAGAAAGGTATGTCAACCCATGGGTTGTAACGATGATGAAAAAAATGTTCTTCTTCCTCGGCATGGGATTAGGGCGCAAGCAGCAGGGAATCCCAGAACCCATTCAGGTATTACCCACTTCACACCATTTTGGTCCTGGGCAAAGACCAACGAAAGAAGATATGGAAGGGTCTAGAAGGGGACGAAAGGCTAATTATTCTGGGATGCTCAATGGGTAATTCATCAGGGAAGGAGAAGATTTCTCGTATTGTGGCTTTCCAGAGCCATGGATCGACGAAGAGACCAATCAAAAGCTGTCGGGGTTGGAGATCTTTTTCAGCCACAAGTTGTCTGACACGAAAGAGGAGGAAACAATGGAAGGAGAGAAGGAAGAAAAGATGATTCAGGGAGAGGATTGGGCTGACAAGCTTGATGGTACTGAACTAGGAGTGTTGTTCAATGAGAATATGGCTCAGCTATGTATAACTGAATCGGACTGCTTCATGATCGGCTTCAGCACACCTGCAGATTGCACCAAGCTCATCGTCGACGCAGCCACAAAGGATGTAAAGAATTGGTTCATCGAGTTTTCTGATGTGCAAGTCGTCTATCATGAGTCCAAATTTGAGTCGGAGTCTGTAGTTGAGGGCACATCTGTTGGTGCTCCTCTCTCTGCTTTTACCATCGAGTTTGTAATTCCCACTGTTCTTAATGAAATGAACGAAGTTTTTGGCTACTTTGCTTTGTTTGATTTATTTCATATGCTTTTCGACGACTTTGAATTCGATGGGGATATCCCCGAAGAAATAAAATTTTTAATAAAAAGAGAAGAAGAAATGCAAGCCCAACCAATAATTGAAAAAAATTTTGTCAATAAATCTGGGTATTGAAACTAACTCGCAAAATGTTCAAATTGGTTCTTCTTTATCCATAGTTGAACAAGAACAACTAATAATTTTATTAAAAAAATTCAAAGATGCATTTGCATGGTCTTACGAAGATATGCCTGGAATTGATCCTGATATTATTCAACACCACATCCCCCTATACCTTGATGCTAAACCAGTCAAACAAAAATTAAGACGGATCCGGCCAGAATGGGCTTTGAAGATTAAGGAAGAGGTTGCCAAACAGATCAACACCGGGTTCCTGATGGTAACCGAGTATCCGAGATGGGTAGCCAACATTGTTCTGGTGTTAAAGAAAGATGGTCGTATCCGAGTCTGCGTGGATTTTTGAGACCTCAACAAGGCTAGCCCGAAGGATGATTTTTCACTGCCACACATTGATGTCTTAGTCGACAGTACTGCGGGGCATGCTTTGTTATCATTCATGGATGGTTTTTTCGGGTACAACTAGATTTTGATGGATCCCGAAGATAGAGAGAAGACGACATTTACCATGCCTTGGTGCACCTATTGTTATCGTGTGATACCGTTTGGTTTGAAAAATACAGGGGCAACCTATCAAAGGGCTGCCACTACCTTATTGCATGACATGATATATAAGGAGGTCGAAGTGTATGTGGATGATATGATAATCAAATCCAAGGATCGAGAAGGCCACATCACAGCTCTGCAAAAATTCTTTGAAAGGATCTGAATGTACAAGATACGGCTCAACCCGCAGAAGTGTGCATTTGGAGTCACTGCCAGAAAAATGCTCTGATTCATGATCACTCAACGAGGCATTGAAGTCGACCCTTCGAAGATCAAAACAATTTTGGAAATGTCTCCTCCAAAGACCGAGCGAGAAGTTAGGGGCTTTCTGGAAAGAATCCAATTTATTAGTCGGTTCATCGCAAAGCTGACAACTACTTGTGAGCCGCTCTTCCGCCTATTGAAAAAGGGAGCCAAGTTTGAGTGGGATCAGAAATGCCAAGACGCCTTTGATGCCGTACGACAGTATCTACAAAGTACACCTGTTCTAACTCCTCCCGAACCTGACAGGCCACTAATTCTTTACTTGTCAGTGACTGACTCAGCTATGGAAAGTATGCTGGCACAAGAAGGAGAAACTGAAATTGAAAAAACCATCTACTACCTAAGGAAGAAGATGTCGGGTTAAAAGTACGATACACGCCGCTGGAGAAGACATGTTGGGCTTTGGTTTGGGCTTCCCGAAAATTAATGCATTATATACTGTCTTTCACAGTGAACATCATCTCCCGGATGGATCTGTTAAAGTATCAGTTCGAAAAGCCGGCATTGACAAGAAAGATGGCCCGATGGTTGCTGCTATTATTAGAGTTTGATCTAAAGTACGTCACCCGAAAGTCAGTCAAAGGCAGGGCAGTGGCAGAATTCCTGGCCGATCAACCAATTGAAGGAGGTGAAGACACGGAGTTTCAGTTTCCTGACAAACATCTAATGAAAGTTGGGAATGACAAATGGACTCTATATTTTGATGGCGCATCTAATCAATATGACTACGGAATAGGAGTCCTCCTTGTTACGCCCGACAAATCGCATGTTCCCTTATCATTGAAACTCAATTTTGAAGTCATCAACAATCAGGCTGAGTATGAAGCAAGTTTAGCTGGATTGGAGGCAACCCTGGAACTAGGGGCAAGGCAGCTACAAGTCATCGGAGACTCAGCACTAGTAGTTTCACAAGCAAGAGGAGAATGGAAAGTTAGGGACCTAACCTAGATTCTCTATCATCAAGAACTGGAAAAGTTGATACCATGCTTTGAATTGGTGATTTTCACTCATGTACCAAGACTGCAGAACAAGTTCGTTGATGCACTGGCCACCCTAGCATCCATGATTGACATACCACATGGAGTTCGGATGAGACCTTTGATAATTGAGCAGAGGAGAAAGCCGACATATGAAATGACAGCCGCTATTGAAGAAAACACTGACTCACTCCCATGGTATTTTGACATTCAAAATTTTGTAGAAAAAGGAGAATATTCCAAGTTTGCCAGCAAAAAGGACAAAAGGGCAATACGACGATTATCTTCACAGTTTGTCATTTGCGGTGGAAGACTGTACAAACGAGGACATTCTGGGGTCAACAAACTGTGTGTAAACACTGAAGAGGGCCAAGAGTTGATGAAAGAGATACACGCCGGAGTCTGTGGGCTACACATGAGTGGTAACATGTTAGCCAAGAAGATCCTAAGATAAGGATACTTTTGGATGACAATGGAGACAGACTGTATACAGTTTGTGCGGAGGTGCCATAAGTGCCAGATTCACACAAACCTTATGCACGTTCCCCTGTCTCAGCTGTATAACCTGACGTTACCATGGCCGTTCTCAGTATGGGGCACTAACGTGATCGGCAAAGTAGCCCTGAAGGCGTCCAGTGGACACGAGTTTATCTTAGTAGCCATTGACTATTTCACCAAGTGGGTAGAAGCAACCTCCTACTCGGTATTGATAGCCTCTCATGTTGCTAAGTTTATCAAGTAAAATATCATTTGCCGATACGGAGTTCCCCATGAAGTCATATCAGATAATGGCTCACATTTTCAAGGAGTGGTCTTAGATCTTTTCGAAGAATACCGGATAGTGGCTCATAAGCCCTCGCTATATCGACCGCAGACCAAGGGGGCAGTCAAGGCAGCAAACAAGAATATCAAGAAAATTCTGCAAAAGACAATCAACTCACATAAGGATTGGCCAGAACACCTGCCATTCGCACTGTGGGGATACTGAACGTCAATCAGAACCTCAACGGGAACAACGCTATATTCTCTAGTGTATGGGATGGAAGCCGTACTCCCCATTGAGGTGGAAATCTCCTCACTAAGAGTTGTGGCTAAGGCCAATATCTCAAAAGCAGAATGGCATAGGAATCAGATCAAAGAATAGCTCCTGTTTGATGAAAGAAGACTGCAAACCCTATTCCATGTAAATGTTACCAAATGAGGATAGCTCGAGCATTCAATAAGAATGTTAAGACCCACGATCTTAGAGAAGAAGATTTAGTTCTCAAGGAAATTAGAGCTCCTATCTTTGACCCAAGAGGCAAGTTTAAACCAAACTGATCCGGACCGTTTATCATCAAAACCATCATGACCGGTGGTGCAGTCATTGTCATGGCCTTGGATGGCAATGTATTCTCCATTCCAGTTAACCTCGATCAGCACAAAAAGTACTATCTCTGAGGTAAAAATAAAGATAAAATAAAAACTCGCTGAGTTGAAAATCGAAAAGGCAACTTAGACAAAAGTTAGAACAGCCTGCAAGGCCGAAATCCCGAAAGGGCGACCTTAGCAAAAGTTATCGTATTACAAAAGAAGAGCGTCAATACCCGAGTGAAAATCGAGCCCGAACTACGTTAAGGCCTGATTCTACTTTTTGGGATACGTAGGCAGCTTCTTCCAAGAAGTCCGGCCACATTCTTTATTTTTTTTAGCCATCTTTGAATCTGAGTAAGACCAATGCAAATTATTTTTTTGAATTCTGATAATGAAGTCATTAAAACTATGGATAAATTTAAACCATCTTGAAGTTTTGAATGAAAAGGAGGGGCACGCAAGTCCCACACTCTACAAAACAAACAAAAAAAGGAAAGTTGTGATATTTTCAAAATAAAGCAGAGGTTCTCAAATCTTCCTTCTTTTTGTTGTTGGTTTTTCTACTTCTTTATCTTTCTTCTCCTGATCCTGCATCAGCCATGTCTTGTATTCAGCAGAAAGGTCGGAACACTACAACTCTTGCATCTCCATCAATGAACGAGAAGGCCAGGCATCCCGATACTGTGCTAGGAGCTCACAGTGCAGAAGAAAACATATGACCTCGAGTGCTGGTAGAAATGATCTGACTTTGCCCGAACTGCAGCATGATCCTATGAGGATAGTAGAAGGTAGTCTGATGCAGGCCGACCAACAGAATATCAGGGTGATCCATAGTGGTTACAGTCATAGCGGGAATCTGCCACCAAGAGCACTGCCAGGTAATGTCTGGGCCAGTCAAAGTAGAAAGATACTGTCGCCAAGATGCCTCGGTGTCACATATTTGATAACGCAAGCAGTAAAGGAAAGCAGCGGTATTGTGCCTGTCAGTGGGAGGCTTCTGTACAAGATTTACCTTCTTCATTAGCCAGATCTGTAGCAAGAGTTAAAATAGTAAGAGAAAGGATTTGCAGTATGACAGAGAACTTGATGTTGAGATCACCTGGAGAAGTAAAGGGCTGCCAGCAAAGGTGGCGGTTTTCCTGCGATGGACAGCTTCCAAGCCCAGCAGTGTCTCAGCCAAAAACCAAGGGCAGGAAGTCTCTTGCCATCCACATTTGGCCAGCAATGTCAATCAGGACACTACTAATTCGCCCATCATAAGGGACAAGTAGATACTGGGCCAAGAGGCAGAAGCAAAGTGTATAACAGCGCCGCAGCTGAAAGTCTAGATCGTTGAGGTCACCAGTAGGATGAAACCTCTCAATAAGCCATGAAATGTCAAGACAGTCACTCGAGGTCAGACGAGAAGCCTCCATCTTAGTCAGACCGTAGAGTTGCATCACCTGCTGCCGAGCAGAGAAAAAGGGAGTGGGGACAATAACAGAATTCTGCGGAGTCAGGTCCAACATGGCAGCAAATTCTTCTATAGTGGGGCAGAGTTCTTCAAGACCAAATTGAAATACGTGAGACTGTGGATCCCACAGTTGTGCAGTGGCCATCAGTAAAGGTCTGTTAGTCTTCACAGCCCTCAGTGAGAAAAGGGTATTAAGGCCGAAAGGGGGAAAGTTCAAACGTTCGATATGGGAGAATCCCTCAATCCATGAAGAAAGGGAATTGGCCATCTAAGTCCGAACAACAGCAAATGGGGTCTCCAGGGCAGTATTTATAGGGTAGAAAAGGGTGAGAAATCAAAAATTCGGTAAAAGGCACACTTATTGTGGCGGCCGCCATCTCAGATCTGGCGATCACTAACTCTAAAAAGTATAGTACAGTGACATCATTCTTTTGACTGGGCAATCATCATGTTGAAACGGGCGACAGCCAAGTGTACATTTTGGGAAAGTGGCGACCGCCATGTTATGTTATGGCAACCGCCTTGTTTGAACATGACGGGTATGGGATAATTTGCAGTTTGTGTGATCTGTATTAGTTGTGACATCTGAATTATGCATCCGAAGCAGTTTGAGCAGTAAACAAGAGAGAATCATATAACATACGGATAAGCAGATAATAAAATGGCGTGAAAGCCCAAAAATGCAGTATAGTGTATCAGAATGTAAACTGGGCACCCTGGCCTAGTAACCAACAAAACTGAGGCACGCAGGCCCGTTGATCAAATGTATGAAAATGTATCAGACTGAGGCACACAGGCCCCTAAAAAGTAATATAAAGACAGGGGAAAAAAGAGCTCACTCTCTCACTCATGACTCGGGCGGACCCGGCGGGAAGAAGGACCGACCTCCTCCGAGCTATCATCTTCGAAAAGTCTATCAAACTCATTGTCGTCATCACTGTCAGAGGAAGAGGAGACAACTCTAGAGCGACTACGGGCGGAAGAGACAGATCCTCGGGGACAGGCTCGGGAAGAAGCATGAGACCCGCGACCACGTGCTGGAGCCAGGGAAGGATCAGGAGCAACGGGTGGAACAGCAGCAGCTACAGAAGGTTGTCAAAAGAGACAAAAAAATATAAAAAATATAAAAAATAAAATAGTAAGAAACAGTATAAAAGAGAACAAAGAAATCAAAAGACAAACACTCACCGGCCGAGGAGCAAAAGGAACCCTAGCTGCACGCAGAGCAGCATCCTGCTGGCGAACAAGGGTCTGCAGGTCGCTCATCACCAGCATGATATGATCCAGCCAAGCCTGATCCGTCTGTTGAGAAATAATACAGAACTGAGTAATCTACGAATACAGAAGGACGAAAAAGAAATAGTGAGAAAAGGGTCAAACCTGAGCGTGCTCTGGCCGGAACTCCGGGGCTGGAGGAACCGGGATGGGAATATCGAAAGGATACCCATCTATGAAGGAAGATACGGTCCAGGGTATCTCGACACTCCCAACCCTAGCTCCACCAGCAGGACCAGCATCAGCAACAGCAGGACCAGCATCGGCAGCTCCAGCAACGGCACCAGCAGCACCAATACCAGCAGCCTCTGGTGCCTGCCCTCATCTCCTGCCTCCTGGGGCAACCGGGCCAGGTCCTAGTGGTCCCATCAGATGAGCTCGGCCCAGGCCGTGTAGTCTCCCTCCGCTACGAGCAGCTCCATAGGTGGGGTCCCCACTGTCTCCAGCAGTATGTCGACGGGGCTCAAATCTTCAGTCCAACGCATACAGGCCGGAGGAACCACTAGGATCCAGAAGTCATCCAGGCCGAGAGACTGGTGAACCACTCGCTCTCCCAGATAGTACTCTTGCCCAAATGGGCCCTCCAGCAGGATACGCCTCACAACAGTGTCGCGGCTGCGCATCAGATCTGCGCCGGCCCGATCCTCTACCCCATCCAGACATCCCAGTGGACCTATATAGTACAGAACATTGCAAAAAATGGTAAAACATACAATATGATAAACAGTGTGCAGTGAACAGTGCGGTGCAGTATAGTGAACAGCGCAGTAAGCAAAAAGCAGCGTATTGAATAGTAAATAAAGATACCTGGTCAGGGGTCAGCCGATCCAAAGATACCCAGAATCGGTCAAGGTCCTTCCCTACAGCCTTTTTCCCCTTCAGCCCTCGGGTCCACCAGGCTGCTCGGAGAATGACCAGAGGGTCTGCTGTAGAGTTCGCCAGGACCTGAAGCCCGAGGAACTCGTAGGTCCATAACTGCAAAGAAGAAGATGTCAACAAGCAGGAATAACAGATAACGAAAATAAATGGAGAACTACAGAAACTAAAACATACCTTCCAGACCCTCCAGTATCCCCAAATACTGAGCTCCTGGGGGAACCGGGTCAATGTATGCATGAAGCTGTAGAGAATAGCCAGCGCAGCATCGCCCCAATCCAACGATGTAACCCAGTCAAAACGAGCCAGGCTGCCCAAGTTATGCAAATGGACAGTATTCTCCTTGTTCGAAAATAAGGAGGTACCAAACATATACATAAGAAAGCCTCGGGCGACCCACTCATAGTGGCGAGGCTCGGTGCACTGGAAGTGTCAAAAGCGGTCGAAGAGCCAAGTGTATCTGACTCGATCCTGGTCTATCTACGCGGGGACAGCCCCAAAGAAGTACAGCAGTGCATCGGTCGTCTGGCATATAGCCGGATCAAACGGGATGGGGGCTCCTCCAACCCGGATGCCTGTAATAAGGGCAAAGTCCAGAGGCATTAGAGTAGCCTCGAAGGTGGTGAAATGGAAGGTGTTGGTGGTATCCCACCACCGCTCGGCCAGGGCTATCAGCCATACGAAATCATTACTCATCCTACTCAGCAGGGGTATGAAGCAAGTAAAACCGGAGGCATCAATGTAAGCCCGGCTAGGAACAGGAAGAGCATCATACCACTCCAACACCTCATCGAAGGCAAAACCTCCGATGCCTTGGACGTAGTGACCAGCCTGTAAAGAGAAGACAGATAGAGAATACATAAAGGACAGATCGAGTGAGCAAAGTGCAAGGAAACAACTGAAAACAAAACCTAAATTCCTTCGGCCCCTTCAAGCCCTAGAAAACTAAGCACCATAACCCTAGGTTCGTGATTTCTAGTAACACTAAGCGAGTGCACCAGGCAAATTTCAACCATTCTATGCTAATGTTCATTCCAAGTATATAAAAATAATAATTCCTTTCTCTAGACATTTGTGTTTTGCCCATTTTACCCTAATCTTTTAGGATTAATTTTCTAGAAATTTTTGAGAATTTGCCCCAATCATAACAAAAAATATAAAAATAATAAAAATAAAAAAAAATCTTCCTAAAATCTCTGAGATTTTCAAGCATTTGTTTAAGATTTTTCACAAAATTTCTAGGATCTTCTTATAATTTTCTCAAAATTTTCTTCAAAATTTTAAGGATTTTCTAAGATTTTTCGTAAATTTCTAGGATTTTTTAAAATTTTTTACGGATTTTCTTAAAATTTTTAGGATTTTCTTAAAAATTTTCTCAAATTTCAAAATTTTTTTTCAAATTTATAAGATTTTCTAAAAAGCTTCTAAGATTTTCTAAAAAGTTTTCTCAAATTTTTAAGATTTCCTAAAAACTTCTAGGATTTTCTAAAACTTTTTCTCAAATTTCTAAAATTTTTCTAAAAATTTCTAGAATTTTCTTAAAATGTTCCTAAAATTTCTAAGATTTTTCTAAAAATTTCTAGAATTTTTTTAAAATTTTTCTCAAATTTCTAAAATTTTCTAGGATTTTTCTCAAAATTTCAAAATGTTTTTAAAATTTTTAAAGATTTTCTAAAGATTTCTAAAAATTTTTCAGAATTTTCCTTAAAATTTGTCCCAATTTTTTAAGATTCTTTCTAAAAATTTTTAAGGATTCAAAATTTTTTTTTTTAAAATGCCCCCTTAAATTTCAAAAGTTTCAAAAAAAAAAAATTTCCCCAAATTTTAAGATTTTTAATAAAATTACCCCTTTTGTTCCCATGCCCCGAAAATAAAAATAAAATTTTTTCCTCAAATTTTCTTATGTTTTCCTGAAATAAAAAAATGATTCAAACCTTTTTACTCTAAAAATAATTGCTATTTCTTTGTTTGTTCAAAACCTAAGTATTCCTACTGTTTTAATCTCGTTTGCATAGGCACCTAAGCTAAGTTCAAAATCCCAATCATCAAAATAATTCATCAATATCAAAATCATCATTCATATCATCATCATCTTATTATCCTAACACATCTGAGGGCATCCTAGCCATGCGTCTACGTTTGTCAGATTATACAACATGCTTTGGTTTGGAAAACTTATCGATGGGCGTTGACGAGATATGTGGTGATCGGGCTCCCGCAGAAGAACATCGGTCGCAACAGCATCAGCTGGAGGTTCGTAGCACCTCATCCCACGTGGGACCACGCGATGGGGTAGTGGAGCATATGTATATGGGTCGAATGGTGCCGGATGACCCTCTCCAGCATCAGGATCAAAGAAATCAGCTACCGCAGCCTCTGCAACAGCATCAGCAGCCGCCTACGCCGCAGCCGCTGCTCGTGCCTCCTCAGCAAAACGACGGGAGGCAAGCACCGCCTCGAGTACTAGAGCATCCATCGCAGCTGTGGGCTGCGTGGAAGTACCCCCACTAGCGGAAGGGTCCCGTCGTGCTCCCGAGTCATCATCCCCATGACCTTGGCCCGCCATGAAGAAAAGTGGGATCAAGAGCAGCAGACTAAACATCGTGAAGCTAAAAGACAAAGAGGAAGCGAGGAAGAGCTGGGGAGAGTCTGAGAGCGTGAGAGAGCGTGAGAGAGAGAGTAGAGTGTGCAAATGAACCAGACCCGTGCAACCCTGGGAGGTTTATGCGCGCTTGGAGTTGGCGGTCGCCACTTCTAAAGTAAGCGACCGCCATGACGTAGGGGTTTTTACCCGGCGGTTGCCATATCAGAGGGGTTTGGTCTTGGTGACTGCCAGGTCTCCAAAAGTCACATCGTGTTAGTTCGTCATTATGACATTTTAGGATTTCTGGAGAGGCTGTTAGGGGCTCTTTATATATGTTTTTCTTTGTGTGCATCTATTTTATTAATGCATGTTTTTCTCTTTGCTTTATTAGCAAAAATAATTTTTAGAAAACATAAAATTTTTAATTATTTTTTTATTTATTTTATTATTTTGTGTGTGTGTTTCTAAAAATGACTTTTGGAGCTTTGCAAAAATAATTTTATAATCTCGGGTGTTGCTTAAAAATACTTCGAGAAAATCTTGTGTGTTTAGAAATAATTTCAAAAATAATTTGGTGAGGTTTTAAACCCCTATCTTTTAAGGTGTTTTCTCACTCTGATAAGCCGTAACTTGGCTTTTAACTCGCGTCCCAAATTTCTAGATCTTAACTCGACCTATTAATTTGCAGTTATTATTCCCGATAAGTTTAATTTTAAGCCATAACTTGGCTTTTAATTTTTTATCACCTCTCTTGAATTTTTTAGGTATTAACTCGACCTATTAATTTGATATCTGACTCGTCAGTCTTCCTCATGACCATAAATTGGCTCGTCGGTCCTCCTCATAACCCTAAACTAACTCGTCGGTTCTCCTCATGACTCTAAACTGACTCGTCGGTCCTCCTCACGACCCTAAGCTGACTCGTCGATCCTCCCCATAATCCTAAACTGACTCATTAGTCCTTTCACGATCTAAAACTGATTGATCTTTTTCTCGATCTGTATTATGACATCAGAACTTTCTTGCATTATATTTGCATTGCAATGTAAACGTCTGCATCATGTTAGCATTTATTCATGTTAGCATCCACGTCATGTTTCTTATCATTTCATCTTTGCATTTTGCCCCATGAACCACGATTTGATCTGATCCCTAGCAAAGGGGTACGTAGGCTGCTCGATGAAAATTTGAGTACGACCAACATCATATGCATGCTTGTGTGTTTGTGGCCTAAGATTGACGGCTCGGTCAAATGGTTATTGTCTCTGGATCTTTGATATAACATGCTTCACGCGTTGCTATGTAAGTTATATCAAAGAGGAGTAACTGTAGACATCTCAATTTGATCCCGCCTAATCTTAGGTGAATCCGATGAAGAAAACAGGTGGAATAGTGCCTCAGTACAATCTTCGGGAAGTGATCCAAGCTCGGTATTTGAACTCGGAACCTTCAAACTAATAAAATCTTGTCGAACCATCGAAACTTACTGCCCAAGTAAGGCAACCGCAAACTTGCATTGTGGCAACCGCCATAGAACTTTGTAGAAATCCTAGCCAAAAATGGCAACCGCCATCTTTCATCATGGCGACCGCCAACTTCCATTGTGGCGACCGCCGTAGAATTTTGTGGAAACTTTCAAAAACATGGTGACCGCCAACTTGCATTGTGGCGACCGCCAACTCCAAATGGCCTGACGTGTCCGAAAACGTGGCAACACCTCATTGGTTGAAGAATTCTATAAATACCGTACCCCAGTATACGTTTTCAATATAACTTTTTGAGTGGGAGAGACTCTGCCGATATATCGAGTAATTATGAGCCCCGATGCCGAAGTCCTGCTGAATTACCGAAATTCGAGCCTCAGACACCCATTTTGAAGCCTTGCTTGGAACACCACCCGAGGATTAGACCACCGAGGCACATTCCCTAACTTGAGGATTCCCCGGCAATCTAGGTACCTTGTTTGAACCCTCGGTCTTTTTAGCTCCATTCCTTCTCTTTTAGAGTGATCGGGTTAAATTCAATTTCAATTCGCACATTTCTTTCATTCGCATAGTTAACCTTGTTTCTTATTTAATTTGTCTTATTTAGCTTAATATTCTTAATTAATTGTTTAGTTCACACACCCACACTAAGTACATTGTCTTTTTCTTTAATTTATTCATTAAGATAGTGTTAACATAAATTAACAATACGACTAATAATGTTGTTATTGTTATAATTCAAGCACTTATATGAAAATGATTGCAATTATCAATATT
Organism: Heliamphora pulchella; assembly: GCA_032270985.1. Lineage (NCBI taxonomy): Eukaryota > Viridiplantae > Streptophyta > Magnoliopsida > Ericales > Sarraceniaceae > Heliamphora > Heliamphora pulchella. The sequence goes on along the minus strand of JAULJZ010000020.1, from coordinate 7,353,579 downwards.
ACATCCATTTAAATTCTAGTATATTGTTTTTTTTTCTTTTTTTTTTCTTTTTATGTTAATTTAATGTCCTAACATTTAATTTTTTTTTCTTCTTTTAATTAGTTTAATTTATTTTATTAGTATTTTATTTCATTTTCTTTTCTTTTCTTGTAACATTAGTTTAGTGCTTAATTTTATCTTTTTTTTAGCATAATATTTCTTTTCTAACTTTTATTTCTTTTCATTTTCCTTCAATAGTAGTGTAATTTTCTTTCATAACATTTATTTTTATTTATTTTTCTTTTTTTATTATTAATTTTATTCTTCTCATAATGTAGCATTTTAATTTCTTTAATTTTATTATTAGCTTTAATTTTTTTATAAAATTCCATTTAGTATATCTTTTCTCCTAATATTAGTACTTATAAAGTTTTATTTTTTTTCTTTTTATAGCTTTATTTTTTTTAGCGCTTATTTTATTTTTCTTTTCTCTTTATTTCACTAAACTCCAAAAAAATCACAAGAAGTCTTTTTACCTAGTTTTCATTCCTTAAACATAATTTTTTTTTCTTTTATTTTTGTTTTAAATATAAATAGTCAAATTTTCTTTTGTTAATATTTTATTTTTCTAACCTCTTTTTTTTTTTTTTTTAATCTTAGCATAGGCTTCTTTTGTAACATTCTTTTAGGATTCTTTTGTTTTTATGCATATTTTATTTTGTATTTCTCATTTCTTTACTAATTCACCCTGTTAATGTTAGTGCATGTTTTAATTTTTTTTTATTTGAAAGCATATTTAGGATATTTTAATTTATCTTTTACAACAATCCATATTTAGATAATTTTAGCATGTTTGTTTTGTTCTTTTATGAAAATCATGATAGTTAGTTTATTTTTATAAAATTGTATGTGGGAGTGCTCAATGTATCTTTTAGTTAGAAATTGCATACCTAAGGACTTAGGATTTTATCCCTTTATTTGTTCTAATTTGGAGTGCTATGTACATATGTTATGTATTTTTCATATTTAATTTTGGATGTTCCTTTTTTATCTCTACTTTCTTTATTTGCATGCATTTGAGAAATTTTATAAAGAACCAATGATGATTAGTAGAGGCTAACCTTACGGTTGGGCGAACGGGGTGTCTAACACCTTCCCCGATTCGTACCTTAGCCCCTGAACCCCTTTCTCTGGTTAACGCTTTCAAGATCAGTAGCCATTTTTTGTTTTTTTAGCTTTTCTCAAAAACTAAGTGGCGACTCCATTTTCAATAAAAGAGATTTTCAAAATTTAGTTTTTAAGGTATTAAAATATTTTTTTTAAACATCTTTTGAATTTCTTATTTTTGAAACGTTTTCCAAAACCACCCCTAAATCCCAATGCCACATATAACATGTTCTACGATAGAATCAGAATTCATTACTTTAGATAAATCAACTAAAGAAGTCGAATGGTTACGATAATTTCTCAAAGATGTTTCAAGATGGCCTAGACCTGTGCCAGCTATTTGTATCCATTGCGATAGTCAATCGATAATAGGTAGGGCACATAGTCATATGTATAATGGTAAGTCTAGACATATACGTCATAGACATAATACAATTAGAAAATTACTCTCAAGTGGGGTTGTCACAATTGACTATGTAAAGTTAAAAGACAATATTACAGATCCGCCGACCAAAGGGTTAACTAGAGAGTTAGTTGAACGAGTATCGATGGGTGTGGGATTAAAACCTGTGACATAAAAATGTATCATAAAGGAAAATTCAGCATAGCTGACTGGAGATCCCAAGATCTAGGTTCAATGGGACAACCTAATTGCATATATCTAGGATAATCACCGTGGAGTTTGAGAACTCTTACCTATTCCTATGATATAGCGGTGATTTGGGAGGTTAAACATTAGCTTTTAATGACTTTTACTGGTGGGCCAGGCTGGTATAGAGAAATGCCATTGTATAAAAGTCACCTATGTGAGTATGAAGTGGGGCCGCTTCTTTGAGAATTTGACAAGGAAAAATTCTTGAGAAAATACTTGCAGAACCAGGAAGAGTGTTTCATGGCCAAAATGAATACAACCGTGAGAATAAAAACTTCGTTGTGAAAGTCGTTGTGTGAAGTATATTATCTCGGTTTACTGCTATAGTGACATAGTTCAAGGCGGTACCACCCACTTGTTTGCCGATAAATCCGATAGGTTCTCATAAGGGAAGGTTCAAGGCTAACCGCTACCTATCCTATGTATGGATTTTTAGTTGTCTCTCTCTCTTGCAGTCAGCTTTGTAATCTGAATTTGTACTCTTGCTAATTTTATTCATGGGGGAGATTATTTGCAATATGAATTCAATTGACTTGCAAAGGTAGAATTTAATTGGCTAAATGAATTCAATTGGCAGAATTCATTAGCAATTCAATTATTTGTAACCCAAATTGAATTCTAAAATCAATAAGCCAAAATTGATTTCTAAATTCAATTGGCCAATTGATATCTTGGTTTATTACCATTCACTTGGTATGTGTAACCCCATGAGAGAATGGCTATATATACAGATCTTATCTGTTATTTTGAGAATACAGGAGAAGATAGAAACTGAAAAGGTGAGACTGAAATAATAGAGAAGAGAGACAAATTTTGAGAATTCAAAGCTGTGAGAGTGAAAGAGAGTAAGATAGACGAGGTACATTCTAGTAGCCGATCCTTGGAGTTGTTCCAACGTTCGGGTCAACCGTTTTATCCTGGGAGAGTGACGTCGGTGAAGATACCTACAACACCCTTGGTAGGCGGTGAATTATTTTTAAGGAAACTTCGTTTGCAGGACTCGGTTTGCATATTCTGTTCATGTTATTTTCTGCAAATTTATTTTTTTATAAATTTCATTTATTGTAATCGTTGAAAGTTAATAAACATGTATTTTCTGGATCACCGAGCATATATCTTGTGTTATAATATTTCTCCAACAGAGGCAGCAAAGGGCAGCGTGGAAGATGTTGACGACCAATTTAGGGATTTTGACGGAGGGCATCAAGGAGAAATGTCGATGGCAAGCCGAGCTCGACGTTGAAGGCGAGGTGGTGCTTTAACGGTGGCCGAGTTCGCGGCGAAGGCAGCCAAGGGCAACGGGGAAGATGTTGACGACGAATTTAGGGATTTTCATTAAAGGTTGGGTGGTGTTAATTGGGATTTTTGCGTTTTGATGTTGAATATTGTTTATGGGTGTTGAATACTGTGTGTGTGTGTGTGATGATGATGATGATGATGATGATGATGATGGAGTTTGAGGACGATGATGGTGGAGGACATTTGTTTGTTAGCGAAATTAAACATTTCACAATGTTTCATTTTTCTTATGAGACATTTTTTCAAAATTGAATGAGGCATTCTTTGCACGATTGAGTCATTTTTTGAACGAATTTGTTACAAAAATGAGACATTTGTTATAGAAAAAGACATGTCACATTGCAAGTGAATACCTCATTTATGCACCAAATGTCTCATTGCAAGTAATGTCTCATTTCATGAGGCATTCTTTGCACGATTGAGTCATTTTTCGAACGAATTTGTTACAAAAATGAGACATTTGTTATAGAAAAAGACATGTCACATTGCAAGTGAATACCTCATTTATG
>JAULJZ010000020.1:7332280-7349873 GCA_032270985.1 Heliamphora pulchella | reverse complement strand
CACCAAATGTCTCATTGCAAGTAATGCCTCATTTCTGCAGGAAATTTGGGGACGATGGTGGTGATAGGTGTGGATGACATTTACTTGGTAGAGAAATGAGATATTTCACAATGTCTCATTTTTCTTGTGAGGGATTGTTTCAGGACAAATGAGACATTTTTACACAAATAAGATATTTCTCCACCGGATCTGATACAGGAATGAGTCATTTGTTATAAAAAACGAAACAGTGTCTTAGTGCAAGTAAATGTCTCTTTTATGTACCAAATATCTAATTGCAAGCAATGTTTCATTGCAAACGAATTCTCATTTTTACACCAAATGTCTCATTGCATGTAAAAAAAATGTTTCATTTCTCTTATTCGTGTTCTCCATCTAGATTCATGTCGTCGGAAGTGACGTAGACGAGATCCACGACGCCAAAATCTATGTTGTCGAGATCTATGCTGGCGAAAGCGATGTCAACAAGATCCTTGCCAGCGAGATCGATGCCGTCGAGATTTGATGATAATGGTGGCGGGGGAGTGATGGCGGCGGAGATGAAAGAACAATTCATGGAGTATATATATGGTATATTAGGGATAATTTTGGTATAAAAATAATATAAAGGACTTATTAGAACATAATTTTTTATTGGGACTTCTTGGAACATAAGTATTCTAAATGGTACCTAAGTCAAAATCTTCCTTTTTATTATTAATATTATTATTAAATGACTATTGTTATTTTTAATTAATCTTTTGCTTGACGTGTTAAATATAATTTTTTTATAAAAAAATTATAATAGATTTTCTATTTTTCTCAAACAAATTTTATGAAAATAATCTCAAAAAATTTCAACAATTTAACCTACTAAGACGCCAAAATCGTGAGTTGAAACCACTAAAAAATATCAACCAACCCACTAATTTTGATAATGAGTAAATTGACAATAGATTAAAAAAATGATCACCCGCCAAAGACAAGTTGGTTGAAATTTTTTTCTCCACCTGCTCCAAGTCAACCCGTGCATACCTCTACTTTCTTTCCTCCAAATATGTCAATTCGCAATAATTTTTTTGCCGATGGTGTTTGGTATTATTGAAACTAATTATTTATAAATTGTAATCAAAAAATAATTGTTACAACATGTAGTAAACGTTGTGGGTATTAAGAAAATTTGCTAGATTGTAGCTAAAAGTAGTTAGATAACAAGAAAAGTAACTACATTTCATAGCAGAATTTATAAATGTTTGAAAAAATAATAGCTTATTGTTAAAACTAATGGGTACAAGCTATCCTCAATAATAATGCCAAACACATATGCTTAAAAATAGCTTTTCAACATAATTTAAACCAACTCAACTTAAACAAACCATCCATAATTTTGAACAAACTTTTTTCTTAAAACAATACTAAAATAAAAATATAATTTACAAGTACATGTGCACCTAACACCTAAGTCATTTTGTCCCCTTTCAAAAGAAAATATTGTGACACTCTCTCCTTGCACTCCCTATTCTTCTGTATCTCACAGTCCCTCTTCCTTTGACCTCTGGCACTCTTCTTCTTTAACTCTACAACGAACATTAGTAGAATAATGTATAATCATTTGACAAACAAGGATCAAATGGTATAGTTTTTGTTGGCATGTGTGGAGCCTAATAAGCACTGGGCATGAAATTTTAAAAGCTAGCACTAGTAGAGCGCTAGTCAGGCACTTGAGCGCCGATACTCCAGAAGCCGGCGCTCGAGCGCCGCTAGTTCATAATAGGGTGCTAGCAAGGCGCTCAAGCACCAGACCGCCTTGGGGTTTCCAGTATAGGGCACTTACTAGGCACTCGTCGAGTGTTCGAATGCCGCCAACACGGATTGTTTTTAACCTAGGCTTTCTTATATCGTCATGTTATGTATTTAGTGATATAGTTAGCTTGAGAGACTTATATAAGGCACGAAAATAGCTTAAGGATCTCTGTATTCTGTATCTTTGCTCTACATAGTGAAAACCCACAGTATCCGTGGATGTAGGCACGGAACCACGTAAATTTTGTATTTCTTGTGTGTGATTGTTTCATGTTCCTATTCTTTGTTCATGGTCGTGATTGTTTATCTCAACATCATGTCGGGGGTTTGTTGATTGAAATCCCACCAGTTTTGTTAACTTATTGTTTCTCGAACGATATTGGTTGCTAAACTTATTCGTCTTTCATCACTTGCAGGTATGGACACAACATTTTGACTGGCTACAATGCTTTGACCCACCGCCTAGCATTTGCTCGGTGATAACATATGATAAAAGATTTCACATGGCCTCAAACAAAGACGAATCGATACAAGAGTCACTCAAAACCCATTCTCAAACAAAGTTTCTTTTTTTAATTCCAACTTTTCGCTCACTTCAAGAGCCTTTTCTTATTATTTGGCCTTATATTTGTGTCACCAAAGTTATCAAACCCATTATTTGCACTCTAGTTTCATTCTTTCCAAGCTTGCGTATGCCCTTTTGCACCCTGAAACACCCAAAAAAATACCAATTGAATAAGACCGTGTAATCACTCTCATGGCAAGGCAGGCCATTTGGGCTTCTCAACCTACACTACAAGGGAAAAAAATTTTTGTAATGAAATTTAACGACGAAATTATTTTTCTCTCTAAAAATTTCCTTTTGGCTAGAAAATTCTTATTTCTTCCCCAATACAAATAACTTTTCTGACAACTTGTTTCCTTGCAAAAGGTTACTCAATTATTTGTATCAAAAATATTTTGTTGCAATAGCTATTTATTTCCTGACAAATTCAATTATTCCTTACAAAAGACCTTTAATATAGGTGACGATAATATTTTATCGCTATAAATTATTTTGCCACGAATTTTATTTTTTGCCATGAAACAATCGTTAATTATTGGTGATGACAATATTTCGACACCAATTCGTATTCTTTTGTGACAATTATAAATTTCTTTATGAAAAGAATTTTATTATTGGTGATGATAATATTTCATTGCCAAAACACTGATATTATGTTAAAAATAAATACTAATATTCGTTTGGGCTTTTGTTAAAAAAAAATCTAAAACTGCTTGATAATAACATATGATAAGAGTACTCCATATTATCAAAGACAAAAAAGAACTCATATGATCTCAAACAAAGAAGAACTGATGCAAGAGTCACTTGATCCCCCATTCCCAAACTATTTTCTTTATTCCAAGTTAACTTTTCACTCACTTCAAGAGCCTTTTCTTATTATTTGGCCTTATATTTGTGTCACCAAAGTTATCAAACCAGTTATTTGCACTTTAGTGTCATTCTTTCCAAGCTGGAATATGCCCCCTTTTCACCTCGAGACACCTACAAAAATAAGGGATAATTAGTTATGTGTCCAAATCTTAGCCATTAAAGTGCATGTAGTCCACTTAATTTTTATTTAATTTCTTAGGCCCATTGTTTAAAAAAAATTAAAGCATAAAGTCCTCTAATTTAATGCTTAATAATTTTATGGTCAAAATCACCCTTATTGAAAACCCTACTCCCGAACAAGAATAAACCTTGCGCGTGCTCGGCAACGGCAACGACAACGACAACGAGAAGCTAAAAAGTTCGACAGCTTTGATTCAAGAGACGTAGCCGGCCAAGACAACCACGACTATGAGCACCATCATAAATTTATCCCTGGTTATAATAGTCACCAGAGTTGGTCGTCAAAAGTCTTAGGAGTTGATGGTTGAAGATCGTCGAAAAAAGCATTAAAATTGGTCATCGAAAGTTGCCGAAATTGGTGATCGGAAGCTGTTAGAGTTGATTGGGAATCATTATAGGAAATTGCAAGAGTTCGACAGAGATAGTCACCGTAGGTCGTCGAAGTTTGCCAAAGGTGGTCATTGGAGGTAAAGCGTTGATGTAAAACAATAAATATTTAGAGTAATATAAATATTTTGATCCAATTTTACATAATAGACTTTAAGGCTCCGTTTGTTTCGACATAAAATATTTTATTATAAAACATATTTTACATGTAAAATAATTTTGTAAAAGTTTTTTTTCTATTTGTATTTTCTGGTAGTTGGTTAAAATATAAAAATTAAGAATGAGAGATGAGAGTGACCAAAGGCAAGAAAGATTCGAATGAAGAATTTCGAAAGAATTCATGTGAGAAGGATTTGCTTCTCATTCCCTCATTCTTATTTACTATGAGAATGACCAAATGCTGTAAGAATTAGATAAAGGTTTTGAATGTACATTTCAAAATTAATTTCCGAGTTAATTTTTTATAAGTAAAATTTGGTTTAATGAGGTAAAATATTAAAAATATATTTTACATAGATATTATCAGTCAAACAGTAAAAATTAAGTAAAATATTTTATTCAAAAATATTTTACGTCAAAACAAATAAAACCTAAAAGTCAAATATTTTTTATTAAACCCAATATCATATAAAATATTAATTATCAACCTTAGACCAAAAATCCCAAACTTAATCAATTTTATTCTATCCAATTACATCGAGCACCACCTCACCATTTACATAAGTGCAGGAGAGATGGCACCGGAGGGAGAGAGAGTGAGCTGGTTTCGTATTGTAATGGGGTTCTCGTTAGGAGTTTTCACCATTCCTATTGCGTGCAAAGCCAGCAGCAGCAACAATTCCCATTCGCTCGACGCGTCGTACATCCGACGCGCCGCCGAGATAGCGGATAAGTCCGCCGGGTTCACGTCTCCGCATCCGAACTTTGGCTGCGTGATTGTCACCGCCGGCGGAAAGCTGGCCGGTGATGGGTACCTCTACGCGCAAGGGACCAAGCCCGCCGAGGTCCAGGCTGTAGAGGCCGCCGGCGACCAGTGTAAGGGCGCCACCGCCTATCTCAACATGGAACCCGGTGACTGCTACGGCGACCACGCTGCTGTCTCTGCTCTCATTCAGGTTTGCACCACCAAAAATCACTTAGCCTTCGTTGTTTGGCTACTGGCTTAAAGCCAGCTTTTTGGTTACTGAATTAAAAGCTCAAAAATTCAAAAAATTAAAAAACAAATCTTGTTTTTCATCTTCTAAATTTTATCTTATTTGCTTTTAGTATTTTTGACTTTTTTTTATAATAATTTTTAATTTTATTTTTTTGATTTTTTAAAATTTTTAGCTTTTGACTTTTTTTACTTAAAAACCATATATAAAATTTTACATCCGGCTTGTTTGATTTTTTTATGGCTTAAAAGGTCTCTAATTTTTCAACTAAATAAATTTTTTAATTTTTTGACTTAAAATAATTTAAAACCAAAAAATTAACTTAAAGTCAAATTGCTAAGGTTGCCAAACGAAAACTAAGCCCATGTTTGCTCTAAAAAAAGCCTAATGCTTGTTTTTTTTTTTTTGAAATTTTTTATATTTTAGTTTAAATTCTTTTTCACTTTTTCGTAATTAGAAAAATCTAAAAAATAATTCCGTTTGGACCAAAATTAAAAAACTTTCATAAAAAACAAAAAAACCACATATAACCGAAAGCCCATGAAGAAGCTTTTTTGGTCTTATTATTTTTTTATTAAGTTTTTGGTTAATTATTTATTTATTTTTTTTTTGGTTTCTTGAAAAGAATCTAAAAATTACATTAATTTGGACTATTGCAGAAAAAGGTTTTCTAAAAACGAAAAAACCGTGTAAAAAAAGTTAGATCAAACACTCACTTATTTCTTTTCATCTTTGTGATGCATACAATTTTGTGTAGACAAATCAAACCAAATCTTTTGCTCTGTTTCCCAATTAATTAGGGGCTACCTGAATATTTTTGCTCAGCCCAGTGAGATTCAGTGAACTCATATTTTATTGCTATAGTATATGATTTTAATTTTAGGTCTTTCATTTCCTTTAGTATTTTCATTGCCAATAGTCTTATTAATTTTTCATTTCCTTTAGCATCTTTGCGTATATAGTGTATCTGTCCAAAATATTTTAATCTATTCTTTCTCAAACTTATGTTCAATCGGTGCGATCCCTACTATTTTACGAATATTCTTATTGAGGATCTTATTTTTTCTAGTCTTAATCATAGAATAACCTTAACATTCTTATTTAAGTATTACTCATTTTATTTACTTGATGTATCAGTTTGTTTCATATAACATTGATGGACTAATGGTTATCTTATACAACTTTCTTTCTAATTTTGTAAGTAATTGTCTGTTGCACAACATGCCATATGCTAGAGACACTTCTCCACTTGAGCCAACCAACTTTAATTTTATAAGTTACATCATATGCAATATCTTCAGCCTTGTTAATAATCGAACTTAGATTACCAAAATCTTTACTTTTTGGTATCTTATGATTTTAATTCTTGTTGGGTAATCAAGCGTTAAAAATAGAAGATATATAATGAGGCTCGATACAAACTCGAAGGAGCCAACAAGATGATGGCAGAGCAAACTATCAAAAAATACAAAATACCATAAACATCCTGAAAGCTAAGGAAACACAAAACTATGACCCGGCCAACACTACCTTTTACTTCTTACAATGCTTTAAGCATGATTTCTTAAGCTTATTAGAGGGGGATAGCTAGTTTTTTTCTAGCAAGCTTAAGAGTTTCGATTCTCTCTAGGAGATTCTTCTTAGTCTCTCCACTTGAAGATAGAATCATCCATGGTCCAATGAAGTCTCTATTGAAAAGGGACTTTGAATGCATTTTCAAACGTGTAGAATGAGATACGGTAATCTCAAAATCACCCTCAAATAAGGTAGCCAACTTTGCCCCCCATTTGAGGGAGGAATCTACATGATGCTAATTTTTTGCTTCCATTTCTAGGGGACAGAACTAGCTTTCCTTTCAACATTGTTCCGTTTGCAATGAGTAGTAACCACATTTGTAAGGAACTATTCAAATCTTCCCTACTAACACAAATGCCATATCCACACAAGGAGCACACACATTATCAACACTCTTTTCATCTATTACTTTCTCACATAACTCCATCTCCTTGAACACACACGATTCAAGCGCATTAAATAGATTTGAAGAGGAAGGAACTTTACAAACTGGAGAAGCATTAGCAACGCCTTACTTTTTTTCTTCTGGACTTCTTCTCATTTATTAGGCTTGTCTACCATTTTGTCTTCTTTCACTTTTCATTCGTGTTTGGGTAAGGAAGTAGAACTCATGACATTAGGCTTGTTTGAGTAAGAATTATTAGAGTGACCAAGGATCATACACTTATCGCACTTTAAGGACTTTTAAGGCACTTCCACTCTAACTTCATAAGAAGACCCATAATCCAATTTTAGCTTTGTGTTAAGAGCATGATACCAGTGGCCTAAAATGGTTGTATTATTGGCAAGGGGTCTTTCTTCACAAACAGTAAGACGAGGGACAATATTTAGGATGAAGAGTCGTACAAATATTATTTAATGAGAGTGAGAATGTTGCAAACTTGAAATGCTATAGGCAAAACATGCGAGTTCGAAGCGGATGGGATATTAATTTGAACATAGTTTGATACATCTAAAATTTCCTTTATTCGTTAACAAGAACAGAGAAGGGGAGGGTGGACGGGTGAAAGTTTATATGTGGAAACGTAGTGATTCTTGAGGTTTTTTAGTTTTGTTCATGAAGATGACCATGCTTAGATGATTTATACATGGTATCATACATCTTAGAGACTATCTTTATATGTAACTGATGTTCTGTACATTAGGCAGGAATTACTAGAGTCGTCGTTGGAATCAGGCATCCTTTGCAACATCTTCGAGGAAATGCTATTCGTGCATTGAGAAGTGAAGAATTACAGGTTGATGTTCTTGGGGAGGATTTACAAAGTAAAACAATTGAGGTATACATTCATCTTTATGTGCTCCCTTCATTGCTTGAAAATTTTTCTTGTATAAATTCTTACATTACTGATATATTCTCTATTCCTTTAGTTTATTCTCTCCTGGTAGCAGTGGGCGTGAACGTTCTTATGAATCTTAACACTGAATTACCCATGTTGGATAAAATTGTGAGTATGTCAGCAAAGTGCCTACTTGATCTTGAGAAATAAAAATTTTAGGATTGGCAATATGAGTTGAGCAATTGTGGGGCCACCAAGTCATTTTTAGATAAGATTTATCTCCATCCAAATAATGGTCCATTTTTGTGGGTGTTTGGATTTGGTAATTAGATAAACCTATTGGCTCAGAATTAAGTTGCATCAGTGGTTTCTTCTGCACTTCTTTCTAGACCCTCTCTCTCCCTGTGTCTCAAACAAACAAACGCATATACGCTTAAACAAACGACACACCCAATGACCCACACAAATACAGAAACCCTATGTTACATGTACTTTTCTAAATGTATAAAAGTACCTATGTTGGACACTCGACACTTAGATAAGGGTATAAGCTATGTATCTGACATTTTTAGTTAGACATTCACTCATGAAGTATATTTAGAAATTTGAGTTTACTATAGAACTATACAGAAATTCTCATATTAAGCAATATAAATATTTTTTCATGCCCCAATATCCTTGAAACGAAAATTAGATTTATCGGACACCTAGACACGTGTGTAGACACCTCAATTTGGCCCCGCCTAATCTTAGGTTGATCCAGATGAATTCGATGATGAAAGCAATTGGAATGGTGCTTCAGTACGATCATCGGAAAATGATTTAAGTTCTTTGAACCCAATGATCAAAACCTTCAAACCAGTGAAATCATTATTGAACCGCCATGCTGGAACCTTGGGGTCGCCATGTTCATTGTGGTGCCTGCCATTAGAATTTCTTGGAAACCCTAGCCAGAAGCAGCGACCGCTACATTGAACTATGGGGTCGCCAACTCCATTGTGGCGACCGCCAGTAGAACCTCTTGAAAATTTCACTTTTTGTGGCGACCGCCATGTTCATACCCGGCGACCGCCAACTCCAAAAGGCCTGACGTGTCCCAAAACGTGTCAGTATTTCATTGGTTGAAGAACTCTATAAATACCGTACCCCCTGATACGTTTTTAGGATAGAAAACTTGTGAGAGAAACTCTGCTGAAGCATCGAGAGAGTACAAGCCCTGACTCCGAAACCCTACCGAAGTACCGAGAATCGGACCTCTGATTCTGAAACCTTAACTTGGATTGGGTCATCGGTTGAGGATTGAATTGCTGATCATCATTTCCCAACTTGAGGATTCGCTAGCGATCCAGGTATTCTGTTTGGATCCCGGGTCTTTCTATCTCAATTTCCTATCTCTTTGGTGTGATCGGGTTAATTTGGTTGTTTTATCTTACATATGTTATTATATTGCTTATATAGTTGTTTTAATCACTAGAATTCATTTGGTTTGTAATGAATGTGTTTAGTTTGGTAAATTAGCTATATTCATGTTATAACTCAAATCTTAACTTGTTTAATTTGTATGCTTCTCTCACATTGCACACTTGCACTAAGTTTATTAATTCATTAATTAGTGCTAACATAATTGACAATACGACTAACGGTATCGTTATTGTTATAATTCAAGCACTTACATACATATGGTTGTAATTATCAATATTACACTCATTTTTGTATTTCTTAGTTAACGGTTATTATATTGCTATGTAGTTGTCGTTATTTACATTTGCATTTTTTTAAATATTAATTTAGTTTTCTTTAATAATATTTTCTTTCTTTTTTTTTTCTTTTCTTTTCTCGCCAAATCTTTTAATGTTAGTTTAAGCTTATTAGTTTAGTTTAATTTTCTTAGTTTAAACTTGTTGGTTTAATTTTCTTTTAATGTTTTCAAATAGTGTTAATTTTAATTTCTTAGTTTTTAGTATTTTCCTTTTTCGTTTAAAACCTTTTTATTTTTGGTTTAATATTCTTTAATAAATTTTTTTTATAAAACTTTTGTTGTTAGTTTAAATGTTTTCATTGTTGCTTGGTTTTTAATATAGGATTTTCATGCATCTTTCTTAGTTTACCATTTCTCTTTGATAAAGTTAAACATGTTAATACAATTTTTTTCCTTATGATATTTGGCAATATGCATTTTTGATAAAGTTCATTTAAAAGCATGTTTAAAATGGTTTAGGTTATATTCTTAGTAATTCATGTTTATTTGGTTTTAGTTACGTTTAGCATGTTTTCTTTTATTTACATTATTGCATGCGGGTTTGCTTCATGTATCCTTTAGTTAGAAATTGCATGCCGTAGGACTTAGGATTTTTCTTTTCTTATTTGTTTTGATTTGGTGTTCTATATGCATATGCTATGTATTTTCTGTATTTGATTTTGGATGTTCTCTCTTCATCTCTATTTTCTGTATTTGCATGGATTTGAGAAATCTTATTAAGAACCAATGATGATTAGTGGAGGCCAACCTTAGGGTTGGGCGAACGGAGTGCCTAATACCTTCCCCGATTCATACCTTAGTCTCCGAACTCTTTTTCTCTGGTTAATGTTTTAAAGATCAGTAGCCATTTTTGTTTTTCTTGGTTTTTCTTAAAAACCAAGTGGCGACTCTATTTTTAACAAAAAGAGGTTTTCAAAATTTGGCTTTCAAGGTGTTAAAATATTTTCTAAACATCTTTTGAATTCCCTTATTTTTGACTAACCAAAACCCCAAAATCCCGACGCCACAATGTGCCTGTTACCCCCGAGTCCGTCCATGTAACATAGCATACACCCATGTAGATACATGCACATAAAAATACTTGCTCAAACTTGGTGACGTGTGCATGCACACATACAGTGAGTTGCCTGTATGACATGAAATAAGATGATACGTGAGCTAATAAAGAGTTTTTAGAGATCAGTTGGTAGTAAATTCATTCAATGACAATTTTTGTTGTTTTTGGATAGACAAGAATTTCGTCTCATGACTTTTGATACAGAAAATGCAAGATTTTGATGTGGCAGGTATGATAGGCATGGGATCTGTGTCATGACATCAAACTTTCAGCCTTATTTATTGATAAACATTATCGCCAATACAGTTATTTTTTGTGAGCCTAGCACTATTATCTGTGCATCTAGATGCAACTTGTTTAACTTCGGGTTCCTTTCTATGTCGGATCGCAACATTTCTGCCATCATATTCTCGAAGTTCCACGCAGGTCACAGCAACTGCTTGAACTTATCTGTAGTCACAATCTGCTTCTTGGTTGGGTTCACAAGATTGGTTGATTCTGCTTATTACCAGCAGCCGGAGAGACGTTGCTCAGATACCAATTGGTGCGGTGGTAATAGCAGAAATGGATTAGATATCATTCTAGTATATGGAAGTTTTCAAATCCACTAGTCAAACCTTGAATCTACAAAGAGAATTAAGAGAAATTTGAAACTAGAATTTAAATTGGAATGCTCTTATGAAGTTCTACAACCTTGTTTATAACTGAACAATCCTATCCCTAATAGGATGTGTAATAACAAGAACTTGGGAAAATTAATAGAAATGAAAATTTTGCGTTGAACTCAAATTTGGATTCTAGAAGTCACTTCTAGAAGCTCCTAAGAACAAACCGCATCAATATTGGGAACTCCTAATTAAAGTTATATGCTGAAGAAAACTCTTTCAGTAGAGGGAAAATGCAAATTTGGAAGCCTAAACAATGGAATTCGATCGACAATGATTTTGTTAGATAGCTTGATATACATTGTTAGGCCAATTTCCTTACAACTTAAACTTTTGGGACAATTGGTAACTTAACATGATATCATATTTTTGGTTCCAAGAGATTTTGAGTTCACGTCTTGTGATATGTGTTTATTTCGCTGTTATGTTGGTTATTGTGCATTATGCTCAGTGTGTGTTGGTGCACTTATTCAGTTCAGTTTATTTGTCTCTCTATGTGCGAGACATGGTTACACGTGGGAGGAGTGTTAGATAATTTGATATACATTGTTGGGCTCATTTCTTAATAGTTTAAGCTTTTGAGATAATTGGTGACTTTACAGCTTTAGGTTGCACTAAAACTTTGAGTTTTGCTCTTTGGGCATCAAACATGGACATTATGGTGTGAATCCAACAACTTGGTGGTTTTCCCAAAGTTGTCGACAAATCTTGTCCTCCCACATCATGTTGTGATTATAGTATGCAATTTATTCGTTATTCTTTGTTAAAATGATTTGTTTACATACATTTTCCATGTTGCTGTAAAGTCTTTACATTCTCTGCTTGTCAACATATTGGCTTGGTTTTCGTTCGTAGTCATATAGCAGTGACCGAAGGTATTTCTGCACATATGGGGCACACGTCCAAATTTGTTCTACGCTTTGAGCACTTGGGGTCCACAGATGTCCATGGTTTAAACACATGAAATGTATTACTAGCTTGAAAAAAGAAATCCCTGGGATCCAATGGTAAAATAAAAACAATGCAACTCTTTTTACTTATAGTTTTTTTCTTTTAATTTTAAAAGTTCTAAATTGTTAATCCCTAAACTTACAATTCACTTATGGAAAAACTTTCCAAAATAGAAATTGGAGTTATTCGTTCATACTTCTTTTCTAGTACGTAGAATGTGGAAAATGATTTCTGATGTATATTTGATATGATAAAATATAAACTGCTTCTAGTAGTAAAAATGCAATTATTTTTGTACATATAAAAACATGTTTATTTGTTGTTATGTCCACATCGTGCCCCTTGAAAAGTGCCATGTCAGCATCTTTGGTCATGTCTGTCACGTGAACCAATCCCACTATAGGGACATGATTGGCCATAAACCAAGGAGCCTTGGCCCGTAGAACACAAATGCCAGACAACCTGTCTAGATTAACAAATAAAAAATATATTTGGCCCAGTTGATATCGTATATAAACTTCAAATCTCGAGATCATCTAAATTATAGTTATGGACATAAACATCTCATAATTCCAGAAACAATCCAATAATGGTAATATAATCATTTTGATAAATAAATTATTATTTATCAAAAGGATACCAAGGGGGCGTCATCTATGTGCATCAACATAAAGAGCGAAGAAATATACAAAAACCAAATGTAGATCCTCCTCAATGTAACTCTCCTTTGAAGTCAACTATGAAAAAGAAAAAAAAAAAAAAAAAAGCATACACAAAAAAGCATCCTATTGCCAACGATGTGTGGATCTAAGCGAAACCAACTTAAGTCTGAGTATAGCCAGCCATCTGTACATCCTCGAAATTAATTGGATTCTTTTGATAAGACCACATTAAGCGTGGGGGCAAGTTTCCATGTTTTGTTTACTCTATTTGAATGAGATCCAGAATTCCAACACTCAAAACAGCTGAAAGGTCTTGGTTGGTATAACCTAACATATACCAAAAGTTGAGAAAACAATTCTCCACGTCTTCCAAGCTACCTCACAGTCAATCAAAAGACAATCCATTGATTCCTCCACCTTCTTGCCTATGCAAGACTAACTAGGAGAAATGGAACCACACCCTCCTAAATTATTTGTGGTAAAGGATAGCATCTAACGCCCCTGCCACACCAAAAAGGTTGCTTTGGTAGGCACTCATGTCCTCCAAGCTCAAGGTAGGCAACTAGATAAGCAAAGGTGTGGTGTCTAATAATAAGGTCTCAAAATGAAAACAAATAGGAAAAGTCTCAGTCTAATTAAGACATCATACGGAGATTAATATAGAGGGCCCCCAAGATCTTCTAAGTCCTCATTCGGTGTCTCATTTGTTTGCCCAGAATTGGTAATAATTACATGAGCTCACAATCTAGTGAATGATAATACAATGCATTAAAGACAACTAAAACTAAGAAATAATAATAAGTGATAGGGTGAAATAAAGGCATATGATCGTTCATATACCAAGTAACAAAAATTATAAACTTATTTATCAGTTTCATAAACAAAACATCCACATAACATCGAGGACAACATCACGATGATGAATAATTCAATGTTTCGAAGTCTCCGTTGAATAATGGTATGCAGAATCCATTAGATCTAAAGTCATAATTAGGGTCATCACGGGAGGGCACCCGGGCATAGATGGACCCAAGGAGGGGCAGATGGGGGTGGCCGCCTTCTCGAGATTTTGAAAAATCTCACTATTATAATAGTATTAGTTCAAAACATTTCATGATTATATAAGTTCGCCCCTCTAAGATTTTTTAAAAATTTTAATACATGCCCTTCTAAAAACTTATAAGAACAATTTGCCCCTCCTAAACTAAAATCCTGCATCCGTTCCTGTACCCAGGTCTTTTCCTAACAAATCTCACCTAACCACTCCAGAACTGTTTTTTAACTGTTTATCACAACCTCACCCGGGTCTTTTCACAAGCTGCCCGGAACATTTTACATAGAAGAATATGCCTTAG
This sequence comes from Heliamphora pulchella, assembly GCA_032270985.1. NCBI lineage: Eukaryota > Viridiplantae > Streptophyta > Magnoliopsida > Ericales > Sarraceniaceae > Heliamphora > Heliamphora pulchella. The sequence goes on along the minus strand of JAULJZ010000020.1, from coordinate 7,335,628 downwards.
ACTTTGCACACAGATGGTCCCACATGTAGTTGTTGGCATGGAATCTCTTAACATGTAGGTGCAGTGTATAGGTCATGTATAAAGATATTACGCGAATGGCATACACATCAAGTGTCACAAAGATCACGGTTTCAGACATGCTTTTGAGTTCTAAATGAAAACTACAAAATAAAATGATTTTTTTTCCTTGAACAATTTAAGGGCAAGGCCACAAGGGGTAATGTCTCAAAAGTACGTAGCAAGCATAACCACTCACCTAAACTCGAAACGTAACCAATGCAATACATGAAATTGAAGATTTGATGGTTAGATCCTTTGGCTAAGAAATTATACCCATGTGATTACCCAATAATTACAATCGTCAATTGTATATAACTAAAAACATTGCAATGCAGAAGAGTGAGCAATAAAGTTCATTATGATGGATGAATGGTAGATATATAGGGAGGAGTGATCTTCTAATTAAATCCTTATCCTCTAGAAGTGCGCTTATATTTACAACCTATCAATCTCACATGCTACCTCGAAGAAAATTCTAAGAAAATCACCTTACTTCTGTTTTCAATGATGTCATCGACACCGCAATTGTGGCGATTTAAAGGTTGCACTAGGCTAGGCGGCTAGGCGCCAAAAGGAATTTTCCTACCATGTTGCTCAAATTCTCTTCAACTAGCCAAGTTGCCATGATCAAGCTATTTACTTATTTAATTATTTTACCATGCCCTATAAGATAACTGCTATGGTGTATTATATTTATAATCCATGCTATCCTCCCTCAGGCTCTCCCACACAAATCAATAATGCTCTCACTTTATTCCTTTATTGTGTCTTTATTTTACAATTTTCTATGCATTTTCCACGACAAGGTTTTACCTTATGTTATCTTTTCCCACGTTTTCTATCCATAAGCAAAGTTGCATGAAGAAACTTCTTCATTTCCCGGTTGATGCAGTTGTCTTATTCATTGAATAGTACCACCTAGACATGTAGTTTCATATAAGAAGGCTTTCTTTTCTTATGTTTTTCTCTACATCCATCTACCTTTTTGTTTCCTCTTTCTTTCTCTCTCTCTCTCTCTCTCTTCTCCTCCCATCTCTCTCCCTGCCTTCTCCTTCTTTGAGAAGCTTTTAGGCTTCCCCTATTCTTCTTCTTTTACTCATTCATTGCTTCTCAATTCTTGTCTTTTTCCTCATTTATTTTATTCCTCCCCTTTCCCTCTTGTATTTGTTTTATATTTGATTCATTTTCCTCATATGTTTTATTCTTATTTGATTCCTTTTCTTTTTATTACTTGCACTTTCATTTTTTTCTAGTGAAGTTTTGAAGTTTTATCTTTTATGGTTATATCCTTCAAGAAAACAATATAACAATTTGTGGAATTCTCTTCAAATACCCAATTCAAATAAATTATGTGTATAAAAGTCTCTATCCATGAAATATGGGATTTTACAGTGTTGCATCCTTGTCCTATGTCCGTATGTATGCTTCATAACCCGTTATATGACATTTCTGCCTTGCATTATTCGCATCATGGTCCGCCCCATCCCTGCCCCTTGCATACGCGGGAGTTTCGTGATGTTAATTTGTTATGCTAAGGACGTGAGTACCAAAGGAAAAAAAGGAAGAGATCTTATCTAATTAAGGACTAAAGCATGAGTAGCGCGCGGGAGTTTCGTGCAACGGGCTGCCCTTTTTTAAATGTTAATTTGTTATGCTAAGGACATGAGTACCAAAGGAAAAAAAGGAAGAGATCTTATCTAATTGAGGATTGAAGCATGAGTAACAATTTAAGACACTAAAAAGAAATAGGGCAAATTCCACTTTGCCTCGGGGTTTGGGTCATGTGCAGATTACCTCCGTCATTTGGAAATGAGCACATAACTTCCTTGTGGTGGTTTGTAGACTAAAGTGCACCATTGACTCTGTTAATGGGACTTTTAAGTTGATATAAGTACCCTTCTCATCTTCATTCTTTTGAAATAAATCTCTCTCTATGTACACACACACACACACACACACACACACGAACCCCACAACCCCTCCTCTCCCCCAACCTGCTACCCCGAATGCCTCATCTCCAACTTAACTGTAAAACCAGCCTGGGAAACATTACTTTACAAAGTTCATTTTTTATTTTATTTTATTTTATTTTTGTTTTTTTACTTTTCTTAAGCACGACAACTTATAGGGAAAGAGAGAGGGAGGCCGAGGAAAGAGAGGGACTGGTGGGACTTGGGAGGAATAGAAAGAGACTTTTTTTTTTTGGTAGAGAAAGGAAGTGGCAGCAGTGTGGGAAAGGGAAAGTGGGCTGTGGCAGGAGCGGGCAGGGTGTGGCCATGGTGGTGGGGTTTCCTCTCTAATGATTTCTGTGTAAAGTGATGAAGATGAAAGCCGCTTCCCAAAGATTTTTGTCATTTAGGCTTTTTATCAGCAACAAAATAGATTGTGTGAGGTAAAGTTCTGAGGTGTGCGACCCAAATATAACCAGAAAGCAAAGGAAGAAAAAGGAAAGAGCAAAAATTCTGTAAAAGAAAGAGCCACAGACCCAGGAAAACAGACTAACATTTTCAGGATTCTATGACTTCAATAAACAGACATGGCAATGGTTAATTTAACAGACATGCTCTCAAGGCATGTCTTATGCTCTTATGCTCTTACCTCTTAGACCCTGGAAAACATACATGCTCTTATGCTCTCAAGGCACCCTGCACAATTCGATTACTTCAATTCAAGAAAACAGAGTAATTTTTGTTCTTTCCTTTACATCATAAAACAGACTCCCAAGTACAGTCCTAAAAAACTCTCCCTTGAACTAGGATAATATGCTCTTTTTTTCATTTTGAAAGGTGGGAGGTAATAAGTGCAGTCAGGAGGGGAGGGGAGGGTGTCACCATGGTGGCTGTGAGGAGGAAGGAGTGGCGACAATGTAGGGAAGTGGGAGGAAGAAGAAGACCATGGATTTTGTAATTTGGAAGACTTATAACGGCATTTTCTGTCTTATAAAAGTGTTATATTCATACTTAATCTCAAGACTGATGCATGAGTTGCACCTCCAATCAATTTATTCTGAAATTTTTGACGGTGCACTTTAATCCACAAATCATGGGGCTTATGTATTTATTTCCAAATGATAGGGAGGTAATCTGCACAAGACCCGAATCACATGGGGGTAAAGTGGAATTTGCCCGAGGAAATATAAAAAAGATGAATATGCTAATAACTTAGTTTTTCCAAATTAATCCCTCAAGGAAAGACCCCTCTCCTTTGATATGTATTGCTAATGATTGTTTCTTCTTCTTCTTCTCTTCTCTTCTCTTCTCTCTTTCTCTCTCTTTTTTTTTTGTTGGC
>JAULJZ010000020.1:7272628-7312688 GCA_032270985.1 Heliamphora pulchella | reverse complement strand
ATCACTTGTAATCGAAATGGAAAGTTAAGAATCTGATCAAGTAATATTGTTAAAATGCATCCACAATCGAAGGCAGGCTGCAAAACTAATGTTAAGGCAGTGTTATGCCCTAATGGAAGATGGATTTTGAACTTAGTTCAACTTGAACATAACTATGCATTGACTCCTGAAAAATCTCGATTTTTCAAATGTAAGAGAGTACTTCAACCACATGTGAAGAGAAGGCTTGAGTTGAATGACAAAGTTGAAATTCAATTGAACAAAAAATTTAACTCATTTGTAGTAGAGGTTGGGGGTCATGAGAATCTCACATTTTTAGAGAAAGATTGTAGAAACTATATCAATAAAGTTAGACAAGTAGAACTTGGTGAAGAAAATGCCAATGCGATGCACAACTACTATTTAAAAATGCAAAATGGCAATTCAAACTTTTTTTACATGATGAATTTGGATGAAAAAAGTCAACTAAAGAATATTTTTTGGGCCGATGCAAGGAGTAGGATAGCATTCAAGGGTTTGGAGATGTAGTTACATTTGACACTATTTATTTAGTCAACAAATATGATACTCCATTTGCACCTTTTGTTGGGATAAACCATTATGGTCAGTCTATATTGCTAGGGTGTGGGTTGATCTCAAATGAAAACATAGATACATTTACATGACCTTTTCAATCATGGCTTGAATGTATGGAAGGATGTCCTCCGAGTGCAATAGTGACAGATCAAGATAGAGCTATGAAAAAAGCAATTAAGATTGTGATTCCTAATGCACGACACCAGTGGTGCTTATGGCATATTATGAAAAAAGTGCCTGAAAAATTGAGAGGGTACAAAGAATATGAATCAATTAAATTTTGTTCACAAAATATGGTTTATGATTCATTGACAAAAGAAAATTTTGAAGAAAAATGGAATAGGTTTATTAAAAAGTATAATCTTCAAAGTAGTAAATAGTTGCTTGAGTTATATGAAAAGAGAGATCATTGGGTACTTGCTTTTGTAAAAGATATAGTTTGGACTGAAAAATCAACTACTCAACAAAGTGAAAGTATGAATGCTTTCTTTGATGAGTATATAAATGTGAAGACTACTTTGAAACAATTTGTTGAACAATATGAGAATGCTTTGTCAAAAAAGATAGAAAATGAAAAGATTGGAGATTTTAATCCTTTCTACTCTTTCCTCTCATGTCACACTCACTATGAGATGGAGAAACAATTTCAATGTGCCTACACAATATCAAAATTTAGAGAGTTTAAGCAGGAGATATTAGGAAAGATCTGTTGCACTTTGAAAAATATTAAGGAAGGACTTTATATTTCAAAATATACGGTAGAAGAAGATGTTGCACTTAGAAATAGCCACTGAATTGTGTCTTTCATTGTTCATTTTTTTGGAGGATACTAATGAAATAAGGTACCTTCAAAATGAGCAATATCTGCCATTTTTGCACTTGGAAGTTTTGACAATGCCAGGACAATGCTGCTGAAAGTTCCGGAGAGGGTAGGGGGATTTCGGTGGCGATGGACTGGTCCAAAACTAAGTCTCTCAGGAGCCTCACTCACTGAGCCAACCAAATTCTAGACTATTCAACTAATTAACTAATTAACTTTAAGCGTTACAGATATATTTTGATAGTAACACACTCAGTCCTTTTTTAGATATATTAAAAATAATTCAATTATATCATATAGTTGCACACGCATCGCGTGAGCCTAACCACTAGTTCTCATTAAAACAAGCCAAAATTCAAATGCTTTTGTTATGGTCTACAGCTAGAATTTGAAATCCCAAGTTCTCCGTCTTCTGGTTAGGTACGAGAAGTTATGCCCCATGTTGAAAGCTTACCATAGTTTCAAGTGTCTGTTTAAGATATCTAAAAAACTCAATTTTTAAGATAAATAGCTTTTTTAAAAGAAAGATGAATAAAAAAAATGGGCTGTTTGAGATAATTTTTTATAATAGTTTTTTTTTGCATTTTATTTTTATTAAAATGTCTAAGATACCCTTATTTTTTGCTCTTAAGTTATAGCGTTTGGAATATTCGCATAACTTTTTTTTATTTTTGTAAAAAGAGTTGACTTTTTTAATAAAAGGTATTATAATAATTTTAGTTTAAAAATTGTTAAGAGTTTACAATGTGTATAGTTTTTTTTTTGAATTAAGAGACGAAAAAAATTTAATTATTTTTTTTTAAAAACCAAATAGTATAATTTAAAAACTGACTTTTTTGCAAAAAAACCCAGCCTTTTAGTGAAAGCAAACAGGAACTAAGTGTTATCTCAAGTTTCAATGCACTGAATACACACGCGTATGGAGAAACAAAAAAGAAAGATAATGGCAACCAAAGTACCGAGAGCACCCATTGAGGGTGATATTAGCCTCTTTTTATTTGAGAATTTAATTCAGTTTAATGACTTTTGATTAAAAGCCTCCAAAATAAAAAATAAAAAATAAAAAATAAAAACTTTTCGAATTTGTTTAGCTAATCTAACTTACTATTTTCTTTATTTTGCTCCAATGACTTTTAACCTTTTTTTACTTATGTACTAAAATTATTTTAGTACATTTTTAAAAATCTTAAGTAACTTTTATTATACACATTTTTTTTGTAAAAATTTTAATGTTATAACCTATTAAACAAGATCTATCAAACAATCCATATTGAATATATAATTATATAAAAATAAAAATAAAATTATTTTTTCATAACTTTCATTAAGATAAAATCACTTTAAGTCATGGCTTAGTATCTTATTACTTAAGTTAGTTTCAAACTGCTTTTAACAAAACAAACCTATCACCGGTTCTAAATTACATTAAACGATCTTAAAATAAAAAAGCCAACTTTAAGCCACGTTACCAAATGATGAAATACTTAAAAAGTAAAAAACCGACATTAAGCCAAGTCACCAAACGATGAAAAACTATTTAGTATTTACTTTTGCAAACAAACTCGAGAATATTTTGATTTTATTTTGTAAGTTTCTGTAAATTCCATGTATGGAATAGCAGTTGACAAAAATCATACAAAAATTGGGTAAATTGCCGCCTTAATGTATCAAATTTAAACTTTCTCGTGTTGGATAAAAAGGGACAAAATTGACACCAAATCGAGGGACCCTGTACGAAAAAATGGGTACAATTATCTTTCAAATATGTACAACACAATTTCTATAAATTAGAACAAAATTGCCATGAAAAATTTTCTGCTGCAACTTTTTGATCATTTTGAACTGAAGAAAGGTTCCATCCTGGCGGTAGAAACCAAAACTAGAGCCGATCACAAGTCCAACAATTTATCAGCCACTTGACGAGTCATCTTCACTATCTTCACTGTCATCACTGCATTTTTCATATCCCATGAGCGGATTAAGCAACCAAAATTAGGTCATGGCAGCATATCATCAAATACACTTAATAGTAAGTGTAACACCAATATTATTGGTTGCATTCAATTAGCATGCATATAAAACTCCAACCACCAAAAAAAAGTTTGTAAATGCCAAGTGAAACGACTCGTCCCTGTCCATTGAAATATTATTCATTTTACCCTTCATGCGCAGTGTACATACATGCACGTCCATTTAACCAACGCACGATTTTATTTTTCCCCAGTTTTCTTGGAAAAAGATCTTCTACTAGAAGCTGCCAAGTCGTTACTTATATGGCATTAGACATCTCACTTTCCCTCCAATGTGGGATTGAAATGTGACTTTCTACCACACTTAAATACGAGATGTCATCGTCACCTTGTCAGTTCATCCCCCACCCCACAAATAGCAATTCATCAGCTATCACAAAACAACGCATAAGTGTGAATAGAGTACACTACTTCAGGATCTCTATCCCACCAAAATCTATTCTCTAACCACATCCCACAACACCCTAAATGGGACGATCCGTTTTTTCCTAGTATAAAACTGTTCGCTTTGTCCGCAATGCACAACGTACACACCCACGCACGTGCACGGAGACAGTGCATGACTTTGTTCTTCTCAAATTCATTTTAAAAAAAAAACTTGTACTAGAAAGGTCCTAAAATCTTTACTCATATGGTACAACACATTGTACATCGCATCCAATGTGAAATTGGGGTGTCATATTAAGTGCTCCTTCCTTGGGGTATCATACTGAGTGCTCTTTCCATTCTGTTCTTAAGAAATATTTGTCTATGATAAATATGTTCCACCAGAGAAATATAGAGCTGCAAAGTCTGCAGCACAACAATCCTTTTCTAAAATGTAATGGCACCATGTCCGACATGCTACAATCTGATCTAATATTTTGGATAAAATATATTTAACCTACAATTAAATCCTATAAACCACACGTTTTATATTCAACCTACAATAAAAAGCACTTAAGATCCATTTTTTAACTTATAAATAAGTATCCATTTATTTTTCATTTATTTGTAGAAAAAGTCGTGAAGAATTGTCTGCCTTGGATTAAACGTGTAATTTTGAAATTTTTAATTTTACTTGTTTATTTGTAATTTTATTAAAGAGTTGACAACAAGTTGTACAATTAAAAATATAATCACTTTTCATTGAATAATAATATTTATATCTTGCACTTAAATCACTTAAAGTGTTCAACTTTATTGTATTTTTAATACTTTATTATATTGAAGGAAAAACAAAAGAAAAAAATAATAGTAAGAAAAACAATGAGTATTATAGAAAAAGTTAATTTATAAACCAAGAGAAATATAAAGAAAAAAATAATAGATTATTTTTGGGTAAATTGCAGTGACCTCCCCTGAGATTTAGTAAAACATCAACCACTACCCCTGTGGTTTCTGAAATGTCATTAACCTCCCTTCTGATTTAGGTTTTGCATTAAATTAGTCCAACCATTAAATTTTAGCTCAGCTGTGCCTTGTTTGGCGTGTTTTTTGAATAAATTTTTATGATCCAATCCGTTCATTACGTAGAACTGGTCGAATTTGTTTAGCATGCGAAAATTCAGATTTATCCGATATCTGTAACTTAGTACTTGAATAAGATCTCCAAATAAATAAATAAATAAAAATTATAATTTAAAAAAATATTGTTAAACAAATGCTACTCAATCACTTAGATACAGGTATCAAATGAATATGAATTTGTACATAATAAACAAACTCGACGAGTTCTACATAATAAACGGATTGGATCATTAAAATTTATTAAAAAAACACGCCAAACAAGGCACAGCTGAACGAAAATTTAATGGTTGGACTAATTTGATGCAAAACCTAAAACAGATGGGAGATTAATGACATTTCAAAAACCACATGGGTGATGGTTGATATTTTACTAAACCCCATGGGAGGTCACTGTAATTTACCCATTATTTTTTATTATCTATAGAAGTGTAAAAAATTAAGATTCTTTCAAGTTTTTTTTTGTTTACATTTTTTTAATAAAAAGGCCCAAAAACCCGAGCCCACGGCCTGTAGATCCCTGGGCTGGGCTTGGGCAGTGGCCACTTCCCCCCTCCATGAAGCCTGTCCCGGCCCGATATATGGAGGGAACTGGTGGGCTTGGGTTGGGGGAGCCAGAGCCCTTTTACACCCTTAATAGTGAATTTTTCACCAATCAACATATATCACAAAAAATTGGGAATATATTTCATTTATGTATAGATATATTTATATGTATAGAGGTATAAGTAAGCATTCTAATATTGTCCAAGCTAATTGTATGTTTTTGGCAGTTATGAGTAGGGATATCTAAGATACCCGAAAAAACTCGTGAACCAACCCAACCCGATCCCTATGGGTTGTGTAGGTTCAGTTTAACCAAGGTATCGGTTTGGTTCTGGGTCTAAAATTTTTAGAACTGATTTGATCGGTTTGGTTCTCAGGTTGTTACTTTTTTAAACCAACTCACCCCGAGACCCGAAGGTATATATATTTTAAAAAAAAAATAATTGATATAGCAACAAGTGACAACAAGACACAATTAGAGCACAAGACACAAGTGGATATTTGTTAAGAATATTTTTAATTTAAATATTTATTTGGAATTGATTCCTTCTATGTAAGAAGATTGCCTTATTTTTTTATGTGATTTTATTTTGGTTCACAAATAATTTAAATTGATATTATATAATATGTTCGATTAGCGAAAAAATGAAACCACGGTTCCAACCCAAATCAACCCATGTTAATTTGAGTTGAGTTGGGTTGGTTCTAAAACATAGATAGTTCGGTTCTAGGTCCAAACTTTTAGAACCGACCTTTCATTGGTTCGGTTCTGAGTTGAATCCCAAACTGACCCAGACCGACGCATGCACACCCCTAGTTATGAAGCATTTGAAGTTAGTAAAAAACAAAATGCAAATGCGAAGCAGCATCATCAAAATAAAGGAGGTGCTTGATAAGATACCTGTGTTCAGGAAACTTTGATAATCGCCTGGCATCTAAACCTGAGATGAATTTCTGGGCAGCTTGAATGTTGTCTGTACCTGGAAAAACGTGAACAAAAACGTTGATATCCACTCTTTGTTCCAACCTAGGAGTAAAAATCTAAAAGAACTAGAGTACAACGAGATAAAAGTGGCAATCTTAATGCAAAAGTCAGTATGTGGAAGTTTGTACTAAATGTAGACAAGAACTAGCCACAGTTGGCATAAACAAAAATACAGCAAAATTATGTACCCCTTGCCAACTGAAAGGAGTGCAATGCACATCTTTCTGCAGCATGCCTCACAACAGTACTTCCATCTTTTAAACATTCAGCAAGTGCAGGCCCGTATATTGTAACGTGATTTGTAACAGCTGTAGGATTAGCCTGCCATAACATTCCAACGTTAAACCACCACAAAATTCTATAACGAGATTCAAAAAATATGAAGTGCATTATTATGGTACAAAAAGGTGCAAATTTTAAAAGTACGTACTTTTGCAACTGCTTTTAGAGAAGACAATGCCCTTCTTCTGACTTCACTCGAGTCATCCTGCATGGCTGATACCAAGGAAAGAAGGGTTTCCGGATGTCCGGTGGTGTTTACGAGTTCACTTTTAATTTGATGGAGTAGAAGCCTTCCTAACGCTTTGGTTGATGTTTCACGAACAGGGAACTATATGGAAAAAAAATGTCAGAAACTAAACGATAGTGAGAAAACAAAAGCTGTCATTTTGAAAAGATTGTAATACCTTCTCATCTTTCAAGCTATCTTTGAGGAAGTTTACCACCATTGAGAACATTGGAGATGCACAAATGAACGAAGGATTATGCCTAAGCATGGAAGACAAAGTAAGTACTGAGCCGTGCCTAGCAGACCAGACGGAAGAAGAGGCTGATTTTAAGAGTTCTTCAACTAGCTCATAAAGTTGAGCATCTTCCATATACTGCATACATGAATTGAGAGTTAAGTTGATAAAAAAAGGCAAATTAAATAAAAAGTTAAACTGTAGTGTAACACAAATCTAGGAGGTCGTGGGGTCATGAAAATGCAATTGACTGGATTTTGGCCAATCCAATTATTAGAAACCAATAGATATAAAAACCGCTTTTACTATCCCATTTGGACATTATGAATGGAATGTCATGTCATTTGGGTTAAAAAATGCTGCTCCTGAATTTCAATATGCAATTCAAAAGAATATCATATTGTCCCCTCCCTTATGAAAGCGAACTTAAACAATAATAAACGTGTTAATCACATTCAATTAATTTCACACTTTTTCGGGTAATAATTAATTCATAACCGTATTGGAACAAGGCAACCCAACATGAATCTTGAACCTTATACTTGAACCAACATCAGCACGGTCTCACAGTGAACATACATTAAAGAAGAAGAAAAAGAAGAATTAGTTCAGGACTGAACAATGGCACACACAACCCCATAAAATCTGTGAACCTTGAACTTGAACCAACATCAGAGGTCAGACCATTATCAGAGTGTAGTTGGCACAAACCTGTGAAATGATGCCCAATATACTCGACGCAGAAGCTCGAACTTGGTCATCGTCACTATAAATTAAATCCTTAAGGAGAGTGTATACACGAGTTCTAACAGTACTGCTCACTCTCTTCCCAACATGCTTGAGGACGCCCTTTAAGGCAGTCAAAATAGCCTCACGGACCCCGCCATCTGATGCCTGAGAAGTCAACATCAGAAGTGTTAAAAATATCTTGCTCTCACAGATCAAATAACAACAAAGGATGGAACATACAAGTATCACCTGTAAACTGGACAGAAGATCGCCTACTAAAAGGTCAACTCTAGTAATCAGTGCACTAAGTTTTCCAAGTGCGAGGGCAGCACCCAAGCGAACAGTCCTGGAATAGCATGGTACCTCATAAGAATAGGAAGTAAAGAAGCAAGCAAGCTGCTATATATACAAGCAACTACCAACTAATGCATGCTGGTAAAACTCAGCCAACTAACAACCAAGAAAACACAAATTATCGAGTAGACTAAAACTCAAGTATTCACCAATATATAACAAAGAGATCAAAATTTAAAGCTGGACACTGTTTACAACACATTGAAGTTCACTCCATTAGTCCAAAAGAGGCTAAAAGGAAAGTTTTCAACCAACCTTGTATTATCCTGCAGGCACTTAATAAACGTTGTTTGAAGCTGTGGAAGAAAAGGTTTCAGGGCCATTCCACCCTTCCATATCATGATGCTCAGAGTTGACAAAATTGCACTCTTAACTTGCCAAGGGAACCGATCACCTATTATCCGGATCAGAGGCCTGTAAACAGAACACAAGATAAACGTTCAACAGAACATTAAAAATATCTTCTGACGTATTGACAGAAAATCCTCAAACTGCTCTTGAGCTTATTCAAGTTTTGGTTTCAAATATTGGAAGACACAAACAGGCAGTTCTATTAACTGACTAAAATTACAGAGGTACAACTCGCATCATCTACTAAGATACCATCACGCATACCCAGTAATAGGGATAACAAAGTCCTTGAGTGCTGGTTCACTTGTCACTTCAATTATCTCCCCAAGTCCCTGAGCTGCCTGTTCTCTTAGTTCTGCTGATCCACTTATAAGACCCTAGGGATGCAAAAGCAAATCAGAATCCAAAGTACAGGAATGGAAAGTATAAGGTGCTTGAATGATTATGTCTATCTAGCATAAACAAAATTATTAATTATATTTTCCACCATAGTTTGAAAGATTTCAATGGATCGTATCCCGAAATCAATTTCCAAAATTTTTTTCAACCGTAGTTTGAAGTATTCAATGGGTCCTATCCAGAAATCAAATTTAGAAACTTCCTCAACCATATTTTGAAAAGTTTTCAACAGTAGTTTGAAACCGCATCCTGAAATAAATTTTAAAAAGAAAAACATTTTAGACAGTAGTTTGAAAAGTTTTCAAACAGGTTGCAACCTGCATTAGTGTCAAAAAAAAAAAAAATTCAATGGGCTGTATTCTGAAACCAATTTCATTAAAAAAAATTAACCGTAGCTTAAAGTTTTTCGACAGGTCATATCCCAAAATCAATTCTGAAAACCATTTTCAACTGCAATTTGAAAAGCATGAATTTTTGTTACATTTATACCAAAAGTGCATGCTTTTTCTATTCTTTTTACTCAAAATGTATAAACTTTTATAGTTCAGGCACTGAGGAAATTCCTGGAAGCGTCAAATGTGTTCAAAATCTAAATATCCAAAGTCAAACCATTAATTGATATAATGTATAGAGATATATACATTTTTTTCAAAATAAACCTCTTATATGTAAAAGGTAGCAAGGGTTAAGGCATGGCCAGTAATCTATGGGAAGAGAAATGCAGGCATGGAAACAGAATTTCTTCTTATATCCCTGGTTATTGATACTGTAGCAGGCAGCAGCTATACTGCGCTGATGAGTCTATCGAAATGGACATGGAAATAAAACTGTTTTGTAAGGCCAGATCAACTACAACGACAGTAGGCAAATGATACAGTAGGTAGTTGGGTGAAATTGAGTTCACAAAGAAAGCAATTTATCAGTGAAACAATTAAGAATTTAATTAGATAACAATGTAGAGCTGGTAGTTTGTTGGGACAGAGAGAATACAATTCCATTCATCTTAAGCAATACACAGTCCTACAGGATGTGACCACTGAGCAAGTAAATAAAACGACACAGGATAAGGAGGGAATTGAGATTAGTAGATCTGAGGCCCATAAATTTAAAGTTTCGCCCTTTTTTTTTTTGCACCTGGTGGTGGAGAGTGTTGGCTTAAAATATGGATATCCTATTTTAACGGACCATAAGACTTGGTGGCCTTTTTGGGAACACTGCTTGATGCCAAAAAAACAGGCGCTCAGATCCCGAGAACTTGTGGAGAAAAGAACAATCAGCCACGCTTAGAGCTTTTACTTTCTATTCTATTAGTCAAGCACACTTACTCTAATGGCAGAACTTTTGCATGAAGTGTCAACGCCCTTCTTTGGACCCAGACATGAACAACTCCCTTAGGATTGGCTATGGATCTTAGATGACCTTAGGAAAGGGTTTCAAAGGATTAAAATGAAGAAAGAAGATGAGATGTGTAAAATAACTAAAATACCCTTGGATGTCGAAAACATTTATACATCATGACCACAAGTATGTCCAAAAGACCACGAAACATTGGTTGAACAATTAAAAGAGAAGAAAAGAAACGAGAAAACAACACAATGAAAGTAGATAGATTATCCAAAAGCACCTTAAGATAGAATATAAAAGCCACCAAGTACTGTAGGAATATTATAAGACCTCACACAAATGTGATATGTAAGCAACAATACCTGGAGAAAGATAGGAAGCAATGGTTGAAGAGCTTTAGGGAGACATAACCCAGGTATAAGAATTGGTCCTCCCTGAATGTCATTTATTTTTTTAAAGGGAAAAGAAAAAAGGAAAATAAGAGGATCTTCAATAAAGTAAGGCCCAAGGAAATCATCGCATATACACAGCATCATCCATTTGTGATTTATCTATACTGCAACACAACTATGCACTTACCTTCCTTTTTCTACGCTCTTTATCTCTGGATGTAGAAACAGCATCACGAACTAACTTTATATATGAAGGAAGAACTTCCTTGGGAACTGAATTAACAACTCTTGACAAAGCTTCCCAAGCAACCTGTTTAATGACTGATAAGAAACAACTAGCGACATGGAGGAGGAAAAACATATGTTATTCATAGGGAATTACAGCAACTGTAGTCGAATCTGCATCACTGAGCAAAATTATAAGTGTAGATATCATGTTTGGAGCTTCATCAACCAAATATAACTTGCTGTTTTTGAAGAAGTATCCAATCAGATATGAAGAACTTCGTCTAATCGAGGCCTGCACCCAAAAAAAGTCACAACAGATTGATACAGGATGACAACTGTATTAACCAAAAAATCAACCAGAAACACACCTGATGATCACCAACCCCTTTAAGAAGCTCTGATATCAATGGTTCTATGCCTTCCTCATCAATGACTAAGACGACAGTCTCTGCGGCCTTCTTTGCCATATTGTGAACTTCCTAAATTTACAAAAAGTGGTAAAGAATTAAACAGAATTCACAGGCAATAATATCTACTGCCATAGTAAAAGGAATAAAATAAAACAAGAAGTATAAAATGAAAAACATGGCCATAAATAACAAATGCTACCAAAATTAGAACTATAAAGTTGCATACTATGTTATCATCACTCATTCCAACTAGTAAAGCAGGGATGACGGTACTGAGGTGGAAGTCCAAACCAGATCCTGCAACCTCAGCTAGAGCTCCCAAAGCATGTGCATTGAAGGCACTGGAAGCATATCCAAAGGTCTCAGCAGAAATGATAAACTCAAAACTATATCCATATACCGAAAAAGGAGATATATATACATACGAAAGAGGAGGATGGACCAGCTTGGGCAAGATATGAGGCAAAACAGCTGTAGTCCTGACACTAAAATGAATGAAGAAAAATAACAATTTAGGACCAGAAACAGATATAAAAAGTCCAGCAGTTAATCTAAGACTTGGAATATCCCACCTCAAGATTTGTTTGAGGCCATCGAGGGCAGTATCAGAGGTTAGATCATCCTCCAAAGCATGCAGAAGTGTTGGGATAATCTCATCAATTGCTTGCATTCCAGCACTCTACATTATGATAATTTATTATGCATTTCCAGCTCCCGATATGAAACACAGATCTAAAGGACTAAAATATCACTAGAAAAAAACACCTTGTAAAGTGTGCTGAATGCTAAGCTCGCTGATTCACGAACCTCAGGCATGCTATTAAAAGACATATAAGCACCATAAGACCTCATGCACCAAACACTATGCAGAATTTTTTATATATTTTTTGCAGAAAATTCAAAGCAAATAATCAACAAACCTGTCACAAAGCGCCGTACGGATGGTAGGAATCAGTTCATCCATGAAACTCAATAACTGACTCTTGCCAGCACTGGCCATCACTTCACTAAGACCAATGCAAACACCCTGTAAGTGCAGAGAAAATTAGACATTCAACCTAAAACAAAAACTGAAAAAACAATAATAAAAATAGCTACGAAGGATACATTTTACTAGTCACTGAACAAACAATCAATAAACCTTTCTTTTCTTTTCTTTTTTTTGGAAAAAATGAAAGGAGACAAAGAAGAATAAAATAAACAAATCACAAGGAAAGAAAATCCTGCTTTAAAAGCTTCTCAGAATCTTCAACTGGCACAGTTACCCGGGAAAAAATATTTTGAACACTATCTTCTATAATTTCTCGTCTTAAACAACAAACAAAGAGTAATTAAAATTGTCCTCCTCTCTCCCCTTTCTTACTCTTCTTCAGTTTCCCTTCACTTGTTTTCTTCTCTCTCCAAGGAAACACAGGTTTCTTCTAATTCTCTTTGTTTCATTCTTGATTTTTTCACATATATTCGGATTTTCGTAACAATTGGCCTTTCGCTTGAAAGATTAAAACACACAAAGTGCTCTCGTGTGCACACAAACCCAAAGCGCAGGTGCAAAAAAACACAAAAAAATTCCCACTGTCGATGAGATAGTCATATTTAGATTCAGGCTTAGAATTAAAAACCATTACAAATAAACATTCGCCACAGATGTACAGCCTACATATTCCATTAACATGAATTAAGCACTAATGAATTAAGCTAAACAATCATAAGATTCAAAATTTAAACAATACCATGAAAGTAAACAATAGTAAGAGAAAGCAATAAAAAATGCTCATGGTTGACAGTCAAGAAATATATATTTGTTCAACAAGCCACTCAAAAATGGGGCCTAAAAAAAACTATTTGTCAGTCATGTCCACAGAAATTGTTGTCAAGCTCAAGCAAGCAAGAAAATAAGAACCATAAAGTGGAATTTCAAAGGCAAAAGCCTCACTTGTCTTCTGCTTGAATTAGGGTCATTTAGCCCTTGTGACAAAATTGGAATGATCAAAGGTAACACTCTCTCCCCAAGCTTCCTAACTAGCTCACCAAGTGATCGTCCAGCTACCTGAAAACAACTGAATTTATTATTTCAAACTGAACAAAACTACATCAAAGCTAAATAAAATAAACAAAAAACAAACAAACAAGAAGAATAGCAGACCTGACGCCTTTCAGATGATGATGATGCAAGAGAAGTGATTAAAGTATTCATTAAAACTGGCATAATTTCCTTCAGAGTCTTTGGAGTATTTGCAACAATGGTCTTCCACACATGTAATGCAGCCTGCAAGAGAAAGAGGGGGTGTGTGGGGGAGAATTCAGTTTACATTTCACAAAATTAACACAACCAAAGCCATTTATTATATTGACAGCCGCATTACCTGGCGCACTGTTAAGCTGACATCAGTTCGAACCATATACAGTGCAGCAAGAACTTCATTACGTTTTTGTCTTCCAAGTACCTCAATGATAGCTCGTCCATGTGCCTCAGTACTTGCACCTTCATCATCACTACCACCCTCAAGAAGTGCTTTTCCAGAAGTTCCAGCAACCTGGTATATAGACCATCTCAAATAACACACAAGAAGATATTCCACAAAGGTAATTTTGAAAAGTAAGATAAGAATGTACCTTGAACAAGAGATCACCCAATAATTCTACAGAACTTTGTCGGAGACGCCAACTATCACTGAAAATACCATCTTCTACAGCTGGAAGGAGCAGAGGCAAAGACCTGACAATAACACAAAAGTGTGACAACGTAGCAATCTGATTCCTTAAATTCAATAATGTTCTTACAAGCTAAACCTACTAACAAGATGAACTTCTGAATTAGGTAGAGGACATATACACTCAATGTATTGGAACAATAAATGCACAACCAAAAACACATACGTTGTTGCATAATGCTCAACCAGGACATGCCCAGCACTGAGTGCAGCATCACGCACAGATTCATTCTCATCAGCAAGGCCTGTATAAAGGCAAAAGGAGACAATACAATAAAAAAAATAAGACCACAGACTAGGTAGAGGTGCAAACATAACTAGTAGTAATGATATAAGATCCATACACATACCAACACACAAAACAACTCAAAAGGAGAGAAAGAACAATTACCATCTAGAATAGCAGGCAACACCTGTTGCAAATAGTTCTGGAATTGGACACCTAGTGACCTTGGCAAATACTACAAAAGAAATATATTTAGACGGCAACAAAAGAAGATCCCCCATAAAACAAATACTACCAGTAAATATACCAAGTTTTCAATTTATTCTCTTCACCTTGAAAAGTGTTAAATAACCATCACGCACAGATGCTTTCTGATGAGAACAGTTCCGAATGATGTCAGGAAGTATCTGCTCAAAATAGTCCTTTCCTAGTGCAGCCAAAACCTAGAGAATAAAGGATAGCTGCCTCTTAATCATCCATTATATAATTAACTGAACACATCTCAAATCGGGACATAATCACCGAATGTTTTTCATCAATGGTATAAAGACAAGGCACTGAATTCAACCAGGGTTCAGGTATTTATTCAAAACAAATATATATAAACTAAATGCATGAAAGAGAGTCTGGGTGTCTTAAAACTATTTTCAGATTTTGAAATTAAGATTCCAGTGCATATTTAAGCCAATACCCCCGTCTTTCGGGCGCACAGGGAGCTAATGTTTATGTGAGTTGCTCCTACATTTCAATCTAATATAGAAATGAAAATATGAGCCTCAATTTGTATGCTGTCACTAATTAGCACCATCTACATAAATCATGCACATTAATTGTACACATAAATATGATCATGTAATATGATTCAACACAGATCAGCGACAAAGCTATACACTATACAGCTATAAAATGTTACATCTAAAAGAGAGTATGCTTTTGAAGCAGTAGGCACTAAACATGCATGAACACACATTGCAGCATAGATGTCGAATTATGAATCGAAATGACCTTGTTCCGAATCGTGAATCGAATTGAATCGTTAATCGTAACGATTCGTTCATGATTGCAAAAATGCAATAAAAATATATTTTTGCAATTAGATTATAAAGAGAGAGTAATAAAAATGCACCACAACTTCCAAACTTTAAAAATCATAGCATCCACTAATGAAAAGAGTTCTCAAAAAGTCTTCAAAAATATATCCATGCTTGTGCCTTGTCAATTCCCTTATGACGTGTATACTTTCTAAACAAATCCAATAACCAACAATGCCTATAAATAATTACATCTTGCACTTCAAAACAATCCACATCAACAACTTTGCTTTCTTTTTCTCTCAACAATTTTAAAAATATATTCAATTGTCCAGGCTCCAGACCAGATGATAGAAAATTAGAAATATAGAATATTAAAAAACAATGAACTGCGAACCTTATTCAGTCAATGTTTCACTTAACTTCGTCTTCGCGATGAGAATCTAAGAAGCACAAACTCTGATGACGAAGACGAAGACGAAGACTGAAGCTTCGACAAAGACGAAGACGATAACTAGAGCCTCCGATGAAAACGAGGACTGAAAACTCCGACAAAAACAACGACTGAAACCTCTGACGAAGGTATTGAGAATCAAAAACCCTATGTCGCTTCACCAAACGAATAGATTTCAACCTAAAACAAGTCTTTCGCATGTCGCAATACCTAAAGAAAAGCTCAGAATATACATATGGACCCTAAAGATCCGACCTAGATTGGGTCGACCCATCGTCTTCCAGAATCACACGATTCTGCGATTCACTTGCGATTCGCGATTTAACAATCGATTCAGTCTCAATTCCATCAATTTTCAATTCACCCTACCAGTTCGTATCGTTTGCCATGCGAATCGAACCGCATCGTACGATTTGAATCACGAATCATACGATTTCGATTACTATGCATTGCAGTGATAAGCTTTAAATAATAAGAATTTGGCACTAAGGCTCCGTTCGTTTGAACGTAGAATATTTTCTGTCAAAATAATTTACCTATTCTTCATTGTTCGGTTAACAAAAAGTAAGTAAAATAAATTTTTAAGTAAAATAATTTATGTCATAAGATGAAATTATTTTTCTTTAAATAAATTGGTAAATTGTTTTCCATTTTTTTAAAGAGATGTGACTTGAGTCTGATCATTTCCAAATTTTTAAATTTTTTTGTCGATTTTTAAAACGAAGACATAGAAGCCAATGGTGGTGATAATTATTGTTAGAGATCTTTTTTAAGGCTTTTTTATGTGGCTTTTTTCCGTCTTTAATGAATTTTTTTTTTACGTTAGTTCAAATAATGATACATTTTAAATTTATCTCATTACGAAGAATTAGAAAAGAAAAAAAAATGACCAAGAAATTAAAAATAAGTTCATATAGAACAAAAAAGCCTTAAAAGGCCACTTTAAGACCTTTTGAACCTTTTTTTCGTCTTTAGTGATTTTTTTTATATTAGTTCAAACAATTATACCTTTTAAACTTCTCTCGTTACGAGAAACCATAAAAATAAAAACAAATGAACAAAAAAATTTTAAAAAGCTCATATAAGACTAAATTTAAGGCTTTTTCGCATATACTTTTAGATATGTTTTATAACGATGAATTGAAAATGTAAAAAATCTAGACCAAAAAAGTAAAACAAAATCAGAAAAGATGAAAAAAAGTTATGAAAAAAAATTACATGAAAAACTATCCCAAACAGTAACGAAGATCCATGACGCATTGGACTAGATCCAACTATTTTTCATAATTTTGTTGTAAAAATTATCTTATTTCAATCTAAAAATAAAAAGTTTTATTTTGAAAATATTGTTCATGTATTAACTGAACACTAGAAAATAAAAACGAAAAAAATATTTTTTTACAAAAATATTTTACATGGAAAATATTTTCCTAAAAAAATATTTTACATTGAAACGCACGGAGCCTAATTGTGTTACATGGATTCGCGTATTACCTTCAATGCAAGCATGTCCCCAGGGTAACGGTATGGGATATGTGTCCAACCTTGTACGTGAATTAAGCACTAAGATATTCTAATTTTTTACAATGTTAGAAGAAGAAGAAGAAGAATCTCATATTTAATAGTAGAAAATAAATTAGCATCTCACATGAATGAGATATACAAACCCCATTTTTCTCAAAATTTCATTTAACTTGAAGTATTTTAAATTAGTAACAAATTTACACCTTAATTACTCATAAAAAAAATCTAAATCAATACGATCTTTTTGGCAAATTATACAATATACCATATATCAAGGTTGTCAAAATCGAGATCCTACATAAGATCGTTTTGGATTCTACCGAATTGGATCGTAAGATCGGACCTTAAAATCATAATATCCTACTTAAAACATTAAAAAGTCTAATAATTTTAAAAAATTTATGGAGAATAAGTTTTAATTATTCAAAAATAAATTAAAACTATCATAAAAAACAAGATGCGTCCTATAAATATTTACAAATTGATCCATATTGAAGTAGCATACAAGAAAATAGAATTGAAGTGTTGAACAAAACATAATATTGAACAAAACATTTACGATCCTACTCTCGATCCTACGATCCCGAACGATTCCAAATGATCTTGCAACAATCCTGCTCATAATGTGATTCATAATACGATCTAGATCGAAATCGCAAAATTAAGTTGCAGGATCATAGGATCCGGATCGCGATGTTGACAACCATGCCATATACTTAAATGTTTAGTACAGGACATGTACTCAAGGCACATGTTTTGGATACTTATTCTTATATCCTAAGCTTGAGCATCTAGGGATGTTTGACAGATGCCCACGCTTGCTGCTTGCACTCAAGGTTAAGCAACCTGGAGCACCAAAAACAGTAGCACAACTACCATGCTTGACCCAAGTAGGACAACCACAAACATAGATACCACATGATCGGAAACATTGATGAAATAAATTCCGAAGGAATCAAGACACAGGGGGCATAGAGACAAAAGTATGTATGTATATACATAAATGTACTATAGTTTTTGTTTGCAGCAAAATTTGCAGAAAGAATTTCATAGTAACAACAAAGAAACTAAATGACTGTCAATTTTATTATTATACTGCACCTACTCCTCACTCACTATACTTATTCATTTACAATACATTTTTTTTACTTATTAGAAAGCATCCATTGTTTGTAGGAACCAAATGTATGAGATCAATCCTCCGAATTTCTTCCTTTCTTATAAGAGCCATTTTATAAGAAGGCACCAAGGGCATGCCATAAAAATACACTATAAGCAATGTTAAACAAAACAAAATAAACTAGTATACATAACTCTTCACTCAAAAGTCTACAAATATTGGAAAGTGGTTCAAGAATAGAATAGCAATGCCCAAGAACCAACTACACAAAGAGGGATAAAACCATGTTATCAAGTTACAAAGGGTTTGTCCTCTAGGTGTGCTCCCCCCATATATTACACATCAAGCACAATGACATTAACACCCATACCTTTTTCCTTCTCCTCCTCACTCCAATTTCTCCAAAAATCATGATCTCCGGGTTAGGTCATACCTAGTCAGGCTCTTTTTTGTTCCAACAAATCATAGAAAAAACAATTTATCTATTTTGTAAAGAAAATTATTTCTATTAAAGCAATAAGAAAGTGTCATTTCTTATTATTCCACAAATTTATTTTTTTAACTACTTTATTCGAATTTTAAAAAAATGAAACTATGGATTCTTAAATAATGGATTTTTGGTGTTATGACAGTATTTACATC
Source organism: Heliamphora pulchella (assembly GCA_032270985.1). Lineage (NCBI taxonomy): Eukaryota > Viridiplantae > Streptophyta > Magnoliopsida > Ericales > Sarraceniaceae > Heliamphora > Heliamphora pulchella. Next base: position 7,293,567 of record JAULJZ010000020.1, on the reverse strand, counting down.
GAGCTGTTTCTATCAAAATTCCTCTAGTAAAAGAAAAGATATAACTTATTATTTAGTCATTCAAATGGATCCTCTTCTATTAATTTCATTAAACCCCATGGAAAAAGTCAACTTTCTAATTTTCATATCAAGGATGAAAACAAACCTTATCAATAGTAAGAACTTGCACTGCGAAGTACATAATCAATAATAAGAATCATTCCATGTGCAACAGACCACGCGAAGAACGCTCCCTTTGAATGAGCTTCCACCTTCTAAACACTTCTGCATGAGAAAGAAGGCCTCCTATTACCAAGCATGCACCAGGAGAAGGATCTAGCAAAATCTCTCACAATGTTCGCTTCGCCATCTAACATAATTCACTCCTCCTCCCAGTCCTCTCCATCCCAATATCCCAAAAACAATAGCCAAAAGCCCTCCGAGCATGGTCAGCAACTAGAGCATCTTTCTTCCACACCAAATAAAAAAACATTTGGGAACACTTTGCATAGGGCCTCATCACCACACCAAACATCAAGCCAAAAGGTGGCATGGTCCCTTGTTCCAATCTCAAAATCAATATGAATCCAGTGTAATTAACTCCCACCCACATTCATTGTCACTTCATTTATCTAAAAATCCAACAAACCCCGTCATCCTCTCATATCCTTACAAGCTATTCGAATGTTATTGTGTCCATACCAAGTGATCATCTCACTTCATACCTTGACTGGTAATCTCCTCTCTATCCATCACATCATACCCTACTCGCTACCAAGTATTAAAATAGCAAGCAATCTTAAGAAATGTAGCAGTGTCGATAATACAGCCATGCATCGGTCAATATTAGACAGTATCAACCTATATATTAGTAAATATTGATATCATAGGACTAAAAGCCCGCTACATATAACATCTCATTAGATCCCCCTACTAACCTGGTCACTCGTACTATGTACCATCTCTAAGGATGACTCGTTCATCTCAATGTTGTCTTTTCCATCCCTAGGTTTTTAGACATCTCATCCTCCCCTCATGACTTTATCTTGTCCCACCTTACCACTGTTGGCACAACAAGAGACTACTCAGCCATTTTACTTGCAACTGTACTAATCCTAATAGCCCACAACAAATAATAGCCTCCTACAATTTTTTTCCCCTACTCCTTTAGCTCCATTAACTGGAATTGCAAGAAGCCGACAAACAAAGACCCCATTTTCCAGTCTGATGCAGCTCAATTGCTTTCCCCTCTCAAGTAGGGGTGGGAATTTCTGACACAACACGACACGTTAACACGACTCGATCCCTACACGAAGTTAGAGGGTTAGGGTTGACTATTTTCCGACACAAAATTAAAAATGGCACAACCCGATAACACATTTAATAAATAAGCTAGGTTAGTGTTGAATTCGTAGAACTGGAAAATGACCCATATAACCCGTTTAATTTTCATGTCAACCCGAAACATAACACGAATCCGAAATCTGTTAAAAACACATATATATAACCCGGTTATATACCCAATATGTTATGCACGGTAGGAGAAAAATTAAAAGTTTAAGAGGGAAAACTGGCGCCCATAAATAAAAGTGGGCTATGTTAAATCAGATTTTACAAAAACCCTACAATCAAACATTACCCTTTACCCTTTACCCTAGGATTGCACCGCAATCCGCATCAATTTGTTGAAGCTCGTCGCTGTTGAAGGCCAAAGCTCATCGTTGAAATCCAATCGACGTCGAAGGCCAATCGAAGTTTGTTGTGTCGTCTTCAAACTCCAACAGAAGCTCGTCGTTGCTGTCGTCTACGAGAGTAAGAGGCATCCCGTTTTTTTTATATCTTATTTTGATTTTTGTTTTAATATATTTATGGTTCTAATTTTTTTAGCCTTTTTTTCCTTCAATTTGTTAATTTGTTTGTGTTACTGTTAATCTATTTGCTGATTATTGAGATTGATATATTAATCTCTTTGATGAAACTTGAATGCTGAATCGACGAATCGCTGATATAGTGACACTAACATATTAATTTGCGCACTTTTGGAGTTCTTGGAAAACTTGTTATTGTTATCCCAGCGTTTTTGTAATTGCTTTTTTGTAAAAAAATTTCTATGAACCGTTTGAACTTTGGAGCTTTTTTATGCATGGATTGATGTTGTTTTCTATCACATTATTTAAAATACTTTTTGTAGATTGTTTGGAGCTTTTTATTTATTATAATTTATGCAATTTTATGATTGAAATATGTATAAAATGAAAAATATAAACTTGTTATTTAACAAGTTATTAATCAGGTTAACTCGTTTATAAGCAGGTAGTGATAGCGTTAGTGTTAGGATAAGTGACACGTTTAGCTAAATGGATAGGGTTAGTCTTGAAAGGTTTGTGACACGAACCCGAAATGACACAACACGATGCCCACCCCTACTCTCACGTTTCCTGAGCCCATAAGTTTTGTGTGAGAGTTCATTTATTGGACTACCCCTACTTGATATAAAATTTAATACCACATTACTCGAAAATGGCCTTTGAATCATCTGTTAATCTTTGCCCAGTTTCCCAGCAAGGCCTTCTAAATGACCCCACTGGCCAGTTTTCCTTTTCAGCTCAAATAAATTTACAGAGGATGAAAGACTCCAGTTCATACCCATTACAAACAATTGATGTGTATAGTGTCGTTGAAATTTAAAATTCATGTCGTTATTTCTTCAATCACCAATACCCCCACCCTGAGATACCCTAATCCCACTCCCACACTCCAAACTAGACAGTTATACATGTACTACCATCTTTCACATTCCCCTCATTTCGTTAGGAAAATGAAAACCAATTTTATTTTCTTTACCCATAGATTCTCCAACATCATGCTTACCTATAGTCATAAACATCAACTTTTGTCAAGTCCACCAACTCTCCAATTGCTTTGAAAACCTTTCCAACCTACAGGTGAATTGACAACCTCAGAAAACGAATATACTTGTCGGAAACAAAAAACCTCCAAAAACCAAATCAACACTTTGTGAGGCCCAGCATTAGGTTCGTTGCAACACCTAGAAAGAGATAACCAGTTGAGAAGGCCGGTTGAACACAACTATTATAGCTTCTCCTTCAGAGGAAAAGATGAAAAGATAAAATGCTCCACTCAATTCTAAGACTTTAAACCCTATAGAAAATCCCAACTTCAGTTCACCAATAACTGTATTTCCTTCACACCTGGCACAAAGGAGGACTCAACCAACCAATAAGCCTTGAAGATAAGAAACCACAGCATTAGATGATGACAAGTAGATCTCCACTGCAAATCTAGCTGTCAACATCTAACAACTCACCTCAGGGAATTTCTTTAACCATTTAAACATCTAAGCCACCTGTAGAAGGACCTCCACTAGTTGCCAATCTTCTCCTCAATAAACCCGAACTCCTAAAAGGCCTGATAATACAACCCCTCCCCACCCCCAGGTAGATACTGCCACAAGAATATGAAGCATCATTTTCTGGGGGCCCAACAACCTTCACCCCCTCCAGTTTTCTGGCAAGAAACCTCTACCAACAGAAACTTCCCAATGAGGGCAAAATAAGAGAAAACCCTATCAATTTTGCAAATGCCTCTCACTCGATCATAGACCCATCTCAGCTTACAATCAAGCAGAACAGTTCAATATATTAACACCTCATCTCTTCTCCACCAATCCAAATCTAGACACAACCCTTCCTTAAGATGCGAAAGCCTTCTCCCCAATATGTGTTATCTTCCAGCTCACCTGCTCTGTGAGGAACTGAAGTTTCCAATTCAAAATAGCTATTGGCATCCAAATAGTTTCCAGCATTTCAAATCTATTGGTGGAGATGGAACAAAATTTCTTTTCAAGAATTCTTTTTCTAAAGGGAAAAAAATAAAACAGGTCTGAGCCTGTCATATGCGCTAAAAATGTGCAGCACTTCATGTGCATATGCGATCCAATCTCCCTAGAACAAGAAAAACAAGGATAACACCCTCTGCCAAACATTGAGATTCTATTTCAACTATGTTATTTTCTGATTTACAGGCTGAAAGCTCTAAAAGAACACCCACAAATGGCACCCAAACTTGCATCCATCCATAAAAAATAAAACTTCAAAACTTGCATTCAAAGACTGTAGTTAAGAAGCACATGACTTAGAATGTGCAAATAGAAATGGGGTACGACTCGTAGGCTTCAAATTTGGTTTCAAACCATTGAGGAAAATTATAAAACACAGACCACGGTTGAGAAACCTGGCTCACCATGGTGGATCACTTTGCAACAGTTAAACAAAAACAAAGCCACATAAAAGGACCCAAAAAAAAATCCTACTCTCCCATGAGTCTTTAAAGTCTGAGACACAATAAAATTAGAAATTCAAAGCATGATGTTTCCTCGTAACTGCACCACTAGACCTAGTGTTGTATCTAACAGATACTTGCCCCAGTGCCCAGATCATGCCATGTCAACACAAATACACGTTTTGAACCTAATTCTGCACAATAGTGCAACCAACTGCTTAATTCATTCCCAAAATACCCAAAATGTTTCCATCAATAAATTAAACTGAAAAGTTGGGAGTAGTTCTTGAGGAATAGTGAATCTCCCATGTAACTCAATGATATGAGCATTTCCCCCTTTATTTTTTACTACAGAGACATGAATTAGTTTTTTCGCTCTCAAATTTGTAGTTCAGATTGACATATATTATAATTATTTCCTGAAAATAAAAATTCCAAGTTTGGCAAATATGAGAATGCCAAATAAATCCTGACTTGTGCAAAAAAAATGAAGCAGTTCATTCAAGTAGGTAGCTGATGCAATGCAAACATATGAACATTTTGAACATAAGCCAAGTACTGATGATTAACAAAAACATCAAAAAGAAACAAGAATAAAAAGAAAAAATCAACCATTAGTGATAGTGAACTCTAACCTCACTTAGTCCTTGAGCAGCTCCAGATCGTTCAACGTTATTACCATCAGACTTGAGTGTGTCTAACAGCCATGGAACAAGATCTGGGAAGTTTTCTTCTCCCATTCCTCTTATCAGAGAACCAAGGGCCCTCGCAGCAACTGACCGAACTTCAGGGATTGGATCCACAAGAACCTGATCCATCAGGAACATGAGAATTTGTCATTTTTCATCAGAATGGTTAACAAGAAAGACTCCAAATCATTAAAAGATACCTTTTTCACTTCAGGTAGTAGTAAACTAATGTAAGGAATCATGTCCTTCGGTTCCGTCACTAAAGAACACATATTTCCAACTATCTGGGCAGCTTTCTTTTTAGTGTCTGCACTCCTCTGTCTTAGTCCTCTATGAACTATTGGAACCAAGAGTGCAAGCGAAGGAGCATCGATTGAATTAACAAATGTTGTCTGCAACAAATAAAAACGAATTTAAAGATTTTTTAGTTGAGAAACAAAAAGAACAGATGCATAATAATTTACAATATGAAGTCTACACCCTTACTTGAAGAAGGATATCAAGGGAATGTTTCGTGTAGTCATTGGGGTCTGTAAGACCCATTAGAAGAGTAGGGACAAGAGCAGAGATTTCTGGGTTTTTTATCACATTCCCAACCTAGAAATAGAACAAGAAGGTAGAAGAATAAATAATAATAATTAAAAAAAGAATAATGAAAGGAAAAATGAGTACAAAACTAACACACAAAGTACCACCTGCTGAAGGGCGGTTTGCCCTGCTGACTGAACTTTAGGATGGGTATCTGTTAGCACCTGCAATCAAAGGAGCATTTTGAACATTGAGACTATGAGGAGACAACAGTCAAAACTAGGAAGTCATAAGATCATGTTTTCACTAATGCATACCTCTGTCAATTTTGGCACAACCTTAGGAAGGCACTGAGAGAGTTGCTGTGGAGCACAGTAAGCCATAGCACCAAGAAGTTGAACACTACCTTGCTTTGTTCGCCAAGCTTTATCTTCAAGGCCCTAAGATTGTAACCCATTGTTAATTAATGGAAATTCGCAATATGCCATACAATATTCCTTCAACAAGGTGACAAAATCTGACCTCAGCAAAATCAACCCATATCAGATCCCAGCACAATTTTTATACACCAATAAATATGCATATATAGAGGTATTATGATGAACCCCGGTCATTACCCTGCTATGTATTTGATTTGTGCCATAATTTTCTTCAATATACAAGTTTACATGTGTATTGTGCTTAAGAGTTGAGATCTATATTACTTAGAATGTGGATCGAGTCGGTACGCGAAACAAAATGGGAACGTGGTAAAATAAGAGTTGGCTTTTATAGCTTACAATATTAGAATATACTAATCTCAAACAATAAGCATACCATCAAACAAAATATTATTTTTACAATATTCATGTGAAGTACATATTTAGGAACTATTATAGACAATTTCTTTTACATTTTTATCTTGCTAAAGCTCCACTTTCGTTAGATTTCAAATTATGACGTTTGATTTTTCCTATTACGAAAAATGTTGAAGAAATACAAAGAAAAGACATGGGGAGTTACTTTGAATTGCTAAATTCACCGTTTCAGTACGAAGGCGTACCATGTTTTGAAATGTGCATTCCAATTTTCAAAACATAATTAGTGAGGTGGTGCGCGCTTTTTTGGTAACACAGGTTGAGATCACACAGATGTTTGGTAAGGCATTGCCTGAAATTAAACCAACAGGACACACTGAATAACTTTTGCCACAAACAAGAAACGATTTTAAAAAGTTTGTGAAAAAGAACAGTAGCCCTTGAAAAGATGCATTTGTCTTTCTGCATAGATTCCCAACAAAAAATTGTAATTAAAGCTTAAAAAATCTGAAATGAAATAATTCTCATTCTACAACTCCCATTAATCATAAAAAATGCATATTTGGATTTCATTCACCAAGATCTATCAAATGAGACCCATACTTGATATCAAATTTGTTAATATATTATTAAGTAGACCCATACTTGATATCAAATTTGTTAATATATTATTAAGTATTAATACATGTTAGAATAGGAGAGAGAAAGAATACGGAAAAGAGTGTATTCTCATTGTGAGACATACATACGTATTTATTAAGCAATGAGAGCCTACAGCAAATACTGTGGGCATCCCCACGGGATATTATTAATACTTTAATATATTAGTACTTAATATATTTTAACAAAATTTCCCACAAAAAAAGGACAATTAGGTCTAACTCCAAAAATGAAACACATTCACAAATAAGTGTTGTAATTATATTGGACAAGTGAAGGTGTCAATATAAGTCTTTTAATCGCAAACTTTCAAGTTGAAATTGGCTACTTAATTCCTACAATTAGATTTAACTGTGGTTTAATCCTCACAGTTAAGTTTTTTGATTTGGACAATTTCTTTCTTCTCCACATTCAGTGAAAATAAACCTGTTTAAACCATTATAGGATTGTGGTAAATTTTTATATTTTACAATCAGGTCATAATATAAAATCAGAACTTCCAAAAATGGAGTCAGTATAATTTAATACAACATATTTGGCCAAGACTTACCGCCCAAACACTTTCCATGGGGTCAAGAGCATAGTCGCCAAATCGTGAATCAAAATCTTAATTTTGCGATTCGTGAATCGAATTGAATTGAAAATCATAAGATTCAGCATAAATTACAAATATGATATTAAACACTCCATATGTATAAAGTAAAATAAATAAAACTAATATTGACACAAAATATACAATAAGAACGTGATTGCATAATCTTATAGCGATATTTTCATCACAAAAGATTTTGACTAAAATCTAATCCACTATAAGATTTCTTAAAAATCCTAGCAAATTCTCTTTTGAAATTCAAAAATGAACCAAGAAATCTCAAAAAGAGTATAATAATATAAGAGAGATGGTGAAAACTCTTTAGATTAAATATAATACACTTTAATATGTGTCCTGTATTCTTATTGATAATAACAAAAAAGTTCATGAAAATATTGTGCAACCATTGAGTCTAAATTATCTTAACCTATATCATATTAAACCATGATTGATTCAATAAAATAGCAAAAAAACATTTATTGAAAATATCATGATCATCTTTTAAATTCTTAAACAATGTACTTCGAAATTTTTCACACAAAAAAGAAATGGAAAAAAGGGTTAAAGAACGTATTGGATTCGCTGTATTTTTATTATGTTCTCTAATCACCAAATGAGCAACACATTATGCATGATAATATCGTATTTTTATAATAAACACACTAAGTTGTATTATAGCATATTTTCAAAATAAAAGAATAAGAGTTTGAAATTTGTTGATATGATAGTTTTAAAAATCACATGAATCGTAAATAGTAAATCGACTCGTGAATCGTAAGATTCATCACAATTCTACTATTAAATAGATTCACTCATTGATCCATATCGATTTATGCATAAACCGTGAATCAAATTATGAACTAAATCGTAAATCGTAAAATTCTGATAACTATGATCAGGAGTCCTTAGGCATTGGCCTCGATGGTGTCGACGCCTAGGTGGGGTAACGGGTTGTTGGGCCATTTTCATACATTGCTAAGACGTGATTTAACAGACCAATTCCACAAAATCTGAAGGTATTAGCATTCATGTAAAGCATTTTATGCTCAATGTCACTATAAATTTCGTCACAGTACTAATTGTCTTCATCATATTGTTTGAGTAAAAGATTGAAAACAACGAATTTGAGCAATATGGTTGGGGCATATTGAGCAGGTTTCACAACGAACACGAATAATGTGCAATCTATTTGTGTTCAACTTTCCAGAATTTCATATTTATTACTGATGATGTATGAAAGATATCAAAAAAAAATCTAAAAACAAGAAGTTCATTAAAAACAGACAAGTAAAATTTAAGTACTGATATTTTAAAGCTTAAACTCAAAAAACAGACCACACACCAAGGAAAAAGGGCAAGAAAGTCTGCCAGAATCACTCCAACCAAATGAATTGGATGTAATGCCCCAGAGCTTATCAGCGCATATCCTTATTACTAGACCCCTGGCCAATTGTATGAACATTAAAATTGAACTCATGATACATTAACACCTCACATTGCATGCAAGACTTAACCATGACAAGAGTCTACTGTTATGCATATGACTATGTATTGTTAAGTCACCAATTATCCTAAAACCTTAAGCTTTTAAGAAATGAGTCCAACAATGTATATGAAGCTATCCAATACTTTGCCTCACGTGTGGCCCTGTCTCGCACGTGGAGAGACAAACAAATGGAACTAAATATTAAGTCACAATATAGTGCACAATAACAAACATAACAAGAAAACAAACGAGACTTGAACCCAAGACCTCCTAGAACCAAAGCTCTTATACCATATTAAGTCACCAATTGTCCTAAAAACTTAAGCTTTTAAGAAATGAATGCAACAATGCATATCAAGCTATCCAATATTTCACCTCACGTGCGATCCTGTATCGCACGTGGAGAGACAAACAAATGGAACTAATTATTAAGTCACAATATAGTGCACAATAACAAACATAACAAGGAAACAGACGAGACTTGAACTCAAGACCTTCTGGAACCAAAGCTCTCATATCATGTTAGGTCACAAATTGTCCCAAAAGCTTAAACTTTTAAGAAATATGCTCAGCAATGTATATTAACCTATCTAACATGTACTGTGTGTAGGGTAATTACTTCACCGAGGTAAGTGATCTTATACCACAAACAATGGATTAAACTTGTTTCATGAAATGTAATCAGATGGGGGAGTGGTGTCGAGATCCTTGTGCATGCATGATGGAACCTTTTTATAGGGTAGTCATCCCATGGTCCCAGCTCAGCCATGCATGTTATGTCAAAGGACAGTTGAGATCCTTGTGTATGCATGATGGAACGTTTTTATGGGGTAGTCATGCCATGGTCCCAGCTCAGCCATGCATGCTATGTCAAAGGATAGTTGGCTCAACCCCCTTCTTTCAACAATTTAGAGGTTCCTCATCTGCCAATTTTGCCCATTTCAGACCTTTTGGGTCATATAATAATTTTTTTTTTTACAAGTAAAGAGGAATGCCACTTGTATACAAAAGCGGCCACCAATAAAAAAAACCCTAAAAGAATCTATAAATCTACAAAATTATCAAAAGAAGGATAACCCTTCTCCACCTCCTAGTTAAACAAAAAACTAGGAACAGAACTCCGAAGCTTAAGCACTAAGCTCTCTATGCCATCAAAATGCCGGTTATTCCTCTCCCACCAAATGATCCACATTACACACAAGGGAATAAGCCTCCAAATCTTTCTCCACCTCTTCCTACATTCGCTCCTCGTCAACATTGAAGAAGCTCCACACACTCTGAGGAAAAACCCAAACCATACCCAACCGAAAAATAATTGAGGTCTAAAGGTTCCATGCAGTCAAGTAGAGAAGAGGCTCTACAAACTTCCCATCTTTTTAGGTGTCATAAGAGCAGCCGAGGAGTTGTAGAGTTATGTATGATAATATGATGTCTTTGTTGAGAAATCAAGTTTTGGTGGAATTGTGAAGCAGAATTCCACATCGCCTGAGTACAAAAGTAATATGCAATATATAAGCGTGAGGACACCCTCACCTCAATAGCTAGCTTTTGGGAATGAGTTCTACCAATACCGTATAACAGGAACACCCTCATTCTCCAAGATTGAGAAGGCTTGGGCACCCTCCCATCGGGAGGGTGAGTAGGAAGCTCAATGAGCTCTCAACTTTAGCCTCCAAGTTGCATATCCTCTGGTAATCAATTCTCAAGGCGATGCAAAACATCATGTAGACCAAGCAGGACTCCGAGGTAACGCTTGGTGGAGACTGTGATGCAGCTTAGGTTTCGTTTCATTATTTAGATAAATTAATATTGTGTCAACGGGCTTTAATCTAAGCTTCCCAATCCCTAACCCTAATAATTAAGGAGATGATCCAATTCCTTTCTTTAACACCATTCATACATCTTAAATTCACGCCCTAATATTTTTCTGTTCCCCTTTTCTTTATCATAAAATGATCTGCACAGTTGACAACACTGTATTATTTGAACAGTGTACAGTTGTAGATGAAACTGATTACAGGACAAATGTTTGTTGCAAGAAAGAAAACTCTGAACAGTACAAGAAACATGCAAATTGGCTGCTTGTACATGATGCAACCCCCAATCATCTATTGAGATCCATATAATGTTCAAGCAAGCCGTGGTTGTAAAATTATAAAAACCATAGGAGATAAAAATCTTCAAAAATAATTATTTGTATACATGGAAGACTATGAAGGTGTATCCAACATTAGAACCTTTAGAAGTGATGGAAGAACAAGCTTCACTCCCTGAGCACTTAGCTGAGACATCATTGCACGAGCAGCACATTCAGCTGCTTCACGAACAGCAACTACTTGGTCAGAGAAAGAAACCAGAAGTAATGGTAACATTTGAATAACATACCTGAAAAGAAAGGAAAGGGGAGATTAGCTCCATGCTCTTACCAATACAGCAGAAATCCCATTTTTAGCAATAAGAACTGTCAACTTACGGTTCAAACAATTTTCCAAGTTTCTCACAAAGGCACTCAAATGCCAGCAGTGCTCCTTCCCTGCATTTAGCAGAATTCCTGCAATTTCAAAACAACTAAATCTTGTTGTTCATCATCTGCAAACTCTTTTCCATTAACAACAAGCCACAACTGAAGAAAGTAAAATACAGAATGATGCCCACAAAAAGTACACAATTTGTACCCAATAAAGACGACCACGATTGCAACTGTACAAAATCAAACCAAGATAAACATTAAAACTAGTAAACAAATTAAGAATGGCATGTTCCCTACTGGCAAGGAAACCACTATAACAAGGGGAAATGACATTCACACTCCACTTTCAATCTTTCACAGCCCCCATATGAGAGGATAAAAGTCAAAAAAGAGCATGAGAAAATGCAAAAAAATAAGTAATATATTTTAAATAAAAACATAAACATCACTGCGCTCTGCTTGCTTTGTAGTTTTTGGTGCCATGTGGAGCCTAATACTGTTTTTGTGAATAGGCTGCTCGAATGGGGTCATAGGCCACTCGAATGGCGATTGCCAAAGAGGTTTTAATTCTTGCTGCTTGTTGACTGGTCTAGCAGAGAAAACGTAGAAGGGCACTTGAATGGGCTTGGAGCCGTTCAAGCAGCATAATCAGCCTTTGTGCAGGCAGAAAAGCAGCTTTGTTCTTGGGTTTGACAAACTAACTTCTGTTCCTTGTAGCCCTACGCTATTTCGGGCCAAGCACTAAGATACTCCTGTTGTAAAACCTTTGGGGTATGCTTCACGTTTGATCATCATAGCGCACAAGCGCGCGCGCGCACGCATGCACACACACACACAGTTTAAGAGGATTTAAGACTCTTATAACTCTTTTATGCTTGCTAGTATATCATGGGGAAGCCCTAACAACTACGTGGACATAGGCCTCTGGTCTTGTGATATGTTCCTGTCAAAATCTCAACAGTTTTAAAAGAAGATTTTCAACATAAGGGCTTGAACTACAAACTTCATATTTATTAATGTCTTTTTTTTACACAGGTACTAATTGTGATTTGTCATCACAAACAATCAGCTAATAACCACAGGGTCTCCAAAGTCTCTGAGCTTTCTAGGTTTGTTCATAAGTTATGCATTAATGATGCCAAAAGATGGAGGTACGACCCTGTACACGTGATATAAACAGATGACCCCCCCCCCCCAAAAAAAAAAAAAAACCTGCAAGTCTCCTGAATATAGCCTATACATTATCAGGGATGTCCAAATCTCCCAAAATCTTTTAACTGTCATTTTCATTAATAACATTATACAGCATCAATCAAGACAATCAAAATTAGGACCCTTACCCACTGTTGACAGCAATCAGAAGGGCAACTCCAATCAAGAAGGTCATTGTGCTACAACAAGGTGCATTATGGTGTTACTTATCACATAAAGACAGTTTCTTTTGCCATCCATCTGAGAATAATCCAATTGAGTAAAATGATTTGATTCTACCAAAGTGGACCCTGATGGGACTGACCTTCAAGTTCAATTATGGGAAGAATCCCCAGAGCTGGTTCATCTTGGCCTCACAGTCATTTAAATTTCTATACTAAAAAAAAAACTGATAAACCCAAGACAGCTGTTTTTTCGTCAATATATCCTTTGAACAGTAAAGTAATCATTACAGCAGCAGTCTGCCTGGTTCTTATGATGACTATTTCTCCTTCCCCGTCCCACCCCTGAATACATACATGATACATCTAACAGCACCAACTCCTGTTGGGTCAACAAACTCAATTAGGCTATAAGTTAACGATTCTCCCATAACCTATTTAACTATTATTAGACCTCATCACTTTCCTTAGAGAGTTTGCAAATCATTTTGAGTTTATTCCCGGGCCAAAAATCGCCTGACAGAAGGTTTTTGAAAGTTTCCAAGCTTGCGACTCTAACAGAAACAAATGGTAAGCTCTCTGGAGGATGTAGGTTTTTTAGAAAAAGTAGCTTCTTGGTGGTGCTTCCTTTTCGTTTCAAGGGAATCCAATCAACGTCTTTTCAGATGGGAAAGGGGATGGCCATCTCTTTATACCTCCCCCCTCCCCCTTCCCATGAGCAAGCCTATCTACCACTCATTCATCTCAAGGTTTTCTACTTTTTGCAGTCTTTTAATCACACTTTTGGTGTATTAAACAGGAATTTCACATTAAATAGAAAAAGAAACCATTAAATAGAAAAGGAAACCACCGGTGTTCCTACTGATTACTGTCCAAATTGTTCAGCAAAGCAAGACTACTCCATTACTCACAGAAGCAGATTAAAGGTAACCACAGCTTACTACCTTATTTGGGCCTAGATGAGATGTGCCACTTTCTAATTAACTCCCAAATTAACATCACTCAATTTTTGGGTGAACAAAACCATTTACCCTAGAATGCAACTAGATGGATAGTCTCATAGAATATTTTATAATAATAAAATTGCCCCTCTCTGTGACAGCTTAGGCTTTTACATGAGTTGGTGGTCAATAATCTAAAATGGTATCAAAGCAGGCTAGAGATCTGGTGTGTGAACCTCACCGTTTAAAATACTTGCACGTGCTTAGCCCAAGTGAGGCTAAGCATGACAGGGTGTGTTGAAAATATAAATACAAATAAAGTTAGTTATAACTCTAATAGCTTAAGCTTCTAGATGAGTTGATGGTCAACAATCTATCATATTCCATTCACTCTAACTGAGACAGGAACTTGAGGAAGCCAAATCAGGGAGCTTGAACAAGATTTACAGAATTTAAATGAAAGTGTATACAATTACCTGTTTATAAATGGTAGTGCATGTATTTCAACAAACTCGAATTATGTATAAAAAGAAAGAAAATACAGAAAAATAACAGTTGCATTGAATGTGTGTGTGTGTGCACACGAGCATGGTACACATATAATCAAATATATAGTGTGACCCAGCACATGGAAGTTTAGATCCTTCTCTGAGTCAATGACTAAGTGCATATCTGACTAAAACTTAATCAGCCATGCACGACTGCAAAACAGAAGCAAACCTGTCAGTAAGGCCTTCTCGTAGCGCTGCTGAAATACCATACTTCTTGAGGCATGAAATTCCAAATCCCTTCACCACCCCAGCAAGTCCAAATGCTGCTCCACGGCGTTCCCCATATTTATCACTCTTCATTAGTTGATCCAACAGCCTAGACACAAGTGCTGGTGCATCCTCCTAACCCAAAATAACATGACGAGTAGAAGGAAAGAAAAGGGTTCAATTAGGCAAAAACATGGGTTAAAATAAAAAATCAACACACACAACCAATCATCAGATGAAAAAGTATAGAAGAAAAACAGAAAGAAAGAATCAAAAAAGAAATAAGCATCCATAGAGGTTGAAAACAGCACATAACTAGGGTTCAAAGCTGTGGTATTGGTCACTGAATCAGGGGAAATTCAAAGGAAGCTATATAAAAAGCAAAAGAAATCAAGGAAAATTCTGAATAAAAAGGAATAACATTAGGATACATAAAACAAACATAGGATACCGTCTGACACATCTAGAATTTGACTATCAAGTTCATAATCATTGTTCAAAGCAGTGGTATTGGTTGCAGAACCAGGAGGCATTCAAATGCACTCTATACACAAGGCCAAATTAAATCAAAGAAAATAACGGAAAGTTCTGCATAGCAGAAGTAACTTAATGGATCCACACAAAGAACACATGATACCATCTGACACATCTAGAATTGTTATATAGAATTCATATAACAAATATTTGGCCCAAAACACACATATAGAGTAAACAAGCTATGTAGCTACAATGTACAAAATATCTTTAATTTGCCTACATCAACATTCGGCAAGCTCAAGGAATGTTGTGAAAAAACATTTAGTTCAGCAAGGAAAAGGAGCTATAGATGTCTTGTGGCTGGGAAGGACCTAAATTGGGTCATCACCAGATAAACAGGATGAAACTTAATCTAGCAATAGGATGCTACAAACAACTTATAAGGCAAGATGACTCTGATATTTCACGTTGCAAGCTGATTCCATATACATGTGTTGTGACTCAGATTCAGATTGGAGCCTAAAGATACTTAGATAAGAAAGACTACATACAAGGAATCCTCTGTGATTTTGAAATTATGTACAAAACAGAACAATAATCTTCAGAAGGTCAAAACCGCGAACCGAACAAACATGTTACTCTATTACTTTACCGAAAATAAATAAAGAGCAAAACTATAGATTAAATAAAGTATTTAAGTTCTCTTAATATGGGTGAAATTAGCAGCACATTCAACAGAAGCTATAACATTTGTCCTAGCAGCTCCTACAAGAAGCAAGGCTCTAATGTCAAGAGGCTTATATTTGCTAGAGGTACAAAGGATAACGTCACAGACCCTGTTGGGCATCAGAACCCAGGCCCCAGGCCCCAGTTTGTCTTTTCAGAAACTACCATGATGAACCTTGTCACATAGGTGACTGCTAAGAGAACAAGTACAAATCATGGACACAAGCACCAAGCTATGGCATACAGTGATTCCTCTGAACAACTGCCAATTCCTTGAAAGCCAGTTGGCAAGTTCAAAGGTATCCCTTGTATTCAACATATGAGGAAAACAAGAAAAGTAGCTCCACAATCGAGATCCTTCTCAGTACAAGTTTCAACGTACTTGCTTTGACTGCATTAGTGGAGATAAGCAGGTTGAGACTGCTCGTTGAACCGATTCAGATGGAGTGTTTAACACATCTAACAACTTCTCCACAACAGCGTGAACCTTAGGATCAACCTGTTCCAAAACACACTTATCAATGCTAAACTGAGTATTTTAGAAAGAGTGCCCATATTTCCTTGAAAGAAATAATTGATTCAACCTTTGCCAGATGCTTTGCCAAGGCTCCAGTAAAAATAACTACACCCTCGCGCACCAAATCATACCTTTCTTCATCAGATGACTGGACAAAGAACACAACCCAAATAAGAATATTGAACAGCTCTGCCAATATTATTACATGAAAATAACTTTCGAGTTCCGACCTTAAAACAAACAATAAGAAAACAAAAAACCAACCGCACTTCTTTAACGTTTGTCACTTAAAAGAAATACTAACCTTTTTGTTTAAATAGTTTTCAAAAATAGGAAATAACAAGGCCACATTGTCTCTTCCATGCTTATCAATAATCATAATACCGGCATTAATCATTCTTCCTCGAACATCTGCATTAATATCAGCCTGCATTTCAAAATATCCCAAAATTGATTACAATAGAAAATACCTAACCACCACAAAGTCAATCTGGCATATAAGAACTTTGCTAGCTAGTACTCAGGAACAATCAAAACAATAATTTTCATTAAATCAAAAAAAAAACGATTTAGATGCTACCAAGATATCACTATTCATTAATTCATGAAGCATTCTCTTCTATTTTAATTTCTTTAACTCGTTTCCAAAAGAATTATCCCACTCGAAGGCCATTAACTTCATTTAATACTTGCTTGGCACAGGAAAATTAAACAACTGATGAATGGATAAAAACGGTCCGAAACTGAGAGGGGAAGAGCATATGACTTCGGGGTAGGATATGATGTTGGGATGGTGGGGCTCGATTTCTCAGACACAGAATTGTTATAAGTAATTTAAAAATAGTTTTTGTAGCGTTGAAAGTAGTTTTAAGCCATCTTCTAAGGGTAACAGGAATTCTTCACAAATGACAAATTGAGAATCTAATTATCCATAATTCACAGCAAACATTTACTATAAAACAAAATCTGGAAACAAAATAATACCAACAACCTGTAAATTTATCCCCTTTACTGCAATATTTCAAGACATTTACTACTGACGAACAATGAAAAGCCAAGAAAAAATGTCATAACAACAGCAAAAGAAATCTTACAAGTGCTCGTGATATCAGAAATGTCATAACAACAGGAAGATCTTTGGTCCTAAGTACATCAGCTGCCGAATGTAAAGCCAAAGCAATTCCTTGTCTTCCTAGCCAACCAGCATCAATATCGTCCTCACTGAAGCTAACGTCGCGGATATACAAAGAAAATAAAGTCGAAAGACACTCCTGAAAAAAATAATTTATACATAAGGAACCCCCACCAGAAACTTCTTGTGAGTGTGCAGGTTGAAATTCATCATCACCTGTATAGTATGTGGGTTTTCATCCAAAGCAGTAGCCAATGCCTCAGCAGCAGCCAAACGAACATTGTAGTTAACATGTGAAAGTGCTTTGAAAAGTCCAGAATAGTCTGTCCCAAATTCATGGCCATAACGATCCCATACATCCTCTGCCACTTCTGCAACTGGCTGAACAGAAAGAGGCAGGAAATAGACAATAAAAATGATCTTTGTACGTAAGCAAGCAAAAATTAAAAAAACAAAGAAATGATACAACAAAGAAATTGCAACACCTCTAGTTCGAGTATGACAAAGCAAAAAACTCACAAAAATGAAGACATGGAAAATCAGAAATCAGTAGTTATCATTTTTAACATGAAAAAGAATGCCTCACAATCCACAACAGAGTCATTTTGTTCTTAAGGTCATAATTGGAAGGTAAGCAAGGAAAGAGAAGGTTCTAAATCAGTTTTAGTTCTGGCACAAATATGAATACAGAATATGAACAGCATCCAATAAAAGTCTAACTTAGAGAAACTAACAGGAACCTAATCGTCACAAAGGCAAATGAGATGAGTCTAATGGACATTCTTATATGTCCAATCACTCAAAGGTTGGGTCTGTTCACCAAAAGCACAGATTACTGAGTTACAAACGAAAATATCATGGGGAAAACGACTACTCACATACACACAAGGAAGATGGGCATCATTTGCAAAATGAGTATAATAATTATGCATAGTTTTTTCCACTTCACAATACTCGCACTTAAACCCCTTTTCACAATCATTCATACAAGTTAAATATTGCCTACTACGTAAAATTCGAATTCTATTTTCAACTTTTTAATAGTGGTCCTCAGCAGGAAAAAAAAAGGCCAAGTGACGAAGCATAGAACTTGTTTGAGAAATAAAACTAGAACTAAGAACAGCATACAAACAATTTGAAGATGGAAAACACAGGATTGTGCAAAAGGAGAAAAAAAAAGTTCATAAAGAAGTAAAGGAAAAATAAAACAAAGTAAATGAAAAAATGATGGTACTTCCCAGATTCACCCTCTCCATTGTGTCCAATCTAAGGATTTTACAGAGCACATTCTCAAATTCAAAAGTGAGCCATTTTGAATCGATAACAACCCACCGCTTGCTAGATGAGTGACTTGTGAATGTGGGCCTACTAAATTGGCCCAAAAACTTAAACTTGAGTTACTTAGGCCCTGTTTGATAACATTTATGTTTTCTGGTTTTTTGTTTTTGTTTTTAAATTTTTTATAAACTATAAACAAAAACATGTTTGGTAATTATTTTTGTTTTTAAAAAACAATAAACAGTTTCAAAATTTTACAAAATTCTTATAAACAGAAAAATATGTTTTCACTTGTTTTGTAAACAAATTTTTATTCTATCTTTTTCTTCTACCACCCGACTACAACATTGGGCTACAAACTCCGACGACCGCCTCCAATCACCACATTCGGCCACTCCCTCCAACCACCGCCTCCAGCCCCATCTCCGATCATCATATACAACCATCGCCTCCGACCACCACCTCGAACCACCATCGCTACCTCTTGCTATTGCCTGCCAACACCTCCGGTCACCACCCTCTAGCCATCACCTTTGACCACCCGCTCTGACCACCACATCCGGCCACACCCTTCGATGACCACATACGACCACCACCTTCGACTACCACTTTCTAAACATCTACGTGCCAAACATGTTTTTGTTTTAATTTTTTTATAAAAATAAATAAAAACATATTTTTTGTTTATTGTAAACAAAAAATAAAAAATTATAAACATTACCAAACAGGGCCTTAGTAACAAGCACATGAAGCACATGCCTCGTTATATATAGCTTACCACATCCATATCTCCTTAATGTGGGACTGGATTTCCCACCCGTGACCCAGTCATCAAAATCTCACCCACTTAAGTTGCAACGTCCTAGTTGCACTACACGGCCCAATAGGTTTCACGTTGTTTGGCCACTACTAGGAATCCCTGCATAGAATCAAGGTTGAGTTCTGATACCATTTATAACGGAAAACCACTTGGTGGCCAGTAACCTATGAAATTGGGCCACCAACTTCGTGCAAAAACTTATGCTCGGGTTACTTACTAGCAAGCACTTAATTCAATATATAACAGATGAAGAGATTTTCGAGATTTAAGAATTAGTAATTTTAGTTATATTTTATATTTTGATCTTTTAAACTTGATAACTTCAATTAGAATTTTTGAAATTTGTAGTCCTTTATTTTTAATAGATTTAATCAGGATTTTCTAGAATTGTGATCTTTATTTTTAGTAGTGTTAAATTACGATTTTCTTAAATGCCTATATATAGGCCAATATATAATAGGTTTAGATAGATAATGAAAGTGAATTAAATTATTTGAGTCTTGATATTGAAATCAAGCTTTTCTTTTCTTTTGAATGTATCATTTATTTTCTATCATTTTTTTATTTGTTCTCATCTTGCTGGTCGTCCAGCATCAAGTGGTATCAGAGCAGACATCGATCTTCCTGACTAGCACAGTGTAGCCGTACTGCATTGCTAATGCAACCACCAAAAATTGGGTAACCGTACGGTGAAGCCATACTGCACCGACGACCTCCACAGTTGATATTGCCACCACCAGCACTGGCAGCCTCCGAGGTCGCCACCACAAACGTCAGCGACCTCCGAGGTCACCACCACCAACCATCTTGCGACCATCGGCCATCAGCGCCACCATACCGCGCCGCCGCCGTTGGCCAGAGCAGCCACCAACCCTCGCCACCTGCGCCTTCACCTTACGTCATAGCCGCCATCGTCCTATGTCGCCAACACCACCATCGTATCACCTTGCACTGTCGTTGCCTCTAACCTCACATTCGACTAGCACCACCAGTTTTCACTGCTTAAGCCATCACCGCACCAACCATCGTCGCCCTCGCCATCCAAGTTCGCCGCCGCTAGCGTCACTTGCATCGCGGCCTCCTCGCACCACCACCAGCACTAAAACCCTAGTCCCCCTTTCCCATTTCCTTGTAAACCATAGTTCCACTCTCCCATGTGCATGAGGACACCAGGTTCAACCCAAATCCCTAACCTAACCAAACCTAAACCCCTGACCCGACCCAACTTCATTAGTGACCCCACGCACGAAAAATCAAGCCCATTCTTTTAAATTTCCAAATCCAACCCAACATCCCTTACACTAAACAAGCACAATCCAGTCAACACCACCTAAGCCTTTTATTTTTAAGCCTTTACCACCTAACCACTGCCACTTACCACAACCTTGTTCCACTGCGTGCCCGCCCCCCCCCC
>JAULJZ010000020.1:7246758-7272528 GCA_032270985.1 Heliamphora pulchella | reverse complement strand
CATTAAAAGCAAAATCCATCTCAGTGTTCAACACACCACCATCTCTATTGTCGGCCATATGCATTTGGCGTCTAGCAATCAGAATCCCCATTTGTCAAAAAGTCTCTTATTTTGTCAAAAGTATTCAACGCGTGAAGTTACAGTAATGATTCCCCGACATCAACAGTTCCAAACAGTAAAAAGATGCTCCAACAGTTATTCCACCCGTGCTTCAACAGTGGATCAACAGTGCTTAACAGTGCTTAACAGTGCAGCATAGTACCCGACAAGGTACTATTCATTAACAGTAACCAGAAGAATTTTCAAAAGATCAACAGTAATTGTAATTATGTAATGTTCTTATTCATTTAATCGTTTATAATGAGGTGTGGAGTCCAGAGCCTCTGGACGCTAATAAAAGGGACTGAGAACCCTTGTTGTTCCTCAGAAGTCTGATTTCAACCCAATTCTCTCTATTGTGTATTCTCCTACCCATCTGCTTATAAAGACCTTCAATCTTTTCACCAAAGTTATTATAAGTATTCCAAAAGTATTAATAAAAAATTTTATTTCTTGTGTGATCTTTGGGTTTTGTCTTTGATCTATAATTATGGTGTTTTTATTTACCTGCGATCCACGAAATAAGGTTTCTGGATTTGTAATCTTCTATTTTTAATAGATTTAATGAGGATTTTCTAGAATTGTGATCTTTTATTTTTAGTAGCGTTAAATTAGGGTTTTTTTGAATGCCTATAAATAGGCAAATATGTAATAGAGACAAAGTATGATATTGAATTGGATGATTTAGAGTCTTGATATTGAGATCAAGTTTTTTTTTCTTTTGAGTGTGACATTTCTTTTCTTTTATTTCTTTTATTTGTTCTCATCTTATAGGCCATCCGGCATCATGGGGTCAACTTCCCGAGGGTGGTTCGTTCGGCCAAGAAACCTTGACAATTCCAACTCTAGTCTCCAAACCATTTATCCTTCTTGTGATTCTGAGTGGATCCCTAGGTCCTACTCCCAACTTGAGATTCACATGTATTGGCGCCTAATGCCCCTGGCGCACTGGTGGCACGTGGGGTGAAGCTAGTGATACAGGCGTTGTTCTTAAGTTGTCTACCCACACTATGATACGAGTATCAAAATGTAAAAGGATTTGGTCAATTTATCTTATGTTTAAGCCAGGTCAAAAGGGACCAACCACAGAAGGCAGTATTTGGTCGAGTAGTCTTGACAAATTTCGGTTGTAACCTCCAAGCCACTTGTCCTTCGAGCTATCCATACCAGTAAATTTGGGTCATGCTCCCAACCTAGATGTGAAGCAAGGATTGAAGATTTGGAAAGAGGCACAGCAAAGTGATACCACGAGTGGGAGAGTGAAGATGTTGGCATGCGGGGGTAGAGTCAAGATGTCGGCACATGGGGGTATGCGATGGCACTTATTGGTTAAAGATGTTGGCATATGGGGGCACGTGCAGGCACTTACTGGGTTCGTACCCACAAATAGGACATAGAAAAAGCATTTGATTGTACAGAAGAAAAATGTTGGCTCCTCATAATAACAACCTGATATATTCTGCCTTAAATCAGCAGTTATCCAATCGACAACAAGCATGTTAAAAAAACACAGCAGCCTGAAGAAGCTAACAAAGTCCGTCACTCTAATTAGGGGAATGTGCAGAACCCACACGGCAGAATGAGACTGAATCAAGCCGTACTGTACACATACAGTGGATACCAACGGAACAGGGTATACCTTGTCATCGTTTGAAATATTGACCAACTGCTAACCCGTAATTCATGCAATAGGAAATAAAATGATTCCTTTCTCATGAAATTACGAACAAGACAGATCCCATAGCACACAGAGCAGAAAAGGAAGTATAGATTAACGACTTTGCAGGCAAATTTGCAGAATAGTTGATGCAATGGCATGAGAAGAAAATACAAAAACCACCACCACAACTATTTATAGTAACATAAGGTAATGAGACCCAAGATTTTCCTTTTAAGACAAGACAGCAATATTAAAGAATACCCAGATTTTCCTAAACCAGCACCAGAAAGAGCAAATAGCTGAAACCGAATAGTATGATAAAGAGAACAATAAGAAAAATTGTTATTAGAGATAAGCCATCAAACAAATTACACTAAAAACAATAAGATCAATATTAAAGATATCAATGTGCATGCATCACCTTTTCTGGATCATGTAAAGCAATCCAAATGCTTGTTGCAACCTCAACATTCTGAGGAAGGGAACGGCTAGCAACAGCTGGTATGCATTTTATTGCATTCAAGCAGGCCATCCGTACACGAACATCTTTTGCATAAACTCCATTAAGAGCCTGTAGAAGTGATATTAAGAAAATGATATGAGAAATACAACCAAGTAAATTACAGAAACTGCATAAACATAACACATACAGGTGCCACTTCATCCAGTTGTAGACCTAAGCACAACTCATTTAATGCCGGCACAATGGATGTTTGATAAGCAGGAACAACACCAAGAACATGATAAAGAACCTACAGAAAACAAGGTAGCAACAAAAATTGTAAAAAATAAATGGACAAAACTTATACTGAATATTATATG
The DNA here is from genome assembly GCA_032270985.1 of Heliamphora pulchella. Lineage (NCBI taxonomy): Eukaryota > Viridiplantae > Streptophyta > Magnoliopsida > Ericales > Sarraceniaceae > Heliamphora > Heliamphora pulchella. The sequence continues at coordinate 7,269,947 of JAULJZ010000020.1, read as the reverse complement.
CCAAAATGAAAACTCAAACGCAACTGAGAGCATGCGAAGCCTAGGTAGGGGTAAAATGGGATCCATATGTAGAAACAGAATCTGAAGAACATCATCATGAAGTCCTGTCTTCTTGGGAGACAACAGTATCCTCTCCATTATCTGGAAACAAAAATTGTGTAAGATGAAACTAGTAACAGAGAGTTAGTCCACAAAATGAAACCAACAAAATATTCAACAATTATTAAGAAAAGTTACCGGGAAAACAATCGTAAACGAGTCAACAGGAAGAGGTCCAGATTTACAAGAACTGGATAGCCCATTTATAGCTCGTTCAAAAAGACCCAAGGATGGTCTTTCATTGGTGTCCCCTTCACCAATAGATGGAAACAGATCCAATAAAACATTATTTTCCTCGGTCACAATTAGCCGTAGAGCAGTGGCAATGTCAATGGCCCAATTGCAGAGAGGAGGAGCAGTACATTTGGAAAGCTTCACCATGGTTTCATAGGCCACATCATTCACAATCGGAGACCGCAGTAAAGGATTAACAAATCTCACCTGATATTGGATTCAAAGACCATAAAATAGAAATAAATAAAAATAAAAATAAATGCACCAGAAGGAAAAGGTAGAAATTAAGTAATGTAACAGCTTATTAATCATAGAGATTCATCACACCTTAGCAAGAACGTATATGGGTATGATTCTTAGTTTGATACACGCTTTACATGCAGGTCAAGGTCAAAGATATGGAGGAAGTACAAGAAATTATAATTAGAACAGAAAAAGAAGTACGATTAGAAGAAATAAGCATAATAATACAGACATTATGATGGCAATTAATAGAGAAATGACGGCAATTAATAGAGAAAATAGTCCGTTGACAATAGAAGATTGCCTAATAACAATAAATCTTTCACAATTTGATTGCTGGGAAGGGGAAAAAAAGAAAAGAAAGAGAATGTGGGGGTAAAACAACACCTCCATAGAACATATTGAATGTACAAGCTGCTACCAATAATGGCTACATACTCCAATCCCTCCTTCAATCTATATTATGCAACTACAAAGTATAATGGAATACAAAATAGATAGAACTATAAGATTCGACAAAATATCCTATTCAAAAACATGAAAACACCCAGCTACAGGAACACATTCAAGTATGTTTTACACAAAAATACATATGATGAGTCTGACAATGGATTATGATGTATGATAAAACTAAACAAATACAATATGAAACACAGACCAGAGAAGGAAGCTGACTATGAGTGAAAACAGGATTCGCCAAAGCCATCTCCCCAAGGGCTTTCAGCATCAAAGAGAGATTCTTCTGAATGACCATGACCTTTTCACGCATACATGCCTCCTCTCTAAGCTGCATCTCACGTGCCTCTTCTTTTGCAGTCTTACCCTTATCTGGATTTATCAAAAATAAATATATTACTGCATATCATGCCATAGAAACTTCAGGTGGAGCATAAAAAAGAATGTAATGACAATATACCAGCCTTCTTTGTTGACTTTCCAGTTTCTTTTTTCCCAACACTAGCATGCTCTCGCTTTCCAGAATGATTAGAGCCGACATGGTCCTGGAAACAATTACATAAAACATATTCAACAATTGAAATGAAACAGAAAATAATTTGAAATAAAACAGAAAAGATGCAAGCAAAATAACCATGTCCTCGTGGTTATCATAAACCCGGAAACGGCCTTTGGCTTGTTTTGTGTTCGTAGCCGCGACAGACTCTGCAACATAAACACCTTGCTCACTAGAAAGCATCCCTTCAGGTGTATGAAAAATCTGAACATTTATGGGAATGACACAAATAGTATGAGACCTTATCCCGTAATAAGTAACCAAGACACAAATACAAAAATATAAGAGATGAGGCAACTTTAACTGGGAAGAAAATAGAGAGAGATGACTGAGAGATAAAGAACCCACAAACTTACCATACAATATTGTTTTAGGACATTTTTTACCAATTAATAGAAGAACGAACAAGCAGCGCATCTCAAAAAAACGAAATAGAGAAATATACCACTAATCTACCCATTTACTCTTAGCCTGAATTTGCAAACTTCACATTCGGGGGACAATATCCAGTATCATAATATCCAGTAAGGACCATGGGAAACTCTCAATGCAAATTCCATGTAGAATCAAGCTTTATAAAGAGAAATCCATCACAATTCCACCAACTCGGTTAAAGTAACAAAGAAAGAAAAGCTCCATAACTCTACATTAAAATAAATAAAAACCCTCTTAAACTACCAAAACATAGTGTGAAAACAGCTTCTGGGAAATACATTTAAAAAAAGTGTCAAAACAGCCTGTTTACTGGAAAATAGGTTGCTAAGAAGACACATAAAGAAGCCCAAAAAATTAAAGTCAAAGTAGGAAATTACATAAAAATTTATGCTAAAAACATGCAGTGAAAACGAAACGTATTCCAACCAAAAGAAATTTTAAGATATTTGTCCAACATAAATATATCATACACTTCATGGAGTAACTCAAAGTGAGTAGCTAATGTGAACCGAAGTCCCACATCGCCTTAGTACAAAAATAATGTGCAGTATAAGTGTGGGGCTATTAAGCATAGGTACTTAAAAAATGTTGATGTACGCATACCGGTACAGGTACGGCTCCAGTACAGCAAAATACATACTAAGTATGCCAAAAAGTACCGGGTACTTTTTCAACTGTTGAGTACGGCACCGGTACCTTTGGCTATGGCATTGGTACCTTTGGGTACGGCACCGGTACCTTTTGAATACCGCATCCGTACGTTTTTTATACGGCATCAGTGCATTTTTTGTACATGAATGTGTACTTTGGAACTTAAACAAAGTTCTTGAAAACTAAAAGAGTATTAAAGTAAATATATGTTGTCTCATTTAATATAAAAACAAATTTGAGTATTAAATAGTAGAATTTAGATTTTTTACTTTAATAAAAATGCTAAAAACCTAAATTTGTATAAGAAAACACATCTTCAGATACTTTCTCTTAGAGTTTATGTCTACAAAAAACAACTTTCATCCAATACATACAATTGTCATAGCAATCGTTGTCCAACTCAATAAGCATCGCCATTTGCCTTGCAAACCAGCAGTAGTCAAAGAGACAACATTGGGACGATAATGCTAATGTCTTTTTTATAATCTAACATTTATTCGTGTTTTGTTATCAGCTAAAAGTAGTTTTGTATTTGGCATATACAAAATGCAATCTTAAAAATACAAAACATAAATAAATTTATCAACGGTACTATAGTCATAGCCGTATCCTATTTTTCTATGTTTCACCATACCCGCGTAACCGTAACATGGCATACCCATACTACGTACCAACACGTGTGCTTCACAAGTGTGAGGGCACCCCCACCTCAATAGCTAGCTTTTAGAGTTGAATTCTACCCAAAACCGTATAACAAGGTATCAGAGTTGGGTTACCAGAGATGGGTAGGGTGCGTATTCCTAACCTGCATACGGCAAGTGTTGTCAAGTGAACACACTGCGCGTGGGAGGGGTATGAAGCAAAATCCCATATCATCTGAGTACAAATAAGGTGCAATATATAAGCGTGATAGCACTCTGACCTCAATAGCTAGCTTTTGAGGTTGAGCTCTAACCAAGACTGTATAACACCTAACATGTGGAGAACCGAGATATACAAGTGGTTTTTTATTTCATAACCCAGAAAATCAGTATAAACAATAGAGCAGATGAACTAAATTCTCACCTGAATTTCATTTTCAGAAAGAGTATCATGTGCAAAACGGTCTGGAAGATTGTTTAAGTACTGACATAGGAATAAAGAAAATTGAAGTCAACAAATATGATCTCAGTTCCGTTCATTCACAGGAAACTTGTCAAAAATAACATATGCAATTAACCTTTTCAAACTCTTTATAGGTATCTTTTGGCATAATAGACATCAAAGTTGACAAAGAATATATAGCCGCCTCTTGGTCAGAATGATTAGCACTCATCAGCGCCATTGGTCCTAGCAAAACCTGCAAAGTAAAATAGAATATTCCAATTATCTGAAATATGAAATACCTAAATTAAGGGTAAAGATGTGTTGAATAACCAAAACAGAGACAAAATTGTGTGTTTATGAAAAACAGAGGTCATATAATTATATCAGTACTACCAACCATATATGGATAATATCTGTAAAAATAATTTTTTTAGATATATACCACTCTACAAATTATACCAAAGAGAGGCATCAAAGGATGAACTATAAAGATACAGAACCACCTGCCATGTAAACCATAAAATCTATCAAAACAGAAATGTTATGCAAGATATACAGTCATAGCTTGTGACTATTTTAAGATGGAATTTTTTGATTAGCAAAAAAGCAATCCTAAAATAATCAAGCTAATGAACATTCATTATCAAACTATTGATAATAATCATTACTATTTAGACTGGCTTGTCCCTGAAAAACTATTTAGCCAATCATAGCTTATGACTATTTTAAGATGGAGTTTTTTTATTAGCGAAAGCCATCCTAAAAAATTTTCCCAGGAGAAACCATAAATCCTCACACCTGATAAGGTATAAGAAGGATTAAGATTACACCCAGTAACACAACATCAGGACCCTAGCACCACAAACATCCACACATTGTAGTTCCAGCATCGAATTGTAAGTCCTCATTTAAGGCTAAAACTCAATTGTAGAATACAAAAATCACAGGCTTGTCTCCACACATACTGGCATAACCCCTTATTGATTATTCACTCAATTCACATATTTTTTAATAAATCCATTTCTTAATGTGCATTTGGAGGCCATTATGTCAGAGCACAAATTCAATATTAAGTTAACAAATTTGGAAAATCTCAGCTAGTGAGAAAAACCAGACAACCCAATAGTTGAAACAACAAAAACTGAAAGAAGGTATGCCTTCTGAAAGCTTGTATAGAACTTAAACTTCACCTTGCAGATATTACCCACATCAGCACAAATGAGTGAAATGACATCAAACCCAAGTGTCTGCAAACACTTCTGCAGCCTCTGTGAAGGGGATATAATAGCGAAAAATAGTTCTGTCAGTCATGCAGTTAAATAATAAATACCAGGTGAACTGCCTGTGTTTCCATTGCAGATTACTTAAAGCAATTTATATATTAAAAAAATGTATCTAATACTCACCAAATGCTAAGCATGATTTTCTATCAAATGATCTAGTAACTCATGCAGAAAATTATGATCAGTTTCAGTTAGGAAAATGCTAAAATAAAAAATGGACCCCAGTCATTTCATTGTAAGCCTGATGTATGCAACCCAAAGAAAACTAAACCAGATACAAATATTAAGATATATTAATCAAGCATCTTCGTTTTTTGATAAGGAATGAAGCAACTTCATGAAGAAAAAGTTAATTCAACCAAGGATTATACTCCGATTCCAAATGAGGCAATCAGAGAGAAGAGTGCTTATCAGATGCTGATTACCTAGAGGTGAATCAGAATTACTTATTCACTGTTCTGTCACTGTCATAGCTTTCAATTTGTTTTTTACCCAACTTATTTCCTCAGTTTAAAGGATGGGAGGTGTTTCCCGTTCGGTCCTTCAAAGCTAGTTCGCTGATAGTTGCAACTACAGCTTGGGAAAAGTCAAATAACTTCTAAGGTTCCTTTTTCCAATCATCTCCAGCTATGTTATGCAGAATGCATTTGAGCTCTTGACCACTAGCAGCAACACGTCTCTCAAATATTATCAAGTGAGAGTTACATATATCACATAGTTGAGATGTACTGTGGTTGAGACCCTATTAAACTAAGAGTGACAATATTTATCAAATGGACAAATTTTCTAGTTACAATTCAGAATTTTAGACATATTTTCTTTTATTGTTTCCAATGCAACACACCCATCAACACAAATAAGGTGAAGAACTGGATTTCTGGATTTTCAATTAAATTGCTGAAGACGAAGTGAAGAATTCTTAACGCGGAATCTCCATGTTATAATACGACTACAACCAACACAATCTTACAAGTAAAGAGCCAAAACCCATGTTGACATGAACACGGATCGTTCCAGTACAAGAAAGAAAACGGAAATGTAGCACGCCACATGCTCTGAATTGTGCTACAACCAATAGTCTTCATAAATCACAATATTAATATGTACTTCCAAAAGATAAAATTACATAAAATATAGTATTATTTTCCAAATTATTCAGGCGAAACACATTTTTGGGAAGCATTATAACAAGTTTTCTTGCATATTATCTTGCCAAAGTTTCACTTTACCTAGATTTTAGTTACTTTCATGTGATTTTTTTCTTTTACAGAAAATATTAACAGAAAATATTAAGGAAATAAATAAGAAAGATTTGGCAAAACACTTTGAAACGCTTGTACTATGGTTTGGATTGTGCAGTTCAAAACATAAATCGCTAGGGTGTTAACATTTTTTGATAACATAGGCCAAAACTAATGTTGGGTAGCGACTAAGGGCTTTTATAGGAGTGATTTTGTAACTGATATATGGTGGAAGAATGATAAAATATATTTTAGGGCTTTAAAACCTGTAACAAAAGACAAGGGTCCATGCAAAATTAAGGAAGAATAGATGGAGTATTGGGGCAGTGAAAAAGATGCCAGGAACAGTAACAAACAAGGGCTGATTCATAAAATTAAATGATTAGAGTTGATCACTGGCAGGTGCTTGAGTCCTTGAACAGTTTTAAACAGAAAAAAAGCACCAGGGCTGGACAGCTTTACCTTGGCGATCTTCCAAAGTGGATGGAGTACGCTCCTAGAGATGTTATGGAGGTTTTCCACTATTACCCAAGCATGGGTCATTTGAGAGAGGTTAAATATTTCCTTCAATACTCTTATACCACAACAATTGGAGTGTTATTGACATCAGGATAGAAGAGCCCCAGCCTCTTCCTTCGCCTCCAAACACCAAAAATCTACAAGAATGTTAGCAACTTAGCGCCATGTACACATATATCCTGCCAAACTCCTCCTTAAACATCTTCAACTTCACCTCCAGGACAAGAGCTGGATCCCAGCCAAGTTGAAGTTGCTCCACCACCTGGTCACCTTTTCCCGAAAACCATCAACCTGCAACCACATGTTCTCAAACCTAAAACGGGCCTTCCCTAGCAAACCCCACCACTGTCAAGCATAATAGGCACATAGTTAGCTAGTGGCCACTGTCGAGCATAATAGGCACATAGCTAGATAGTGGCCTAGGAAGGTAAATTTGGGCTACTGACGCGAAATGCTCCTCTCCAACTTGTAGAAACCAAAAATTGATCAATCTGTGACAAAGAGTAGAGACTCTGGTTATTACACTAAGAAAAGCAGCCCCCACCTCCCCCCCAAAAAAAAGCAAAAAAAAAAAGCCTACATTAAAGTCCCCACAAACACCAAAGAGCATCTCATATGAAAGCAACAGCTCCCAACTCTTCCCAAAACTCCTCCCTCGCCTCATCATTCCCCGGACCATATGCTGTAGAGAAGACCCAACGGAAACCATCATCCATACCACAAGACATGATAGAGAAAACTACCACTCCACCTGCTGCTCCTTAAACACAACCTTATTTCCCATATCAACAGAATAGGCCTTGCGATCAGCCAACGAGAAACACCAATCCATTGACATGCCACACCAAATACCACGAACCACACTATCCGTAATAATTTCCATTTTGGTCTCTAACAAGCAAACCATATTAGCTCTCCATCCCCTTAATAAGGATTTTTATCCCAGTTCTGTTCACCTCTTAATTCAGTTGCCCCACATTCCAAGTTTCAAAACACAATTTTGACTCTCATTAAAAAATAAACAAAGACACCATCTTCTTTCTAAAACTCACAATTACGACTCTCATTAACAAATAAACAACCAAACCCCCCCCCCCCCCCCCCCCCCCCCCCCCGAAGTGCCACTCCCCTCACGGTCTCGCCTGTACTGTCATATTAACTGAACACTGAAGATTTCTAAGTTTCCTATCTAATCTCCTCCAAATAGAGCAATCTTTAGCGAGGGTTCTATGAGTCACCACTTTGCCATTTCTGGCTTTAAAAGCTTCAAATAAGGATATTGCCTCCTACTCCAACCCACCCAACAAGACTGCAAAAACTACTAACTTCCCTAATTTTCCCCAAAACCCACTGCACACCAACCTTAGTTGGATCCCATCCCCTGCCAATGCCAAATCCTCACAAGTATTTGGATCAATCATATCCAACAGCACATAATCCAAGGCCTCTAAACCATCACAGGCATGAAAACAAGTTAAACAACCCAGCAGTCCACCGCCACCCACACTAGCTCACTCCATCATCCCCATCTCACCAAACCCACCCTCAATGCATACAATTTTCATGAAGGAATTCTCACATTACCCTAAATCCTCCACTGAAACTCCCATGCGTTCACCAACATCAGAAGAATCTGGAGAAAGGATCAACGGAAGGCACATCTACTACCATCCAAACTAGTAGAACAGCACCAGCAGGCCATCATCCACCATTTCAGAATCATGCCAATCGTAGTTTGGATTTGATTCGGTGGGTAACAGATAAAAATAGGCTCAATCAATCGCAAATAGCAATGAATTGGGGGGTTCTCAGTGAATCATAAATCGTTCGATTCACTGGATTCAATCAATGTTTGGCCCTTTATGCTTCCTTTTTTCCGGTTGAAAAACGGTTCAAACAAATCCTTTTTTTCTGGTTGAAAAACGGTTCAAACAATCCTTTTAATCGTTAGGGTTTTATATGCCTTTGTACTTCTCTCTCATTTACTAGTCTCAAACCCTAAGAAAAAAACTTCTCCATCTCTCTACAATATTCTAGGCTTACCATATTCAACTTTATCCAAATGTTTGCGCTTAGTAAATGAGTTTTTTAAGGTATCAAGTGATATTTTTCAGAAATTTGGAGATTTGGGTATTTTACCCTCCTTTGAGGTTGGCCTTTTTATTACTTTTCTCTGTAAAGAGTGTCCATGTTATTGCTGATAGAAAATTGGGAGTTTGGTTTTGTTCACTTTCTTCAGTCATTTACAAAGAATGGTTAATAAGAAAATTCTACAAAGGGAAAGGTTAAGTGGCAATATTACATGGGAATCTGTGTACTTTTATAATAAATCTTGAATTCTTGTTTCCTTCTAATTCATATTATCATATAATATATGTACATGACTGGTGTGAGTTATCATAATGATAGCATAATTAGCAATATAACTACGCACCCACAACTATTGGCATAGAAGCAAGCATCATAATTTTACTTATCCAACCATGTCGTCATCATTTAAACCAAGTTTTTCATTAATTTAGTTATAAATGTTTTATAGATATATAGATATATATATATATATATATATATATATACCTTTAATATCTAAAAGCATAGATATATTTTGCTATGTAAATTAGATATAATATGTGAATCTCTATGATTCAGAATTTGAAAAAAGATAATTTCGTTTGACTATTGTCACTATTTGATTTACGATTTGACAATTATGACCTCAGCACCTCCATCTCTCAGTCGATTATCCATCACTTACAACGATGGAGAGTACCTACGCAAATCAACTTGTCTAGATTCCTCCCTCATTTTTGGAACCTGCCGCCAAACAGCCATACTACTATCAACCTCGCCACCTCTCAATTGTTCGAACGACATCACCTGCAACAAAGATAGTGCTCCAACTTAGTGAACATCCAGTTCAGATCTGATACTAACTCTGACCTAAATCCAAGACCTGATGGGCCTCCCCTCTCCCATACTTGTTTGCCATTTTAAGAACTTAAGCCCACCTAAATCTGGGTTAGTACATAGGCCTCCTTTAAACGCCCCTCCTAGCCCACCTCAAAACCCTTTACCGCCTTGGGCCTCCTCTTCACCTCTTTAAAGGCCCACGATCTACAACCCTCTGGCCCGCCCACGACCTGCCTAACAGCACCCTCTTTGTCGCTAGCCCCATGGACCCATGTCAGCCCTAAGACTTCACCATCTTATGAGGAAAGAAAGCCTTTAACTTTCAGTACCTACCTAAAAACCAACTGCTGAAATATACAGAAAGGTCTAATAACATACTTTGACGTAAATTACAACCATGAGCAATCTCACAGCCCATGTTGAGAAAATTCTGAAACTACATTATACCCTTATTGATGGAAAACGAGAAAACATGCCAAGAACTGAAAAGATCAAAAACTAATAATTTAAACAACCCTCAGTTATAACTAAAAGTCTAAAAAGTTATTTATACATGGTTCCAAATTTCTGGTACCACATCCCATATCCTATCTCACCTTCTTATTGCCCATTTTAGCACCCATCAACTTGGATCAAATGACTTCCCTCATACTGATGCATTAGGTCAGAAGATGTCTAAGCAGAAGAAGAAGAAGAAGAGAGCACCCAGGTCAAGCCAATTACATACAAGTTACAAGGCAATAGGTAGCATAACTTAGGATTCATTACAACCAAGTAAATTAAGAACATGACAGAACGAAATAAGCATAGTAAATGAAGTACAGTGCACTTGATAAAACCAACTAAATTCAGGGTATTATCAACAATATCTAGTACAAGGGGTGTTACCCTCCACACTGCATTTCTTCTTGCCGTGCCAACTAAGCATGGATGATGCGAGCAGATCATAAGTTGCATGCATGCACTGGGAGTAGAAGTCAAAACTGCGGATGATATCACAACTAGAGCCTTCACCAAAACCTCCACAGATGGAACAAAGGGAACTTGAGCATCCATTGTACTTTCCGCATCGCTTTAGACCAACAATCAAAATTCAATCCATGGGAAAAAACAGAATTAGGGAGAAATAAAGGAAAAGGTCTAGCAAACTCTGACAAAGGACATTAACATGTGTGCAAGGAGTGTTCTCTCTATTTTTACCAGCAACCAAACAAACTGAACCATCCCACAAAAAAATCATTGATCACTATATCATAATGGTAATTTATCAAAATATCAAATCTATTCAAAGACAGAAAAATTGATTCCACAAATCCCCAGGGGCAGGGAGAGGGGATAATAAAGATACAAACATTAAAAGATTGAGCATAAACAAGATAATACCTCGTCTTCAGAAGAGAAACTTTTTCTCCAATGACAGAAAGGTAACTTGAAAATTCAAGAAAAATTGCTTCAGATATTTGTGGAACAGCGCCAATAATCTTTTTGGTGCAATTATAAGCGGCACTTCGAATTTCCCAACTTGGATGGCATATTACATAGAGGACAAACTGCACTAGTTCAATAATCAGCTTATACAATGCTTGCTGAAATAAGAAATGAAAAACTACCAAACAATGGATCACCTGTAACAGTGATCTGACAGATATATACTCCAACACTCTGCAGAAGAAAAGGACAGGATTCAATCACGATAAGTTTGAACATAATTGAAACTTGAGAATAAATTAAAGAATAACCCGCTGTGGTAGTCAAGCACATATAGTTGCATATGTACTGTATAAGTTGAATGTAAACCTGTGTGGATGATCAACCAGCAGCACCTCAACAAGCTCAACGCATGTCAAACAGTCCTCAACCGACAGTCTTGAGGCCTGAAGAGAAATAGAAATGCATTCAACAACTTGAAAAGGCATCACGAAGACATGCAGGAGCTAAGGAAGCGGTTTCCAAATATTTTTTTTTCTTCTTCTAGGGTTCTAGAAACATTGCAGCAACTACAGATATCAATCCTAAAAAAATATGACATTAGAAAGCAAAGCACATTCAGGTAGCAAAAAAAATTACAGACATACCCATATATAAGCACATGTACATAAATTAATAAAGATTAATAAATTCAAGAAAACAAAAGAGAGTCGACAAATACCTACCACAGCAACTGGTACAAGTGAAGGCTCACTCTGAGAAATCAAAGACCAAATCTTTTCCTTTGATACAAGCTCATCTGAGAGAGAGACAGAGAGTAGATTAACATTAGCTTCACAATAATATGACTAAATGGTACCAAACAAAATGCCAAAAATTGAATATGAATCTTCTGAAACTGAAATCAACTTTGAAGAAAACCTGCTTTGATGTCAATGACAGCAATTTTTGCAACGCAGAGCAATGCATAAATACCATCCAAACGCTGCACCGCTTTGGTAAAACCAGTTTTTACTAGTTGAATAAGTGGCACCAGCAAAGACGATATCTGAAAGTACAAATTGCATACATTCTAGTCAAGCGAAGAACACACTAAACAAAATTCCACAAACAGGTATTCAGAATATAAAATTAATTAGTTTCCTCACCCTTACAACAGAATCAGCATTTTTGCACATGACTCGAAGACAACGAAGATGACCCCTTCTCAAAGCATCCTTCTCCTTCAGCCCAAAACTAATAAAAGAAACGACATCTGGCTGAATACCATCTGGGCATCTTGCTCCCCAAGAGGCTATAGCCGTTAAACTTGCAAGCTTTACCTCTTCATTTCCTGTAAATTAAACCAGCAAAAAGATCAGAAACCCCAATATGCAGATTATGAGTGACAGGAACGACATGGCAGGAACTAAGCAAATATGGAAAAACTATACACATGTAAAAAGATACCATCATCCTTGTAGCAGGACAACAGAAAGCTACATATAGCTGGTGACAGGCTAGTGAGATATTTGCCATCGGGGACATTTGATAATTCTTGCAATGCATTCATCATTCCAACTCTCTGGTACGGAAATGCAAGTCGGCCTTCTGAGCCTGTTCATATTCAAGCCCAAAAGAAAAGATAACTGAACCAAAGTTCTACGAGATTACAAACTGAAGTCTGCAATGGTATCAACCATCGATAAATCAAGATAAAGGATACTTCAATCCACTAACATCATCTAAATAAGAAAACGCATACCTCCAATGACAGATTTGACAGCATTAAACATTGCTTCAACAGCATCTGGATTACTTGACTTCCTGCTTAAACACCCGATTATAGCTAAGGCCTCAAGCCTTCTTCCTTCATCTGCATGGCGAGCCTGTGGTAGTACCACTGAAAGAATTTCGATGGCATACTTACTCAGATCAAGTTTGACAGATTTCAAAAGAACCCCAACAGATTCCAGCACCAGCTCCGGGTTGCGTTTCAACATTTTAACAGATGATGGGACCATAATGTTTTTAAAGTCTTCATGCGACAAATAAGTAAACAGTGGAAGCAAAGCTTCACTGAGACACTTTGCTGGCTTTTCCCTTGCATTTAGAACTGATCTAACATACATATCAAGAAATGTTGGCTGTGCAATACAAAGCAACCAATCAAAACACTAACCAGACAGAAGTGAAATATAAGCAGTGCAACTTAAACTCTGAAATCACAGATCCAATATAATATTAAAATTATGTCTGACAACACTGTTAATATTAGTGCCCATAAGTGTTACAAATTTCTTAGATTAGAAATTGTGGGGCTTAATTTAGCACTGAAACAAACAAAAAGGTAGTACTCCATTGCACAAGTCTTCTACTCACAACTGGGTTTGGGAGATGTTGATAACCATGAATCAAACCTGTGTTGTAGCACTGGGAGGAGATATCACTTTCCATCATTAAACCTCTCCCAGACTTCAAATCACATTCAATTCAGCTTTTCATTATTCAGTGAAAAGTCAACTCTCTCTAGCTTAATATCTCTTCAATGGATTTTTATACTTCACTCAGTGACTAATTTTGCTTTATCAAATTGCACTTGATCGAGGAACCACCAAAAATTTTCAGAGTTTTCATCACTAAATTAGGTTCATAAATAGCCCCAACATTATATTTTCTGCAAACAGTTTGAAGAAAACCATTTCTACCTTCCATTTGTCAAATAAAGAAGGAACTGAACTTGAAAATTCCAGTAGAAGCCCGAACAATTCTGGACAATCTTTATATGGGATCCTTGCATCTTTTAGTTCTTCAATATAGGTTTGGTAGATGTCTGGTGACTGGAAACATAGAATGTGCACGGAATTAAAACCAGAAACCCATAAAGATGATTTAATCAAAACATAGAGAAAGTTATGGAGACAAACCTGTGAGAACAAATAAAAAAATGTTCGCTTGCAAGCCCTTCGCTCGCGGAAAGATCCTTGCATAACAATATGAAGAAGAGATGCCTGCACTGCAGCTACTCTGCACAATGCATTCTTTGATACTGAGGTAAATTGACTCTTGCTTAATAGAAGGCATGACCAATTCAGAAGTCTGTAACAGCCTATACAAGATTGGAACTTTAACTGCTTTTCCATGACCTGTACAACGGTTGCTGCAAAACTTTTCATAAATGTAACATCTCCTAAACCTTTTTCTATCACATCATCAACAGCTTTTCTTGATCCTCGATCATCATAAATACACAATGTTTTGAAAATTATCTCTACCAACACTGACGCAAGCTCAGTAGACATCTCTGCAGAATTAAAAATGGAGACTGTAAACCATAAGCTAACAACAAGAGGGTCTGAATCGTGTTTCAAAACACAATTATGAAAAGAAAATATCAAAGTAGTAGGGTAACAAAGATTTAAATTTTTCCCTACAAAAATGGATTAGCAAGCAGGTCGGTGGGTTGGAGTCAGCAGATAAGATAAGCAGACAAGATGCTCTTTGAAACGGAATATTAAATCTTCAAACCCAGTTACCGTACTTACCGATACAACGTCAACCAGCAAGACTCGAAAGTTCTATAATGTGAGGGACTCTAAACTTACCGGTTTTCATTTAATTATTATTCTGGATATCCATTGTGGCACCGCCACACTGGATTTTTCACTCAAGTACTTAGGGATCTGACAACGCTCACACTGTGAGAGCCATGTTGTGTGTCCAGTTTTCATTGCTCCCGACCCGGCGGGTGACTTTGAGACCGAAGGCAGCATCATGAGAAAGAATGTTATGGAGCCGAGTCAACGCGGTTTCTTTGCACTGGCATGCCTGTCTTGCTATAATGATATTTACGACCATTTTATGAAGTATGATGACTGATAGATGCTTCCTTACTATTAAGCAATGTTTGAAAGTTTGAATTGTGAAGTATGACATCTGACTTGAACGGAATTATGCTTGATATGCATGTTTTGAAAGAATTAAGGGGATGCACATTCGTACGATGTGAAATTATATTCTACTACAATTTTTTGTACCTTTTTTATTAAATGATGTGAGCATCTTCTGATTTCAATTAAAAGTGTATCCATGGGGTGCTCCAATATTTTTATTCATCGGGCAGTTAGATGTTGTCCTTTCACTTTTTTCCAGGAGATGAGGCATGATTGGGATTTGGCTTTATATACATTTGTACACATTTTAAGAGGTGATTGGAGTTTTATGCATTTGTTAAAAGAAGATCATGTGTTTTTGCATTTTAAAACACGATGTGCATACTCTATAGCCTTGTGCCTGGGTCAATGAAAATAATAGCATGTCATATCAACACTTTGGATCACAAAATGGAGTATGGAATTTAGACAGTTTGCTCAGATCAATGGATATGGAATGCACAACCAATTGTAGGTCTTCATATTATGCTTCCGCTAACAAATCCACAACACTTCAATTCAATCAGGCCTTCATAGCAACGCTACTAATCGTTCATGCATCCTAACTGTGTGTGTTGTGCGTTAGGATTGTGACACAAAATTGACACTGGATGTTAAGTCTAAGGACAACATTGATCCGGAACATTAGGGAAAAAATTCAGGCCGTGAAAATTGCAATTTGCCCCAAAAAGATTTAGGCAAAAAGTAATAGCTTCTCCAATGGCAGGAATTATTATATGTTCTCATGTCTGAATATGAAATGCTTCTAATCTCAAAATGTGAATGGAAATGCTTTAGATACCAGTATCTTCCTATTTTAAAATGCAAAAGTACTGTTTCAACCTTAACTTGTTTAAAGCACAAAAATACCCTTGCATGCTAGAAATAAGTTCAATCATTTCTTTTTCAAGCCTTATATTTTCACCTTAACTTTGTGGATTTAGCCTAGAATGGCCCATTTTTTCACTTTTGGGTCGTGCCCCAACTTGACTCAATGGACTTGACACATGACTCAACTATGTTGATTTAATGCAACATAATTGACACCCTTGGGTTGATTGCATTATACTCAAGGCCTAACTACTTAGTTTCCCTAACGTGAAAGAACCCAAAACTAGTTAACTTTTTTGAAACTTTAAATCAATATACGACCTAATGGGACCCACCTCCTCTTCTCAACATGCCAGGCCACTCAAGGGCATTTTAGTCCAAAAAAGTTTTCAAGACTTGGTAATTGTGACGCTTCCTTGAGAAGCCTCCCAAATCTTACAGCATTAAGTCATTTCTCTAACACTTTCTTACACAAAAGCCTTAACACACCACAAAATTTGGACACCTAATTTGCCTACTTACATACTCCATCACATGGTCTTGACACATGGGAAGCTCGATTTGAATCACGGGAAGGATCATGCCAGCACAGTTGAAGAGAAGTCCTACTAACTTCCAATCTATGAAGCACGGGTATTCCGAAAATAGTGCCATACACGCACCGGGTACGGGTATGGGTACGGGTACGGCACGATACGTACCGGGTACTCTAAGAAAGAACTAGATACTTTTTCAATTATTGGGTATGACAGCTATACGTTTTGGGTACGTGAATGGATATGTTGTGACTTGTGATTTATATGAAATTTTTAAAAATTAAAAGAGTACTAGAGTAAATAGTAAGTTATCTCCTTTGACATAAAGATAAATTTAAGTAATATAATTTAGATTCTTTTAAGTTAAAAAAAATGTTAAAACTTTAAATTTGTATGAGAAAATACATCTTCTGATACTTTCTTTTAGAATTTGCAACTACCGAAAACAACTTTCAACCAATACGATTGCCATAGCAATTGTTGTTCAACCCAACAAGTATCGCCATTTGCAATCCCAACTAGCCATTGCCAAAGAGATAGCGCCTTGGGATAACAATGCTAATATGATCTAACTTTTTTTTCCCTCAAAAGTTAAAGATATTTTTGTATTTAGAATATATGTAATGTAATGCTAAAAGTACAAAAAATAAATAAATTTATTATTGTACCACAAGCGTACCCGTACCTCATGTTTTTGGGTTTCATCATATCGACGTACCCATATCGTACTGTACCCGTACCAGTGCTTCATAGCTTCTAATACTTAAGCTTTTGGTGAAATGGAGTCTTCATTTCTCTCCTCCCTCCCCTTGGCCTCTTGCCACTTCTCTCTTCTTGTTTTGATTTTGGCTTAAGCCATCATCTCTTGAGCTGGTTTTGCCTGGTTCTTTCCTACCAAGTGAAGACTTGAAACTCAAGAACTCCCTCTTCTATTAACGAAGACAAGGGTTACTAGTTTTCTTAGACGTGTAGAAACTATGTTTTATGGTGGTAATTTTTTTTAAGTTGTACTATATCGTGGTGAAGATTTGAAAAACTCCTTGAACTATCATCCCACCTCTCATTCCCTCTCCTGCAAATTTAAAAAGTTTGACTTATACTTGGTTGGGGGTTTTAACTTGACCCTTTAAATGTCTTGATTTTATTTCTAGCATGAATATCATATTTCGTGAGGCTTTATGCAATGCATATCAAGTGTACTTAGTTTGAAGTATATAAAGAGTTCTTGTGTTCTAAGTTATGTTTTTATTCTTTATTTAGCTTCTAGATGTTATCATATGTTGAAATAGTGTGATTTTGAAAGAGTTAAGTTAGATATTGATTTTAAAGAATTTTCTTGAAAAATGGCTTACTTATCAATAAAAAGTATGTTCTTGAAAAATAGTGTGCTACTCTTGAAAAGGAAATTTCCAAAGATGAATGTGATAGCAACCTGATCTAAAGAAAATGAAGTTTAAACTTCAAAAGTTACTTTGGTATGAGTTGGGGATGTGGAGCCCTTGATTTGATTGTTTTCATTTCATTTCTAAAAAGTTTCACATACAACTGCATTATCTCAGCTTTAAGACCTTTAGAGTAATTCACACGCTTAACTAACATTTGCTAATTTGCATGTGTTTATAAGCCTTCATGATCTCCGATTTCTTAATCATGGTGCTTAGTTACTTCATGTTATATTTTTATAGCGGTTGAACTTTGCATGAAAATTTATTTGTGATTAATTAAACTAATCTTAATTAATTAGTGCCACGCGTACATTCGCTAAGATAAATGAGATTAGTTAATCTAACTCTCTATGCTATTATTAAAAGGAAACACCTCACATGGTGTGAATACAAAATTGAAGGAAAATTAATTTGTGTATTCCAAATTTATCCCGAAACTAACTCATATATTACGATACAACCAGTTTTGTATTTTATCAACTGTAATTAAAATTGTAAACCTTTTGCTTTGATAAGTAATTAACATTGTAAACCTACCACAAATTATTCAATTACTAGCGTTATCCTCTTCAAATCACCCACTTCTCAGTCTTTTCTCTTCGAATCATTCACTTTTCCCTTTTTCTCTTTTTTATTTGCAAAATTATGCATAGTGTGTAACCACGACCTCTAGTGATTAATAAGAGTTAACCATGATTAATCAAAGTTAATCAAGAGGAATAGTGAGTGGTGAATCATACACCTCACTTCCAATTGTGGCACATCCTGTATGAGGTCTCTTGATAGTCCCAAAAAAGAAATTAATGAACATAATGAGAGGAGAGACCTGCATCTACTGATTGTAAAGTTGGTGAAAGTCAATTACATGTGTAAGCTAAAACTTTGCGAGGCAGATTTTATGACCATTTCCCGGTATTTTCAAATGAAATTTAAGTATGTTGGAGCTTTTTGTGTCTACTTTATAGCACAAAAAAATGACTAAAATAGTAACAGGGTATCGTTACTGGACGAAATTTCAGGAAATGAAAAGTAGGCGTGTTCTTACTCAAATCTGATTTTATTCAAAAAAAAATGACCTATGTTGGCTTATATGCTTTTAAAGATACATGAGTCTAGCTTCTAATTCAACAAGCAGCACATTGTTTCAAGTTTTACCCAGTGAGAATAAAACACTAAAGTGTGTGGTTTTATTCCCCAAAAATGATTTTTCAATTTATGAGTATTGCAAAAAAATTTAGGGAGACTGAAAGAAATGAAGAATGGTCAGGCTGCATTATTTATATGATTAAGGATACAATTACATAATTTGAACTTAAGTACGATTTTTTAACATTGAGTGACTTGTAAGAACTAAATGAAGACGATTAAAGTAACTGAGGATAATGAAAGGATACAATTACGTAATTCTTGTACATTTGTACATGTGTAAAGAGATTACTAGAGTTTTGTGCATTTGTTACACGAAGATATACCATGTTTTGAATATTAAGACACGATATGCATGCTATATAGCCTTGTACTTGAGTTATCAAGAATTTGGATTATGCCATTATGGAGTGATGTATGGGACGTGGCCACTTTGTTTTGATCAACGGATATAGATGCACAATCAATTGCATATATTCATATTATGCATTTGGACCAATTATAATATAAATATTCAAAATATAACGAGTACGTAACAGTTCAGCTCAGTCATAAATTAGTAGCAACACTGACTGTATGCGTCATATCGGTTAGGATCGTAACATATACCTATTCTTATTCATGTATCTATAAAGAATGAAAATCTACCAAACAAAAACAAATAACCCTGTAAAAGACTCGTTCAAGTGCTCTATATTTCTCAACTCAATCCTAACTGAGAAAAAATCTGCAAAATAGCTTACATTTCAATGTACTTCAAGCATTTCCTATGTAACCAAACATCACCACAAATTTTACCGTGAACTTAAAATAAATGAATTAACAGAGGTAGATAGAAAGATATTGAGATAAATAGAAAGACGAATGGATTATGTGGATATGTGAAGACTTGAAATAATCATCGGAGAAGCCATTTTTCGTCGGAAATTTCGTCGGAAACCGCGAAAAGCTTACGTGAATTGCTGACAATGGATGGAATTTCATCGCGGAAGATCCGAATACGCGTCTTGATAGAAGAAGTAGAAACAGACGCAGCAACATTTTCCAGTGATGCCAATGAATCCGCCATCGATACGGGGAGATAGATCCGAACTTAGAATCGGGAAAATGAGGGCTCAGATGATAAGTTTCCGGCCACTTTTCCGAGAAGTTTACAAAGAGATGTGAGCTGCGGCAAGTCCGGAAGTCGGATGATACTGTGTGTAGAAGGCGATACGACGATGGGATTGCCTTTTTGATTTTAGGGTTTTAGAAGCACAAGTGAACTTTTTAAAGGCGTAAAAGCGTCGGGATCATGCCATAGAGACACTGTTGTCCTACTGTTAATCCTTTATTCGATCATGGGCGTTTGGCAAAACTATATTATCTTTTAACTTTTCTTATTAATTTTAGTTATAAATAATAAATTTTTTTAAATATTCATAACCTCTACTAAAATTTATAATTATTTATTTTTATTTCAATTATAAGCTACATTTTTATCTACTACAATCTACAATTTATAACTTACTACTAATTGTGCGCACGCGTTGCATGTAGATCATAAATTGAGAAGGATTGAAAATTTATAGTTTATCTTTTTAGTTTTTTTAACCATTTTAAAAAAGAATACAAAAGATAAAAATATCAAATATTTTTGAGATTTTTATGCAAATAAAATAAAATATCACAAAATTTTCACTAACATAGATGTTTTCTTATTATAATAGTATAGAGTAATTTCAGCGACATGAAACACAATTTGTAATAATAATTCACATGTATAAAAATAATTTGACTCCAAAGTTGTTTAGAAATTCTATTTTTAGGGAAATTAGGCCCGTTTGAGATATTTTACTTATTTGTTTAATTTGTTTTATTTATTTTTATTTTTAATGCTTTTTTTACAATAAATTGGTCAAAGTTCCTAAGTGTTACTGTGATTTTGTTTTTCATCTACCTTAATATGTTTTTACGCATAAGATCCATCAACGACATAAAAAATCAGCTATAAATCCTATATGATACGTGTATATTTTTATGACGAAAATACCCTTATTTTGTTAAGATTCGTTTAGATTTGAAATGGATTTGAGTATGTGAATAACAGAAATCGAAAGTGAGATTTAATTATAAATTCGCAATTGTAATCGTAAAACAATTATTATTTCTCGTCACAATCTTAGGTCGCAACTAGAGATTGCGATTTTTTATTGCTATATCATTGGTTTACGATCTTGTTGTGTTTTTTTCAATCTCATTGTGATTTCTCATTGTGATATTTGTGCGATCTATGGTTTGATTTCTAATTTCGATCTCTATTTTGATTTCTCATCGCGATTCTAATTCGTGATTTGTTGATCGTGATTGGTCATTGCAGCTCGTGATTGGTGATTATAGCTCGTTATTTGTTTCGATTTTGGTTTCAGATTTGAGAAAATTAATTCAAGTGCGTTATTCGTGATGGAAGTTGAAAATTATTTGTTTCGATATTTGTTTGACAATTTATAGATGATTCTTTTATGTTTTTTTGCAAATATTGAATGTATACGAGTGTTGTAAAAGTAAAATCAGGTTTTTTATTGGATGGTATATTGGATTATGTTTATAGAAAGTGGAAGATTCTAAAACGTGGAAGATTTTTTCTTAAATACTCGTTGCCTGATCATTCTAATTGTATACTTGTTGATGATGATGATTTTGAGAATATGGTGTCGCTTGTTAGTCGTATTGGTGTTGTTCGTGTGGATGTTTCTGTGAGTGATAAGAGCTGTGTTTGATAGCACCAGAAATCAAGAACGAGTTTGTATTGAAGGTAATTCTAATAGATGTTCTGATGACACTAGTAATCAAGAAGGAGATATTATTGAAAGTAGTTATGGTAGGGGTTCTGATGTTGTTGATGTTATTGATGTTAATCCTTTTAAAAAAATTTGTCATCACCAGGAGACTTTACTGTTGTCATCTGGTTGGGTTAAATTAATTAGTCATATTGGACAGTATTTTAAGGGTAGAGTTAATGAATTTAGGTGTTGTTTGGCAAAATATGCTATTGAGGTTGGATTTTCATATGATCTTTTGAAAAATGATAAAAGTAGAGTAACTATAACTTGTTGCATGAGGGAATCTATCAGTTGTAAGTGGTTTGTTCATTTAACTTTGTATAGATCAAATGGTTTCTTTTGTATTAGGAGTTTGGATAATGAGCATAGTTGTGGTGGAACATTTTGTACTTCTAAAAGTGACACGACTCATTTTCATATATGGCGTCCGTGACCGGCTAGTGAGTCAAAACCCACCAGAGACCTCTTTTTTTCTTTATCTTTCACTTTCTCATTTTGAATTGTGTCGACTGAATTTTTTTTCTTCTTTTCAAACAATCCCAATCAGGGTCATCCAATTTGAAATAAAAGTACCTTATTCATTAAAAAGAAATCATTTCCAATAAGCATTTTTAGTAAATTATTTTAAAACTCCCATAGTTTCTAAAAGTGCATTCGACATTCAAATATGATAATTAAATACAAGAATTGAAATGTAATACAGAAATTGGAATGAACTCTAAACGTTCTTTCTCGGATATCACTTTCTTCATTCCATCATGCTGTCACCTGAAATGTTTCAACGTTCATTAGTACAACTAGTGTGAATTCAATGATATCTGAACTCTTAATTATTAGACAGTGTTTGAATGATATACATATTAAACGGTTAGCCAGAATTTGGTAGGGAGCAACCCCACACTTTATATAGTGGACATGATCATTCCTTACAGCCACTTGGCCGTGGCCCCCACCCTTATTGTCTCGCATTGCTGGTACGCTTATCGTCTCCTAGCGGTCAAGACGCCATTTAACCCATCATTCTTTCATACATCATTTTCATTCATTTTTATTTTTCATCATTCTCATCATACATTTTCATTATTTCACAATTTGTTTATATCAAGTATTCACGTAAAATAAAAAATTAATTCAGATATCATAGACTCACCTGGTCTAGCAGAATTTGATTTCAATCTATTTGTCTTGAAATATTCAAATCTAGACAATAACACGTAAAGAAACAATAATTTAGCAAGGGTTTAAAATCTATTTCTTTTTATTATCGTATTTTTATTATATATTTTGTAAATTCTAATAATACGGTTATTGTATTATTATCCATTTATGATAATAATTATAAAATTATTTATTATTA